>JACEEZ010019472.1:47500-52500 GCA_016584305.1 Chionoecetes opilio
ACTGGATTCCTGGGAGCGGCTCGTGGGCCTTAAGGGGGTATGGGAAAGATCCGCTGATTTGGGTGATAGCCCCCGGGCAGGGTGGCGATTTGGGGGGGTGGTACTTTTCCTTGCCGGGAACCCAAAAACCCCTTTCCCTTTGGGCCTTTAGAAAAATATTCATTTTCTTGGGGTTTTTTCTCCCCCTCTTACACAAGAAAAGGCCCATTTTGTTTTCATCAGTAAAACAGGGATGATTGTTTCAAAAACAACCCCCCCTTCTAACCCCAATGGGTAAAAAAAAAAAGTCATGACTGACTATCCAAGGTAGGGGGGACTTTTAGGTTTTCCTTTCAATTTTAATGTTGTCCCCCCTACCCGATAAACCAAAACTAAACCAAATAAAAAGTTATTAAAGCTAAATTTTTAAAAAATCGTGGGGGTTTAAAAATACATTTCCTGCTTTTCATGGTATAAAAAAAAAAAGTAAAATAAACAAAACTAATAAATTTAAAAAATAATTAAAAAAAAAAGGGAAAAAAAGTGTATAAAACCTTTTTTTCTTTGCTTTTTTTTTTCTTCAACCTCCGGGGTTTTAAAACCCCCCCCATAATTTTGGGGAAACAAATTTTAAATTTTTCCCCAAAACTGTTTCAAAAACCTTAAAACTTTTTTCCCCCTTTTCCCGTGGTATGTAGCACGTTCCCCTAAGAAAAGAGTAGGGGGTCAAAAATGGGTAAGAAAAATTAAAACTACTACTGCAAACTGGGACAATGACGGGTTTAGCTTGCTCCCTATAAAAGGAAAAACCTGTTTTTTTGGGGGAAACTAAACAGAGGCTCCACCCCCCACGGCAAACCAGTTTGAAACAGTTTTTAAATTTCTTTGCCATTTTTTAAACCTACTATTTTCCTTTTTGGGACGGGCTTAAAAATACCCCCAGGGAACGGAAAATATAAGGATTTTGGGGAAAAAGTTCTTTAAAAATTTATTGTGACCAAAACATGGAGTTAGAGCGGTTTTAAGCCAAAATAAGCAAGAAAAAAATGTTATACACTCTTTTTTCTTTCCCTTTTTAAATTTTCTTAATATTTTTGTAGTTTTTACTGTTAATTTTTTTTTGCTCCCTGATAAACAGCAATGTTTATGAACACGATGGTACTCAGCTTTCATAACCCATTATCTGGGGCTTGGTTTTTTATCGGGTAAAGGAGTACAACATTTCAATGCACTGAAAACCCAAAAGTCCGCCTACTCTTGTGATAGTCAGTCATGACTTTATTTTTTCCCCTATTGAGTTATGAATGGCGTGTTGTTGTTGAACAATCACTGCCTGATTTACTGATGCAAACAAAATAGGCCTATCTTGTGTAAGAGATGAGTAAAGCCAAGAAATATGAATATTTTTCTGAGGCAACGCAAGGGTTTTGGGTTGCAGCTAGGCAAGTACCACCACCATCACCACCCAGCCCGAGTCTATCAGCCAATCAGCGACGTCGTTACATACTCGCCTAGGCATCGAGCCGCTCCCAGCCCAGAATCCAGGCTTAAGTGAATAGACTATAGTAATCATTGAATTTCGCCAGAATCCATAGACAGTATATATAATACACAATCTATAATGATATAAGCTTAAGTGTGTGTGTGTGTGTGCGTGTGTGTGTGTGTGTGTGTCTGTCTGTCTGTCTGTCTGTCTGTCCGTGATTGGTGCCGCCCCCTGTGGCGGAATCCCATCATATGTCACAGTTTTGGAATCAGTTGACCAGGGGAAGGTTTTAAGCCCATTTATAAGATGATTCGATCACTTTTTTTTCTTTTTCTTTTTTAGCAGCCTATTAGCGAGAACTGTGAAGAAAAAAAAGTGGGTTGCGAGAATTGAGGAAACCTTGATGTAGGGTGATGGGTAATAGGTGAGGGAATGGGTGGGGTGATGGGTAATGGGTGTGGGGTGATGGGTGAGTGAATGGGTGGGGGGTGATGGGTGATGGGTGAGGGAATAGGTGGGGGTGATGGATAATGGGTGAGTGAATAGGTGTGTGGTGATGGGTAATGGGTGAGTGAATGGGGGGGGGGTGATGGGTAATGGGTGAGTGAATGGGTGGGGGGTGATGGGTAATGGGTGAGTGAATGGGTGGGGGGAATACATACATTTCAGGAAAGTTAGAAGGGGCTATCTGGAGAGTCTCTGTGTGTGTGTGTGTGTGTGCGTGTGCGTGTGTATTCATCTAGCTGTATTTTAGAGGGCCAGAGCAACGCTCGTATGGCCCCCGTCTCCATATCAACATTTTTATCATTCATCCTTAGTGGTTAGTGTAGGCCGAAGCCACCACCCCGGGAGGGGGTCACAAACCCCCGGCTGACACCCGGTACCCATTTACTGCTGGATGGACAGGGGCTGGGGTTTTAAGGAAACAACCCATATGTTTCCGCTCCGCCCGGGGATCGAACCCGGGACTTCTCGGTTGTGAACCGAGCGTGCTAACCACTACACTACGGAGTACCACGGAGTGTGTGTGTGTGTGTGTGTGTGTGTTCGTGCAGTATTTTAACCTGTCCAGCAGTATATTTTCTACCCACTAGAGTTGTCGTTTCCATCTATAATAATATAAGCGAAAGTGTGTCTGTCTGTCTGTCTGTCTGTGTGTGTGTATGTGTGTGTGTGTGTGTGTGTGGTATAGGTTCCGCCCCCCGTGGCGCAAACACCTCATATGGCACATTTTTGGAATCAGGTTGACCAGGGGAAGGTCATAAGCCCACTTATGAGATGATCCGATCATTTTTTTTTTTTTTTTTTTTTTTAGCAGCCTATTAGCGAGAATTGTGAAAACAAAAGTGGGTTGCGAGAATTGAGGAAACCTTGATGTAGGGTGATGGGTAATGGGTGAGTGAATGGGTGGGGTGATGGGTAATGGGTGTGGGGTGATGGGTGAGTGAATGGGTGGGGGTGATGGGTTGGGGTGATGGGTGATGGTGAGGGAATAGGTGGGGGGTAATGGGTAATGGTAAATATAAGCGAAAGTGTGTCTGTCTGTCTGTCTGTCTGTCTGTGTGTGTGTGTGTGTGTGTGTCTGGTATAGGTTCCGCCCCCCGTGGCGCAATCACCTCATATGGCACATTTTTGGAACCGGGTTGACCAGGGGAAGGTTTTAAGCCCAATTATGAGATGATCCGATCCCTTTTTTTTTTTTTTTTTTTAGCAGCCTATTAGCGATAATTGTGAAAAAAAAGTGGGTTGCGAGAATTGAGGAAACCTTGATGTGGGTGATGGGTAATGGTGAGTGAATGGGGGGGGTGATGGGTAAGGGGTGGGGGGTGAGGGGTGAGTGAAGGGGTGGGGGGTGAGGGGTTGGGGGGCAAGGATAGTATATGAGGATAGGGGGGTGTGTTTAAATTTTTGGAGGACGGACGCTGCGCCATCTTCAGGAAATAAATCGAAACACAGCAGCTTTTTAGGGTGTCTTAAGTATTTCTATTTAAGCATCCCATACCTGCCTTTTCGTTTATTCCTTTCCTATTCTTTATTCACCTTATATTTTGACTTTATATATAATTCATTAGTAGGTAAATAGAAGAAAAAAGTGATCAATTTCATTTTATTAAGGAATTCCATCACTAGACTTGACATCCAGTACATGCGGGACTGTTGCAATGTTGAATACCAGAAAATATTGGGCCAGATATCATAATCATGGACATATTACCAATAGGCAGATAATAATGTATTGCAGTATGAATGACTCCTTCTGTTAGAATCACCTACACAACGCAAAAACCAAAAACAGTACTGTAATAATTGTAAAACAGTATTAGCCTGCTATCCCAAAATAGAACAAACAAACAATCACCCCCACAAAAAATATATATATATATATATATAATATATATATATATTATATATATAAAATATATATATATCTTCTAATTAAGGCAACAGTCAACACTACCATTTATGTTTTCTGCACGATATTGGAAATGTAAAAATAACAGGTGCCATACAGCTAATTTACACTAAATGATACCCAATTACTACAGATGCCAGACACATAGAACTTTAACATATCAACAATAAGGCAGATAATAATAGCACTGCATCTTTGGGGTTTTTTAAAGTAAAGCATGGTCACAACTGGTGTTTTATTTCATTATGGAAGGCAAGGACAGATGCAAACGTTTTTATACAAGATGAAAAGTGGAACCCGTGTACAATGCTCTGCATTTTCTTTCCATGCATGCCATAAAAAATAGATTTAAAGAAGAAGAAAATTGTTGGTAAGTAGGGGGTACTGGGGAAATATGAGAATATATTGATAATTTGGTGATCTGCACGACAAGAGTTGTTTTAGGTTTTAGGCTATTTTAAACATAGGATGATACATAGGTATACGGGAGAAGAGGAATTCACAGAATGGTTTAAAGGCCTTATAAATTATATAACCACATATGGGAGACTGAAAGGAGAGATAACTGATGCGAAGTGGTTAGAGCAATATCGAAAGCATGAATCACCTAGCAGTATTAATGAAATGAGGTGCATGACATATAGATGTGTTCTGAAAACACTCCAGGGATAAGAGGGAGGTTAGTCTTAAAAAAATTGATAATGAAGAAGTTTTGGGGGGATTACAGGCAGAAATTGGGGTATGAATTGAGTGGTATATCAGAGATATAAAAAAAGAAGAGGTTCAAAATGTGTTTAGGTTCTTCAAAGAATGAATACTAAGGGTTAAGGAACAATTGGTGGGCCAAAGAATACTGTATACAGTAGTCTTTGGGTGGGCACAGAGGTGAAAATAAGGAAACAAATGGCATGCCGGTGGACAGATGAAGTCAAGCAAGTAATAGATCATGAGGCATGCATATGTTGCACTGTTGCACTCAACAGAGAAATGTGTCTGAGCATGTAAGGGATAGCAGGAAAACAGAGCACATGCAAAAGGAGTGAAATGGGTTATCACCAAAAAATTGAAAGTGGATGAAAATTTTGGAAGGAATCTGAGTGAGATTTTTAGAGAGAATGAAAC
>JACEEZ010019472.1:57500-60000 GCA_016584305.1 Chionoecetes opilio
ACGGCACCAGTTTGAAACAGTTTAACTTTCTTAGCCATTTTGACCACCTACTATTTTCCTTATTGGTACGTGCTACATACCACAGGAAGCGGAAAGTATAAGGATTTTGAAACAGTTTCTTGAAAAAAATTGGATTGTGACCAAAACATATGGAGTTAGAGCGAGTTGAAGCAAAATAAGCAAGAAATAATGTTTATACACTCTTTTACTTTCCTTTAATTATCTTAATATTAGTGTAGTCTTACTGTAATTTTTTTTATGCTCATGATATGCAGCAATGTATTATGAACACGATGGTAGGCTCAGCTTTCATAACTATTATCTGGTAGCTTGGTTATATCGGGTAGGAGTACAACATTTCAATGCACTGAAAACCTAAAAGTCCGCCTACTCTTGTGATAGTCAGTCATGACTTTATTTTTTACCCTATTGAGTTATGAATGGCGTGTTGTTGTTGAACAATCACTGCCTGATTTACTGATGCAAACAAAATAGGCCTATCTTGTGTAAGAGATGAGTAAAGCCAAGAAATATGAATATTTTTCTGAGGCAACGCAAGGGTTTTGGGTTGCAGCTAGGCAAGTACCACCACCATCACCACCCAGCCCGAGTCTATCAGCCAATCAGCGACGTCGTTACATACTCGCCTAGGCATCGAGCCGCTCCCAGCCCAGGAATCCAGGCTTAAGTGAATAGACTATAGTAATCATTGAATTTCGCCAGAAGCCATAGACAGTATATATAATACACAATCTATAATGATATAAGCTTAAGTGTGTGTGTGTGTGTGCGTGTGTGTGTGTGTGTGTCTGTCTGTCTGTCTGTCTGTCTGTCCGTGATAGGTGCCGCCCCCTGTGGCGGAATCCCATCATATGTCACAGTTTTGGAATCAGGTTGACCAGGGGAAGGTTTTAAGCCCATTTATAAGATGATTCGATCACTTTTTTTCTTTTTCTTTTTTAGCAGCCTATTAGCGAGAACTGTGAAGAAAAAAAAGTGGGTTGCGAGAATTGAGGAAACCTTGATGTAGGGTGATGGGTAATAGGTGAGGGAATGGGTGGGGTGATGGGTAATGGGTGTGGGGTGATGGGTGAGTGAATGGGTGGGGGGTGATGGTGATGGGTGAGGGAATAGGTGGGGGGTGATGGATAATGGGTGAGTGAATGGGTGTGTGGTGATGGGTAATGGGTGAGTGAATGGGTGGGGGGTGATGGGTAATGGGTGAGTGAATGGGTGGGGGGTGATGGGTAATGGGTGAGTGAATGGGTGGGGGGAATACATACATTTCAGGAAAGTTAGAAGGGGCTATCTGGAGAGTCTCTGTGTGTGTGTGTGTGTGTGTGCTGTGTGTGCGTGTGCGTGTGTATTCATCTAGCTGTATTTTAGAGGGCCAGAGCAACGCTCGTATGGCCCCCGTCTCCATATCAACATTTTTATCATTCATCCTTAGTGGTTAGTGTAGGCCGAAGCCACCACCCCTGGAGGGGGTCACAAACCCCCGGCTGACACCCGGTACCCATTTACTGCTGGATGGACAGGGGCTGGGGTTTTAAGGAAACAACCCATATGTTTCCGCTCCGCCCGGGGATCGAACCCGGGACTTCTCGGTTGTGAACCGAGCGTGCTAACCACTACACTACGGAGTACCACGGAGTGTTTGTGTGTGTGTGTGTGTGTGTGTGTGTGTGTGTTCGTGCAGTATTTTAACCTGTCCAGCAGTATATTTTCTACCCACTAGAGTTGTCGTTTCCATCTATAATAATATAAGCGAAAGTGTGTCTGTCTGTCTGTCTGTGTGTGTGTGTGTGTGTGTGTGTGTGTGTGTGTGTGGTATAGGTTCCGCCCCCTGTGGCGCAAACACCTCATATGGCACATTTTTGGAATCAGGTTGACCAGGGGAAGGTCATAAGCCCACTTATGAGATGATCCGATCATTTTTTTTTTTTTTTTTTTTTAGCAGCCTATTAGCGAGAATTGTGAAAACAAAAGTGGGTTGCGAGAATTGAGGAAACCTTGATGTAGGGTGATGGGTAATGGTGAGTGAATGGGTGGGGTGATGGGTAATGGGTGTGGGGTGATGGGTGAGTGAATGGGTGGGGGGTGATGGGTTGGGGGCAAGGATAGTATATAGAGGATAGGGGGGTGTGTGTTAAAGTTTGGAGGACGGACGCTGCGCCATCTTCAGGAAATGAATCGAAACACAGCAGCTTTTTAGGGGTGTCTTAAGTATTTCTATTTAAGCATCCCATACCCTGCCTTTTCGTTTATTCCCTTCCTATTACTTTATTCACCTTATATTTTGACTTTATATATAATTCATTAGTAGGTAAATAGAAGAAAAAAGTGATCAATTTCATTTTATTAAGGAATTCCATCAGCTAGACTTGACATCCAGTACATGCAGGACTGTTGCAATGTTGAATACCAGAAAATATTGGGCCAGATATCATAATCATGGACATATTACCAATAGGCAGATAATAATGGTATTGCAGTATGA
>JACEEZ010019472.1:65000-82500 GCA_016584305.1 Chionoecetes opilio
TTACCCCGGCGAGCACCAACACACAAGCTGTCCCTAAATATCGAGCTAACGTCGGCCTGGGACCGAGAACGGCTGTCCGTGCGTCAGGCCTCGAGCGCTTACATCGCGACAGCGAAGGACTTGGGCCACGATGTCAGTCAGCTTGTCATTTCGCCGAGCACTGTCCATCGTTCAAGGACCAGGAACAGGGAGACACTTGCCATTCAACTGGAAAGGGAGGCCTTCAATGATCCTCCTCCGTTGGTTCTCCACTGGGACGGCAAACTACTACCGAAAGCGACTTTGAAATGGGCTTCAGAGAACCGCATTGCCGTGGTTGCGACCGGACAGAACTTCGAGGAGATCCTGGGATTCCCGTCGCACAAGATGGAACGGGACAAGAAGTCGCAAGGACAGTTTTCCAGGAGGTCGAGCGAGTCGGTGCCAGGGAGCAGATCATTGGCCTTTCCTTCGATACGCCGGCCTCGAACAGCGGCATGCTCGCAGGCGCCTGTGTACACCTGGAAAATCTCCTCGGTCGCTCCCTGCTCTGGCTGGCACGCCGGCACCACGTACTGGAGGTTGTCTTGAAGCACGTCTTCGAAAAGTGCTGCGGCCCTTCCACTGGTCCCGAGATCCCAACCTTCAAGCGCTTCCAGTCACGCTGGGAATCCCTTGATCGTGGATCGTACCGCACATTGAATGATGAGGAGCCACTGGAGAACACCCTTGAGCTGTCCCGCGTACAGATGGTTACGTTTCTTTAAACAGTTCTCCATGACGGAAGCAACCCACGAGAGGACTACGATGAACTCCTCCGACTGTGCCTCCTGTTCCTCGGAGGAAGCGAGGGACAGATCCGATTCCGAGCTCCCGGTGCCTACCACCAAGCAAGGTGGATGGCCAAGGCCATATACGCCGTCAAGATGACGCTCTTCGCCGACCAGTTGGAGCTGCCAGATCGCATTCAAGGAGACCTCCGTCAAGTGGCGCTGTTCGTCAGCCTCTTGTACATCAAACACTGGCACGAGGCACTGATTCCGGAGTACGCTCCAAGGAACGATCTGGAGCTCCTGCAGGCCCGCAACGAGTATCCTGACAAGGAAGTCGGCGCAGAGGGTACCAGGGCTCTTTCTCGCCACCTCTGGTATCTTTCAGAAGACTTAATCGCGCTGGCTTTCTTCGACGACAGAGTCGAGGATGGGGAGAAAAAGCGGATGCTGGAGAACCTGGTAAGGCCTGCGTCCAAGAAGGCATTGAAATGGCTCGAGGGGAAAGGGTTGAGAGTGATCAACACCACGACCCTGACCGGCTTCGTCACCAGTCGCAGCAAGCGGCTGTTCGAGCTGCTGACGGATCGGAAAGAACACCCCCAGAACCTACTCGCGGACGAAGCACTGAAGAACCGCGTCAGGGCTCTGAAGGTGGTCAATGACGGCGCTGTAAAGGATGAGGGCCAGCTCCAGTACCTCCTGCGCGTCGACAAGCACTACCGCAGCGAGGTTCCTAAGCGGACCAAGGCCACCTGCTCGGCCTCCTCTTTCTGAGTGCTACGGCAGTCATGTGCGCGACCTGTAAATTTTATTTGATTGTGTGGAAAGAAGTATCAATCGCATCCATTTTAAATAATATAACAGGGCAAAGTAGATATGGCGAAGTATCTGAACTTTTATTTTTCCCTAGTATACATGGAACACCCTAATGATCAGTCCTGGTTTGGTTTTCAGTGTAGGAGAGCCGCTGATAACAAGAGCAGGGCCTGGCTGCGGTACAAGTCCCACCTCTCCCAACTCAACAATCATCGGCACAAAGAAGCCTGCAGGACCATGTGTCAGGTCCCAAAGCAGGCCATGCAACGCTGGAGAGAGGACTTAAAGGCCAAGTACAGCGGCCAGTCAGTGAGCAGTAAGGAGTGGTGGTGTGGAGTGAAGCAGTAGCAAGGCCTCTTTGCTGACAACACCATTCCGCCGCTCACCAGACCAAACGGGTCAGTGGCTGTCCGTGACAAGGACAAGGCTGAGCTGTTGGCAGCTCATTTTTCTTTTAAAATGTCGGTGCCAGACCCCTCAAGCCAGCCCCCAGAGATACCATCCCTCACCAGGGCCTCTCTGGAGAGTCTCGCAGTTAACAATAAGGAAGTAGAACATCAGCTGCGGCAAATAGATCCCAAGAGGGCGCTAGGGCCCGACAACATCAGCCCTCACCTACTAAAGGGATGTGCTGCCCAGCTCGCTCCACCACTCACCATCATCTTCAACCACATTCTTTCCACGTGCAAGTGGCCCACGCAATGGAAAGAGGCAAGAGTGGTGGCCATCCACAAAAAAAACAGCAAACGGGACCCAAAGAATTACTGCCCAATTTCCCTTCTCACCACTGTTGGGAAAATCCTGGAGTCCCTCATCACCGCCAAGATCAACACCTTCTTGGACGCCCACCATCTCCTCAACTCCAAGCAATTTGGTTTCAGGCAGGGAAGGTCAGCTGCAGACCTGCTCCTCCTTCAGTCTGCTTCCTGGAACCACTCGCTGGATAGAGGAATGGACACCTTTGTCGTGGCTTTGGACATCGCCGGAGCCTTTGACAGGGTGTGGCACCGAGGTCTCGCTGCCAAGCTGAGGAGCTTGGGAGTGCGCGGCGCCCTACTGCAGCTCATCCAGGACTACCTCCAAGACAGGACCTTACGGGTGGTGATCAACGGCCACCCTTCCAGCCAGCAACCCATCCACGCCAGCTTCCCGTAGGGCAGCGTACTCGGGCCTCTTCTGTGGAATGTCTATTTCAATGACATCCTCCAGCTCATTCCTGAGGCCCAGGCCGACGCTGATGACTGCACCCTTGCCTTCCACTGCGACAGACGTGACTGGAAGGACACGGTGTGTCGCATCAACCTGGCATTGGACAACATCGTCACCTGGAGTAGTCAATGGCAGGTCAGCCTGGCCCCTGACAAAACCCAGGCTCTGCTTATCTCCCGCAGGCAAGACATCACCAACCTGCCTGCACCGGACATACGGCTTGAGGGCAGATCACTCCTCCTCCAGAGATCCATCTCCATCCTTGGGGTGGAGTTTGACGCGGGACTGACCTTCACCAGTCATGCCAGGAGAGTAGCTAAAAACTCGGCC
The DNA here is from genome assembly GCA_016584305.1 of Chionoecetes opilio. NCBI lineage: Eukaryota > Metazoa > Arthropoda > Malacostraca > Decapoda > Majidae > Chionoecetes > Chionoecetes opilio. The sequence goes on from JACEEZ010019472.1 coordinate 68,108, forward strand.
TGGAGACTCAGCTGTGTCCGGCGCATCTCCCACCTTCTAGATGCCAAGGGGGTTGAGGTTCTGTACAAGGCTCAGGTACGTCCCCTAATGGAATACTTCCCCTAGCATGGTCTTCCTGCCCGCCCTCATACCTGGCCACACTAGACCGCGTCCAGAGAAGAGCCCAGCGACTGGTTAATGATAAACGTCCCCACCACGCGCCTGACTCCTTCCAACCCCTCCAGAAGCGCAGGGATGTGGCAGGCTTATGTTTCATGCACAAGGCACTAAATCTCCACACGCCCCACCTGGCAGCCATCTAGCTCCCCAGGCCCCTGCCGCCCCTTCACTCCACCCGTGTCGCCCCACACAGACAGGAGCAAGTGACTGTGCCCTTCTCCAGGACAGAGCACCATCTATGTTCCTTCTTACCCGGCTACGGCCGTCTGTGGAACCAGTTAGTTCACCAAACTGACCTCCACCACCACGCCTCGCTACAAGACTTTAAGCGGGGGGTGAACAGCTGGTTGATGGCCTAAATTATTATTATATATAAAATGTCTTTTTTTATATTATATGTAGCTATAAATAGCTCTAGTGTAAAACCTAGAGCTTTAGCTCTAATTACACCAAATGTATTATCAATTTAAATTAAATAAAAAAAATAAAAAAGAGAGAGAGAGAGAGAGAGAGAGAGAGAGAGAGGAGAGAGAGAGAGAGAGAGAGAGAGAGAGAGAGATTGCTAAATGGTCAGTAGGAAACATACAAGAAAGTATAAAGGAAGAGGAGAAAGAAAGGAAGGAAGGGCTTAGAATTGGAATGCAAATAAAAGTGGAGGAAGGAAGAGTGCAAAGAGGAAGCAGAGAGGGGAAGAACAAGAAGGGGAGAAAAAGTATGGAAGTGGAAACGAAAAGAAAGAAAAGAAAAAGGAAGAAAGGAAGAAAAAATGATAATGAATCCAAAACTTATTATTTGCAAAATGATATAAAATAGTAAGATATAATTAATAAAATACGTAAATATAAATGAATAAAATGAAAAAGAAAGAATAAGACGAAGACGATGTCATCCATATTTGCTGAGAGGATAAAGTAAACATGTGACAAATGTATACTCTCTCTCTCTCTCTATCTCTCTCTCTCTCTCTCTCTCTCTCTCTCTCTCCTCTCTCTCTCTCTCTCTCTCTCTCTCTCTCTCTCTTCTCTCTCTCCTTCTCTCTCTCTCCTCTCTCTCTCCTCCTCTCTCTCTCTTTTTTCTCTCTCCCTCTCTCTCTCCCCTCTCCTCTCTCTCCTCTCTCTCTCTCTCCCCTCTCTCTCTCTCTCTCTTTTCTCTCCCCTCTCTCTCTCTCTCTCTCTCCTCTCTCTTCTCTCTCTCTCTCTCTCTCTCTCTCTCTCCTCTCTCTCTCTCTTCCTCTCTCTCTCTCTTCTCTCTCTCTCTCTCTCTCTCTCTCTCTCTCTCTCTCTCTCTCTCTCTCTCTCTCCCCTCTCTCTCTCTCTCTCTCTCTCTCTCTCTTTTCTCTCTCTCTCCCCTCTCTCTCTCTCTCTCTCTCTCTCTCTCTCTCCCCTCTCTCTCTCTCTCTCTCTCTCTTCTCTCTCTCTCTCTCTCTCTCTCTCTCTCTCTCTCTCTCTCTCCTGTCTTACGTTTTTGTTACGCCTGTGATTCCATCTTGACATTCAACTCTGAAGATGATGCAAAAGATAACATTTATTCATTTTCTCTCTGACTTGCATTAATTTGGAAGACATAAAAACCATAGTTACAAAACTCACTCATAATTTGATTATGTAATCCTAGAATGATATGACATTTATTTTTATTTTTAATTCTATTTCTTGTTTTTGTCTGCATAGGTAAGTTTTTTTCCTCTCACTCGTATTATTACGTAAGAAAAAATCCTACTTCAGAAAAAAATCAATCATAAAGCGATCATGTAATTCTGTAATGACATTGTTATTGACTTGTATTTCGATTATTTTATATTTATTTACACCCATTTCAGCCGAAATCAGGTGTCATATAGGCTTGTAAAATGTTTCCAGGAATTCTTCTTCTTCTTCTTCTTGTGACTACTTATGTGGGCAACGAGCATACAGGCGCAGAGGAAAAATTTTTGGGCCGAAAAAAAAGTTATATTCGTCTTTTAAAACTCATTTATCAGGAAACTATTCAATATATGAAAAAACAAATAAGAGAAAATGTTGTCAAAAGGGTATTTTTTTTTTAAAAATTATACGGGAAAAAAACTGTTTTTTTTGGGCCTGTGCACTGTGAAAGGCCATAAAATGTTGCCAATTTCAAAAGTTACAGTTTGACAAAAATTTTTTTGGCTTCAAAAAGGGGAAAAAAAAAAAGGCCCATAAAGGGGGAAAAAATAAAAACCATTGAGTTCATTTTTAAAATTTATATGTCCCGTGTGCTTTTTTGGTTTTGGTGAAGGAAAATGAGTCAAAAAGAGGAGTGTTAATCTCCAAAAAAAGGGAAATTTTATAGGGGGGGATCGGGCAATTGTGAGTGGTAGGCCATGGGGGGAAAGTTCCCGGCCGCAGGCTCCCAGATGAGGCAAATTTCCCTTTTTGGGGAAAATTTGGGGGTTTCACTACAGGGAAACGGGGAAAAGGAAAATAAAAAATATCCCAAAAAAATAAAAAAATTTCGATAGATACGGAGAAAATAAAAAACTTGTTGTTATATATCTCAAAATTTTACGAGAGCAAGAGAGAGAGAGAGAAGAGGGAGAGAGAGATGAGGGGAGGAGAGAGAGAGGGGGAAGAGAGAGGGGAAAAAAATATTCGCTGTAAGCCCCAAAAATAGCCTTTACGTTTTTGCCCGGGTTTTTTCCCCCCCCCCCCCAGTGTCGGTACGGGTACGTTTTCTGAGGCCTATCCAGACTCCTGGGAGTTCTTCTCAGTTCCGGTAAAGCTCCCTTTACTGATTGATTTTTAAAAAAGTTTTCTGAAGGTTTTTATTTTTTAAACTGTTTATTGATGGGGACCTGAGTATGTCTACTCCCCACCCAGAGGTGCCCCCTAGGAATTTTTTTCGGTGAGAGGGGGAAAAAAATTTGTATTCGCCCCCCAGTACACGGGTAAACCCGCAGTTTTTATCGCTAGCGCTGGATGGAAAATTTTTTTTCCGCCATCGGCTGAGGGGCTTTTCAGGCCTTTTTTATATTTCTGCTGCTGAAACAATATTTTTGGTGTGTTAATGCTTGTTAAAGGGGAAATTTTTCGGGGAAATATGCGCGACCAAAATCAAGATATAGGTTTACAGGGTTTCGGGTGACCCCGGTCACATCGCTAGGTAGAACTGAAATTTAATTTTTTTTAAAACTGACTTAGTTTTTTTTTTTAAAATTTCTTACAAAAAATTCGGAGAGCCCCCTGGTTGCCCCCACTCCCCTCCATACAAGCCCAAACCCCGGGCGTACACTCAAAGATAAAATGTTTAAAGGGGGAAGGTGACCCCAAATTTTAATTTGGTGATATAAAAGGGGTAAAGGCCCTCTGTTTTCCATTGAAAATTGTCCCAAATTCGGGGGGGAAAAAAACTGATATAAAGGCGGGGGGAAAAACCCAAGGGCCTAAAAACGGGAGATTTTGGGTAAAAAAATATGGGGAAATTTTGGGCCCAGCTCGATCTGGCAACACGGGGCAGGTGCTCGATAATGTTTTTTTTGGGTCTTTTTTATAGGTTTTATTTTTAAGGAAATACCCACCCCAAAATAGGAACGAACATTTGTTAAAAGAGGCACAGGGGGGGGTATGAGTCCCTCGTTTTAAAACAGGGGAAAGGTATTGTGAAAAGGGGGTGTTTTGTCAATTATGTAAAATTCGAGACAAAATTAAGAGGATGTGTGGTGGATGTGGAAAAAATTTTGGGCCCAAAACAATGAAAGCTTTCCCAAAAACATACTGGGGAAATGTAAGTCGGCACTTACTACTTTTTCCCTTGGGAAATCATCCCGGGGACCATTGTCTCGATTAGAAGTGACAGAGTGAAAATTTTTGGGGTCACAGGTTTAAAAAACCCGCCGGAGAAAATCTTTGTTATTCTAATCCCGGTTTTTAAACACGCTGCTCCACGGGGGATAGCATAAAAGAAATTTACAAAGCAAGCGACCCCATGAAGTTAGCAAAATTGGGTTTAATGGCTGCCATTTCAAAAAAGCACAGTTTTTCTTTTAAAATGCAGAAAAAAATTTGGGAGCTTGGGGGCGATCAAGGGTTTATCTTTCCCAGTAATTTTAAGCAAGATGCTGGGGGAATTTTTGGGGGTGCACTGATTGATTTGGACCCCAAGATCAAAGAATTTTTTGGGTTTTATATTACCGGGGGTTTTCTTGAAAAGAAGTGCCCAAAGGGTTCTCTGGGAACATTACAGCCTAAAACCAAAGGTTTTTGGGGCCCTTTAATCTACGATTTAAATTTTTTTTTTTTTTTTAAGGGCAAAATGGGAAAAAAGGTGTTTCCCCAAAATTTTGTGTGTAAAACTGCAGAACAGAGACTGAGAATACAAAGTTGAAACTTTAGACAACCTCTCCAAACTTTTGGCTTTGTCCCCTTGGAAATTTTTTGAAAATTTTTTTTAAACAAGGTTTCAGCCATTTTTGATCCTGCTTAGCAAGTGAAATTGGGGGGATCAGTTTAAATTTGAAAGGAGTTTTTGAACTTTAGGGGTAAAAACTTTGGAAAGGGGGGGCACTTTTGTTTCTCTTTTGGGAAAAGGTAATTTTTGGATAGAGTGTAATGATGAAAGACGGGGTTAAAAATTCAGATTGCCCAAAGTTGGATATGTTTTTCTTTACGAAAAAAATTAACGTTGAACAATGTACTCCAAAGAGGGTGGGGGTGCGGGTTCCCAAAAGGAAAAGAATTTCTGCAAGGGGTTACTGGTATTGAAACCGGGGTTTTATTACGGGACAACGCATTTGGCAAGAAAAAAAAATGAACTTAGAAGGCCCTTCGAACAACAGCTTGGGAAATCAAAAAAGGGAAAAACCTTGGTACAAACTGGAAACCCAGTTTTAAAAAAGGGAAAAAGGGGCAAATTTTTGGAAAGGACATCGAAAAAAAGCTTAAAAAATGGCAATGATTTGGGACCTCATATACAAAGGGAACACTTTTTTTTGCAAATCCCAAAAGGTTCCGGGTTTTGAGTCCTCAGGACGAAGTACGATTTGGGGCCCAAAGCTAAAAAAGGCAAATTGTAAATTTTACCATGGTAACACTGACAAAAAAAATTTTAAAAGGTAAGACCGACAAATTTCCCAGATAGGCCCTTTCGAAAAAAAGATTAAACCCCTGGAAAACAAAAAATTCTGATCAGGGTACAAAAAACCTCGGGACAAAAGGGTTTCTCTAATCCAGTGTCAACTTTTAAAAGGGGATGAGGTAAGGGTTGGTACTTTTAATGAGCTTTCAGACGGGAAACTGAAGTTTTGGAGGGAAAAAGGGGGGCTTTTTATGTGAACAAGAAAGACATGGTTTAGCAACTTAAAAAATTAAAAAGTTTGGGTTTCCGGGAACAAAACCCAAAGATTGGTAGAAAATTTTGTATACGGAGGGTCTATTCAAAGAAAATTCTATTTTGAAAGTGGAAAAAAGGAGCATGAACAATTAGGTGAAGGGAAACAAAGAAGGGCAGTGGGCATTGCAAGGAACTTGTTTTGTTTTCAGAAAATAGGTCCAAAGATGGTTTGGGGCCCAAAGGTGAAAATAGTTGAAGTAAAGAGAAAGGGATGTCCCTAGGTTTTCTGTTTTTAATGACATGTTTCCGGGAAGTGAAGAAACCGCCCAGTGCAAAAAACATTAAATCAGGTTGAATTTTCCGCTATATGTTTGAAAATTTTCCATACGTAATTTTTTCAAGCTTTAAAAATGGGTCTCATGGAGCTTTGGACATGTATAGTTTTTGAACAAAAGGTTGACCACTTACTTGAACAAATAATTTCCCTTTTCCGGGGCCCAGTTTCTTTGTTCCCCATAATTTTTTGGAAAAGGTCTGACGCCCAATCAAAAAAAAGCATTTTAAAGGAAACAGGCAGTATATCATTGAGCTCTAAAAAGGGTTTGGTTCAAAACAATCCAAAAAGAATGGGCCTTTTATCATTATTAACATGAGATACTAAAGAGTACCCAGAAAGTGGGGAAAATTGAGGGAATTAAAAGGGAAAATTTGATGAAAAAAAATTTTTCCGGGGTGTAAAAAACCCAAATCCTTTTGCCTTTGATGAAGACGGGATGATTGTGTGCCGTGTTGCTGCTAAAACAAGGGATGATGATGGTGACTTTTCCAAGGCCCAATTCCCCCTTTGGGAAAAGGGCTTTGAGAAAAGGGTATTGTTAATGAACATACCCAAGAAGGCTGTTGATTCCTTTTCGGGTTGGGTTTGGTTCCCGATGAGTCTTCTGACAATCCAGTTTTGGGAAAACATTTGCAGACCCTTGACCCCTGCAAGTGAGTTCATGCGGGTTTTTTTTTCCCCAAAGGCTTTTCCAACTTTCCCCTGATGGTAAAGGGGATTTACTAACCCAAAGGTTGGGCAATAAAAAAACCCCCTTCAGGGACGGGGCAAAACTTTTCAAGGTCGCCCAAAAGGGTTTCCCAAATGATCCAATTTTTCCGCTATTTGGGTTTAAACAAAATTTCCCCAAAGGGAAGGCAAAACACTAACTCTGGGTAATTTTACGCACAGAGACCCCTGGGTCATTTAAGTGTTTAAAGAACTGGGGGAAAAAGTTAGCCCAAGGGCCCATCCCTTTTTTAAAAAGTTTGTACTTTTTTTCTAGGGGCCCTTTAAAGGGCGGGAAAACAATTTTTTTCACAGAATACCCTAAAAAAGGGCTATTGCTTTCTAGACATCTCAGAAAAATTTAAAAAGATGAAAAAATTTTCAACTTTTTTTTTGACTTTTAAACCCAGCAGATTTTCACTGGTATGATTTGCATTTTTAAGGTTTAACTACCTGGCTCAGAGGGGGTTTTTTGAAAAAAAAACTGGGGTTTAAAAAAGTTTGGGTGAATCCCTGAAGGCCGGGGTTTGGGGTTAATTACATGATGAAAGGCCCGGGAATTATTACCCCGGCCCAAAAAGGGCTTTTGGGGAAAAAACCGTTGACATTGTGAAGAATTTTTCCCCAAAAAGAGGGTGATTTGTTTAGGGGAAAATATGTCAAAAAAACCCCGGAACTGGGTTGGTGAAGAACTACATAATGAAAAAAGGGGTTTCAAAGTGAGGTGCTATCCACTGCCACATGGAAATATCTGAAAAAAAAGGGTCCAAAAAAGCTAAAGATAGGATTCGGGTAAAATGCTGGCCCATGTTTTGCCCAAAGATAAACCAAAAGGTTGTTTTTTAAAAAAGAAGAAAAAAAAAGAGAAATCTGGCAGCTAAAAAGGAAAATTAAAAAAATTCAATCGCTATCGCTGGTATAAGTTGATTCACCCAAACTTGGCCCCCAAAAAACTGGCCGGCCCCCAGGGGAAAAAAAAGTTTTACCGCCCCCTCGGGAAAATTTGTACTTAGAAAAAAATTTTTAAAGATGGGCCTTTTAAACAAATGGGGAGCTTCTCAAGAAACCCTTATAAAATTTTGGGTTAAACGTTTTAATGTTTCACAAATGAAAATTGGGTTTACTGTAAAAATTTTCATAAAAGGTCCCAAAAGGTTCCTGACCTAAAACACCCTTTTTTCAAAGGCCTTTGGTAATCCCCAAAGGTCAAAGTCTTATTTTGGGTCGGGTTCAAGCTTTCCTATGGAGTATCTTTGGCTATGAGCCTTGTTGCAATCAAAAGGGTTTGGTTAGATTATGTGAAAAGAAAGCCCCAGGATGCATAAACACTGCTGTTTTTGAAGGTTTTTCCTTGTTAAAGAAAAATTTGGTTTTGGGCAAGAAAAAACCCCTGCAATTTTTGGTCATTATGTGAATTGCTTTTATTTTGGATGGCCAACACTAAATTAAAAAGACTTTTTTCTTCATAAAAACCCAATTTCTCAAGTACTGCTGAAATATTTTAAAAAAACCGAGCCCCAGTCAGATTTCTTCTCTAGCAACCCAAAAAAGTGTCTCTTCAAAAACAATGATGATACACCATTTTGGAAGGTTAGCCACGAAAATTTTGAATCCCAACTAGGTAAAAGGAGACATACGGTAAATGAGTGTTTGTTGTTTATTCAGGGATTGCCCTATGTCAAATACAGAAAACAACCACGTTATGCGAAATTGAAAGGAAGCAAAAAGGGAAAATAAAAAAAAGGTTTCCGATGAGTCGGAAGATATTGGTGACGATAAAAATTGGAGGATGATAAAGGTCCAGAGGGGAGCAATGAAAAAATTTTTAAAAAAATTTGTGGGGTTATCCCCTTAGGTTTATGTGGGACCAAAAAATCCACAATATATTTGTCTGAAAGAATTTAGTGTAATTTTACCCAAAAAAAAGGAAGGCAGAAAAAGCAAATGTTTTCCCTGCTTTTATACCCCCCTTATAGGTACATTTTGCCCCAAAGACGAACCCCAAAAAAAGGGGGCTACTGCGGGCTTGTGTTTATGGACAAGCCCGGTTTTTTTCTTTGATAATGTTTGGGAAGGAGTTTGGCTCTTTGAAAACCGGGAAATTGGAAAAAAGTTTTTTAAAAACCCCTTGTGGCCAGAAATTATCCAAGGGGGAAATTTAAGCAGAGGCAGATACCCATACGGAAAAAGTGGCCCTCAGCACCAGAAAAATAAACCCTTGGTGAGTTAAAATGTTGAGGAAAGGGTGAAAACCCGAAAAAACAGGGGTTTTGAGAGTGGATGGAGTGCAGGGAAAAATGGTTAAAGATGAAATTGTTCAGGGGATTTAAAAAAAATGTGTCAGAGGTTTGAGCAAAAAACCCCTTTAATATGCTGATGGGCTGTTTCCTGAGTGAAATGAAAAATGAATCTTTTATGATGCCCAGGTTTTTGGTTTTGACTGCCCCTGATCTAAAGGAAAGGCCCCCAAGGGTTTGGGGTTTAGGAGAAAAGAAAAAATGCAGTATTGCCAAAAGGGGGGAAAAGCTATGATGGTTGTGATCCTTTAAAACTAAATTCCAAAAAGAAAGTTGTTTTTCAAAAAAGGTAATTGATTGGGGAAAAAAAGAAGCTGTCTGACTCTAGCCCCTCCCCTTTTGCATTTAAACATATTGGTAGGGGGGGCTGTGGTTTAAAAGGGTTCTTTCTAAAAATGTGTCTCCAAATTTTTATTGTAGAGAGAGTTTATAAAAAATTTCTGGTAAAGGCTGCCCTAAAAGGTTTCAGCGCCTTTATGATTTGGGGGTTTGTACCTTTCATTCTTTGTTCAAAACTTCCAGTTTAAAAGTTTTTCCCCCCCGGGGTTTGGGAAGGATATATCAGATTGCATTTGGGGATGTTCTTTAGGAGTTACAAATGAAATTTGAAGGCACCAAAATTGCTTACAATTGATGAAAAAATCAATGATGGGCCGCATAGGTATGCCTGCAGGCATAGGGGGCATGACAAACAAAAAAATTGAAAGGAAAAAAAAAAAAACAATGAAAACCCCCTTTTGGGGGTATTCAAAGATTATTTTTGGGGGGCTTGCTTTAACTTCCACCAGTACTCGACTCAACCCCCTAGCTTGGTTTTAAAACCCAAAAATATGATTCTTTATAACTTTGGGCAGTCCTTTTTCAAGCTTTAAAAAAGACTGTGGTATTAGATGAAAAACATAGGGGGGGGAAAAAAGGTGACGATCAAAAAGATTTCAGAATTTTTTGACCCAAAAATCCTAAGGTACTTTTTTAATAGGGAAAAGACTGGGTTTAAAATTTGGGGAAAGTGACTTAAACAGCAACAAAATTCACTCCCGTTTAAAGGAATTTTTTTTTAAAAAAAGGCCCTCATGTTATGTGCATATAAATTTTTGGGCTTGCAAAAGCATAAGTCCGACGGTTAGCTTCTTGGTAACCCCAAATTTTTGTTGGGCAGAGGACCAACTGTGACAGCGCTCATAGTAAGTCTCTTCAAAAACCAAGGGTTTTTTGGTTTGCCTAAAAACTTGTTAAATTTTTTAAAAAGGGATGGATGTTTAAGTTGGTTGGGGTTAATTTTTGGATGAAAACTGGTTAACCAATGGTTTTAAGGTTTGGGCAAATACTATTATTTAAAAAATTTGGGGGTAAAAGGCCCCCCAAAATTGCCTGAGTTGTTTGGTAGAAATTTTCAGTTCAAGGGAGGGCTCCCTTTTCTTTTTAAATGACATTTTGAAAAAAAAATTAGTACCCAATTTTTCCCATAACTAAAACGGTAAAGAAGGTAAAACCCCTTTTCATGAGAACAAAGTGTCCAATTTGTTTCCCCCATAGCCATCACAATACATAAGAGTCAAGGGCAGAGTCTTGATAGAGTTCTCATCAACTTTTGGGCCCCAAAAAATTTGCGGTTTGGTTTACTTATACTGCCATTAGGAATGCAACAAATTTGAAAATTGGCAATTTTTTAAAACCCTACCCAAAAAGGCAGGAAAGGTTTTTTACATTTAAGTTAAAAGATGTTTTTAAGGAAAAAGGGTTTGAGAAGATTTAAAGGCCGGAAAAAAGGATAAAAAGTTGTGTATTGGGAAAAAGGTGAGAGTTAAAAAATTTTACTGGGAAAAAAAAATTATGACCAATTTTGGGTTTGGGTAGCTGCAATCGTCATACATGACGGAACAAAAATAACCCAAAAAAAGGGCCTCTGGCACTAAAAACCCAAAGGGCGTACACCGTACGGGTGCTACTGCAAGGTCCGTAGTCTACTTCCCCTGTCCCCACAACAAAAAAAAAAACAAAAAATTTAAAAACATTAAAACGAGGCAAGGGATCCAAGGCCCCGACACCAGGAGAGGGGGACCTACCAAAATCCATCAAGCAAAAACAGGTAATATTTTTAATACAATATAAATATATGCAGTATATTTTGTTTCAAAATTTTGCGTTTTAGGCCCCGTCAAAAAAACAATGAGGATTACACTGGAGTTTGGGTCTGAAACCCAAAAGAAAATTTTAAAAAGTTTCTTGACAAGACCCAAATCAAGCCAACAAAAAAGTACCCCCTATTCTTGTGATTTAAATTTAACCCCCAAGGGGAAAAAAAAAGAAGGGGCAGATTTAGCTGGAGTTTTGTAAATTCTTTGGGTTAAATAAATACCACTATGGTTTTTAAAAAAAAAAAAAATAAATTTTGCCCTTTCTTTTCTTTGGTTTAAAAAATAAAGAAAAAAAAAAAAAAAAAAAGGGGTGGTGTGAAGGGATGACCTGACCGGCCCGGGCTGACGGGGCCCTGTCTGCGCGATTTCCCAAATTGGGCCTTGCGTTGCTGCCCTATTCATAAAGGGTAAAAAAAGCTGAGGAAAAAGATGTTTCTTAAGCCCCCCGAACTTTTGTTGTGGGCGATTTGGGGCTTTTTTTAAAAAGCCCATCCAGTTTCCCCTACTAGGTCTTGGGTTAAATAGGTGGGCAGTTCCCCCTCATGCCCCCCATCCGAAAATCCCAAGGGAAAAAATAGAATCCCTTGGGGGCCAGGGGGACCGGGCTGGATGGCCGTGTGTTTAAAGGCCCTTGTGTCCGGGGGCCCAAATTTTTTTTCTTTTTTTGTAAGTGAATGTAGGGTCCCGGGCCTTTTTCCCCACTCCCATTTTGGTCCCGACTTCCCCCCGGCCCCCACCCGGGCATTGATGGAGGCCCGGAGCCCGGAGCGGTATGGCCATGAGCGCCACGTCATCGGCGAAAGCCCGGGAATGGATGGTTCATTCCCATACTTCACGCCGATGGTTTTCGGGGAAAGTGCCAAAAACCCCGTCTAGGGTGATGTTGAAGAGGTATGGGGGGAAAGGGGGCCCCCCGTAAAAACCCCCCCCGCTAGTTTTTACTGGGGGTGTCCCCCCCTTTAACGCCCGGGAGGGTGCCTTTTTCCATAAAACCCTTTTGGGCATATTCCCTAGTCTTGGTGGAAACCCCCATTTTCGCAGGGAGCAACAAGAGTTGGGGTTAGGGCAGGTTGGGAATAAAAAATATTTAAGGGGGGGTATTTAAAAAAATTGGGCTTAGCCTGTGCGAGCTTGGACACGTTCCATATCTTTTTGGTTTTGGGGCCCTCTATTCCTAGTTTTTTCGATTCTTTAAAAAGTTTTTATTTATTTTTTTGTCTGCATCGTGAATCTCTTTTTTTTTCTCCGCATTAATTAAAAAAAAAAAAAAAGCAACAGCTAAAAATTGTCCATCATGAAATTCGGGGAAACATTGTATTGGGCTTGTATTTCGATTTTCCCTTTTTTTAAAAATTTTTTTACGATAAAACTGTTCCCCATTTTCTTTTTGCTTTAAAATTTTTACGATAATCTGTTCGAAATTTTTTTTCTGCCCAAATTTTTGCGATAATCTGCGTCAAGAATTTTACCCGACGATAATCACATTTAAAAAGATGTACAAGAGAAACTCCATAGTGAAATTTTTCAGGGAAGGCAAATGTGAAACCCCTTATTTTGTGGGGTGTCTGTCTCTTTTTAACCGTGTCAGTTAAATCAGGCAGTCAGCAGGGCAGTCAGTCAGTTTAGTCAGTTAAATCAATTTAGTCAGGAAGTCAAATTTGTTCTCAAATTAAGGGGCAAGTGTTGTAAGGGGGAAAAGGCGGGGAGATCAGCTTTTGTCCTTTGGCAGGGGTTGTGTAATAGCTGGAAAAGGGCAGGGGTTTTAAGGGAAAATTTTTTAAAAGTGAAAAAATTTTTGTTGTTTGTTGTTGTTGTTTTTGTTTTTGTTGTTTTGTTTGGGTTTTTGTTGTTGTTGTTGTTGGTTGTTGTTTGTTGTTGTTGTTGTTGTTGTTTTTTGTTTTTTTGTTGTTTTTGTTGTTTGTTTTGTTGTTGTTTTTGTTTGTTTTGTTGTTGTTTTTGTTTGTTTTGTTGTTGTTTTTGTTTGTTTTGTTGTTGTTTTTGTTTGTTTTGTTGTTGTTTTTGTTGTTTTTGTTGTTGTTTTTGTTTGTTTTGTTGTTGGTGTTGTTGTTTGTTGTGTTGTTTTTGTTGGTTGTTGGTTTTTGTTGTTGTTGTTGGGTGTTGGGGGCTGCTTGCTGCTTTTTGCTGCTGCTGCTGTTTTGTTTTGTTGCTGCTGCTGCGGCTGCTGCTGCTGCTGCTTCTGTGCGCTGCTGCGCGTGCTGTGTTGGGAGTACAGCAGCAGCAGAACCTTTCAGCAGACAGCGCAGTAAATAGATGCTTTCAGAAAATACAAAAAGACAGCAGCAGCAGCAGCACATATTCTCAGGGGGGATTACCTAAACTTACTTTTTGGGCAAAAAGAAAAAACGGGAAAAAGGGTCCCGTAGCCCTTTTTGAGGGAGTGGATGTTTTAAAGGGGAAAACTTTAAAAGCATTTCAGCGGCGGAAGGGGGTTGGGCGTGTAAGGTTTCTGGAGGGGAGAGAGATGTGAAGAGAGAGAGGAAAAAGAGAGAGGAAGAAAGAGAGAGAGAGAGAGAGAGAGAGAGAGGGGGAAAAGGGGGAGGGAGAGAGAGGGGAGGAGGAAGACGAGAGAGAGAGAGAGAGAGAGGAAAAGAGAGTAAAAAGGGGGAAAAGAAGGGGAGAAGGGAGAGAGAGGGCATTTTGAAAGGAAAAAAAAAGAAAAAGATGATCACTCAGGAAGAATGAATGGAAATTTAAGTTTAGTGAGTTTTGAAAAAGTGAGATAAAAAAAAAAAGATAGCCCAAACCCCCCCCCAACTAAAACATTTTTAAAATAATATTTTTAAAAACAATGGATAAAAAAAGATGCTTCCTGAAAGACCCACCCTCTATTTTCCCCTGATAGATTCCCCAGAGTTATATTTTAGGATAAACTAAATAAAGACACGTAGGGAGTAAATTTCCCAAGGAACCCAAATTTTAAATTTCAAATTTCCATTGTAGGAGTTGGTTTAATTTGAAGAAAAAAAATGCGAAAAAAAAGTGTGAAGGAAAGAAAAGGAAAATAGGGGGAAAATTTTTTTTTGGGTGACCCAAATTGGGAAATTTAATTTTAGACAGCATTTAGGACAAAAGTGAACGTGTTCCCAACGTGTGGTGCCCTGACGACGTGCTAGGAAAAGGTTTCGTTTAAAACCTTTCCTTTTCTCTCTCTCTCTTTTTAATTCAGTCTTTTTTCTCCTTTTTCGTTTCCCGGCTCTTTAAAATTTGTCTCTCCTTTTTCCTTTTGTAAAGTTTATTTTATTTCTTTCCCTTTTCCCAATTGTTTTTTGTTCTTTTCTGTTTTTAACCTTTTTTTTTTTTCTTTTCTCCCCGGGATGCCCTCTTCTTTTCTCTTCTCCACCTGGGTTTTCCCCCCCTGCCTCACCTCCCCCCCCCACCTCCCCCCTTCCCCCTATTTCCAAAACCCCCTCCCTCTCAAACCCCTCCCTTACCTCCCCCCGCCCTCCA
>JACEEZ010019472.1:87500-98032 GCA_016584305.1 Chionoecetes opilio
CTATATGAGAAACAACCAGAGTTAATGTATGTCTAATGTATTTTTATTTACAGATTATACGCGTAAAACTGCTTATTTTAGGCTGTGGTCTGTGCAGGCTATAAAAGTGCTGCCAAGTCACATGTTACAGGTTTGACTAAATAGTTTTTGCTTCGAAAGGAAAGAAAAAAGGCATAAATGGGGAAAAAAGAAACCATTGAGTTCATGTTAAATATTTTTATGTGCTTGTGCGTGTGTGTGACGGGAAATATGAGACAAAAGTGGAGTTTTAATTTCCAAATAAGGATATTTTTATCAAGGTGATCTGGCAACTGTGTGAGTGGCAGGCCTTGGCTTCTCAGCGGCTTGATAGTGTTAGGATATTAGTAGGATAGTGTGATAGTGATGTTTACGCGTTCTACACAATCCTCCCGGCGTCCCAGAGTCCTACAGTGCCAGGATACGAGGTGAGAAGGATATTAGGATAGCCGCGTAGGATTCTGGTGTAGGACGTTTTAACGTTTTGTTTTGCAATTGTTGTGGGGGATTTAAAGGTGTTTTAGGGTGTGTGGGGTGTGTTTTAGGGTGTGTAAGGGTGTTCTAGGGTGTGTGGGGGTGTAAAGGTGTGGGAATCTGTGTGTGGGGGTATGTAAGGGTGAATCAGGGTGTTAAGTCCCAACTAGACATATGGTGTAGCTGGGCCAACACCGGCTTGCCAAAGTGACGGGCAGGCGGATCGGGAGAGGGACGTGTAGATGGAACGAGAGCTCAGAGTCAACAACATTTATTTCTGACAATTAACAAACAGCTGACGTCGCTTCGATGACGTGGACAGTCGTGAGTCGTCACTTTGGCGTCGTGACGTCGAATACTGACGTGGCGAAATATAATTACATTAACTACAAATTTAACAAACTTGATAAATATTACAAATAACAATAAGCCAATATATATCAGAAATATCATACCCTTGTTCGCCCCATTACAGGGGGGTCTCAACAAATGCATCTTAATTTTAATTTGCAAATCCAACAAACTCCCCACCATGGGAGTACATTCCCTTACTCCCATACATACATATCATGATACCCAACATTAGCATATAGCATAACATAATAACAACAGCATAAAGTCAGTCTTACCTATCAACCAATATTACAAATCCAGCCTTACAAGGGCTTTCACCCTACGCCCCTTTCTAGTATATGATACAGGGTCTGTACCAACAGTATCAGTATCATCATCATCAAAGTGTACAAAGGATTGAGCATCATCACCTGACCGTACATTTTCGCTATTATCATCCATCTCAGCATTATCATTACAACTATTTATTTCCAAATCATGCAGTCTCTTAATAGGTCGACAGACAATACCCTTAGCTGTCTTAACTTTCACACTCCTAACCAAGTTATCTTTACCCGGGTAAACTTCTACAACAACGCCAATAGGCCAGGATAGTCTAGGTACATTGTCTTCCCTAATCAAAACCACTGAACCTTTCTTTAAGTTACATCTGGGAAAAAAACTCTTAACAGCAGGAGGCAAATTTTTGATATAATCATTACTCCACAGCTTCCAGAAATTCTCAAGTTGTTGTTGTCTAAGTTGCTCTCTCACACACAAATCACGTATAGTGGTGGGAACGCACACATCTTTCACACCTTCTACCTGAACACCAGTTGTGCGCCCAATAAGGAAATGTGAGGGAGACAAGGGTGGGGAGCTTCCAAGTTCTTCATTAATAAAGGTTAAAGGCCGAGAGTTAATGCAAGCCTCTATTTCATGCAATGTTGTCTCTAATTCACTTCTGGTTAGACATTTACCTCCAACTGTCTTTCTAAGGGAAACTTTAACAGATCTTATTAAGCGCTCCCACCAGCCTCCCCACCATGGTGCACGGGGTACTATAAACTTCCAGTTTGGAGCAAGAGGGCCGTACATGTGTTGCAACTCATGTGAAACACCAACAAAAGTTTGAGCATTATCTGAATAGAATACTTTAGGTAAACCACGCATGGACACAAACCTGCGAATAGCTAATTTACAATCCTTCTTTGACAGAGAGTCAGTAAGTTCCAAGTGAACAGCCCTGATAACTGCACAAGTAAACAGTAGCAAATAAAACTTCTTGGCAGGCAAATCCAAACAAAACATAGGTCCAGCATAGTCTACACCAGTGGTAGAAAAGGGTGGTGCTTGAGTTACTCTCATCTCTGGAAGTGGGGCAACTGGTTGGTTACAAGCCCTGGAATCATGTCTACGGCAGGACACACAAGTTCTACATATGGATTTTGACATCCTTCGTAAATCCACAATCCAGTAATTGTTTCTCAAAGTAGAAACAAGGGTAGCAACACCTGCATGTTTAAGTATATTATGTTGAAACAGAATAATTAGTCGTGCAACATGGCCTGCTGGAATTATGACAGGATGTTTACTCTCATACAACATGTTCGCCTTATTTAAGCGTCCCTTGACACGCAATAAGCCCTCATTATCAAGAAATGGGTCAAGTTTCCTTAAAGAGGAATTACAAGAGATAGTTTTCCCCTGAGTAAGTGTAACAATCTCCTTAGAGTAAACCTCCCTTTGTACACAATAAATTAACTTAGTCTTAGCCTTAGTCAATTCTTCATATGTCAAAGGACCCTTACTTTTGTCACCTCTCAGCTTACAGTTGCTAATGAATCTCATCACCCAAGCAACCACACTTACAGCCTTACTCAATTTACCCCACCGAGTGAACTCAAACACAGGATGAGATGCATTAGCAGTCAGGCAAGCAGTCACCGTCTCTTCTTCACATGTCCCACCACTCTGTGACTGCTTCTCTAGCTGAGGTTGACCGAGAGGGTATGACAACCATGCTGGACCATTCAGCCACGTCTCACTCAATACCAGCTGTTCCGCAAGCACACCCCTAGAAATTAAGTCAGCGGGATTATCTTTTCCTGGACAGTGATACCAATTGCTAGGGGAAGTTAACTCTTGAATTTTTGTTACCCTATTCCTTACAAAGGTCTTCCACTTGTGAGGGTCTCCCTTAATCCAAGAAAGTGTAACAAGAGAATCAGTCCAGCAAATTAAAGGAACATCAAGATGAAGGGCAGAATTAACATAGGTTATCAGCCTAGCACATAGAAGACCAGCAAGTAACTCAAGGCGAGGCAAGGTAATGCTCTTAATGGGAGCTACTCTCCCCCTAGACATGACCAAGGAAACTTTACATATGCCTGTAGGTTGTACAAGTCTGAGGTATACACAAGCTCCATACCCCTTTTCTGAAGCATCACCATAAGCGTGGAGCTCTACATTTGTCATAAGTTTCCAAGAAACACCACGAAAATAACACCTGTTCACATTCCATGTCTGAAACACATTTATATTAGTCAACCATCTCTGAAAATTGTGTAACAACTCGTCGGAAGTACTTCATCCCACTCAATACCTTTCCTCCACACGTCCTGGAATAGTACCTTTACATACATGATAAAGGGGCTTATGAGCCCAAGGGGGTCAAAAAGCTTAGCTATAAGGCTAAGAACAGCTCTTTTTGTAGATACTACCTCTAGAGGAGTATTTACATTAAACCCACCAAAGCTGAAACAATCCTGAGATACATCCCACTGCATACCTAAGACTTTAACCGCTTCATTCTCACCCACAGCCACATCCTGGTCAAACTCTTCCATCATTTTCTTACTGTTAGACGTCCATTTAGTCAAAGTCATTCCAGCCTTAGCAAAGATAGTACATGCCTCAGTGAACTTAGCTTTACCTTCTGCAACATTATCAGCACCAGACAACCAATCATCCACATACAAATTATCTTTCAATTCATTCACAACCTCCGAGGCAGAACAAGAATCTAGATGGTACTTTATGGTGGCATTAAGCAAGAAAGGACTACGTTTGTTACCGAAAGGCACACGAGTGAATCTCATCGTACGTACGTTATTCTCGCACTCCCAAAGGAATCTATGTACATCCCTATCTTCCTCGCGCACACTGATTTGCAGAAATGCCTTAGTAATATCTGCCGTGAATGCTACTTGCCATCTCCTAAATCTCAAGATTGTTTCTACAAGGTCAGGATTAAGAGATGGACCAGTATCCAAACAGTCATTCAACGACAAACCGTTATAGCTGACTGCGGAAGCATCAAATACTGGCCTTACTTTGGTGGACGAGCGGCTCTCGCGCACAACCGGACGGTGAGGAAGGTAGTAAGTGGGATGAACACTTTTCAGTTCAGAAGGTGGGACTTCCTCACAGATTCCCTCCTCCTCGTATTCCTTGAGTACAGCATCGTATTCTGCCTTCAGGTGCGGCTCCTTCTGAAACTTATGACATAGGTGATGCAACCGTTTTTCCGCTAGCTTTACATTATTCAGTAGTTGAGATCTAGACTTATCAGACTTCCAGGGCAATGCAACCTCATACTTGCCATTTACAAATTTTATACTCTCATTGAACTTTTGTTGAACATTGTTAAAGGCACTTGTATCCATAACATTCTCCTTAGCTTTTATCCCAACTGATTCTAAATCCCAGAAATTTTTCAACTCAGGCTCGGACACACCATTCACATTCAGGAGCTGCGTATTTACTCGCTGCTGATTACGGGAACTCCACGAACCAGACAACACCCATCCAAAGACAGACTCCTGGGCCACCAACCCTTCATATTTGCATATCTGGTTAGGAAGCATGTAATTCCAGTAAGAGTCAACCCCAACTAGAATATCTACTGTAAGGTGACGGTTGTGTAAATAGTCATCAGCCAAATGTAAGGATTCATAGCCCCTGAGCTTGTCTTTAGGTACACTGGGTCGCACTAAAGGAGCACAAATAGTAGGGATTTCCATAGCAACTAAAGAATGTACAACACCCTTACAATCCTCAAGTCTTAAGTCATACAAATTACTTACATGGCTTTTAGATAAACTGTTACCAAAAGCAGAGTATGTTACAGGTTCAGAGCACATCCAGTTAGGCTTTACTTTCTTAACCAAGGAACTTGAAACATATGATCTGTCAGAACCAGTGTCAAAAAGTACAGTTGCTTGAACAATTTCACCCTTGCTATTGCATATATTCACTTTAGCAGTCTGTAAAACACAACAGGTATGGGTTAAAGTTTCACGACTCTTCTCAAACTTACAGAGCGCTACACCTACATGGCTCACTGGTGTGGGGTGTGTGTTAGCCTCAACACTTACTATTACACTCTCTCTACCAGGTTTGTTGACTCTTCACATACCTTCCTGTTACCAGGTTCTCTAGGTAGATTCTTAAAAACAAAAGAGGATGTTGTGTCTTCCTCCGCACTTACCACACTTAGCCTTACAACCCTTTGAAATGTGACCCTTACCCAAGCATCTGAAACACAAGTCTGACATGTAAACTTTCTCTTCAAGTTCGGCGTGAGTAAGGTTAACCACACTTGCACAAGTTTCACTTAAATGAGGCTTACCACAAAAACCCACACCTTCTCATACCTGCTGTTGAAGAGGTTACAAGGGCAGAGGCCGTACCATGGAGCACTTTCTTCTTCTCAGACGTCAAAGGGCCACTACGAGACTCTTCACCACGGCAGTTTTCCTTGTAGGAGTCAGACCGATCCCTCCGTTCTATTTCTCTTTTAAGGAAGTTCATCAGCCAGGTCAGATCACTTTCGTGGCCTGAACCCTCCCTAGACCACTCCATGCGAATATCATGTGGTAAACGAGACAAAATAACAGGGGTTAGCACAATACCATACTGATCACCTTTCACTCCCAAGGCTTCCAAACTGCGGACATGCGAGTTAAGTTGGTCTTGCAATATCCACAGTAAAGCAGTATACTTAGAACCAGAAGACTTAGGAGGCAGACTGATGTTCAACAGCGCCTGTATGTGGGCAAAACAATACGTTCAGGTTTTCCAAATCGTTCCTCTAACATACTACAGGCGACGGGAAAGTTTGCAGCAGTGAGAGTCAAACCTTGCAGCGTCCTCTTAGCTTCACCCTCTAGTGAAAAGCGAAGGTAACCAAACTTGCTGACTGCTGGTATATTAGACTCGCCCACTAATGCCCTGAACTGCTCCCAGTAGGACTGCCACTCAAGCACGTTACCACTGAACTTTGGTAACTCAATACGTGGTAAGTTAACGTTACCCCTCACTGAATCAACAGATCCACTTATACTTTGTGTTAACTCACCCGCTGGCTTGTTTTGGTCCAACAACTCGGCCAACCTTAGCGCTGCCTTTATTCTTGGAATCCTTGCGCGGCGGCGAAACAGGTCGGCGGCTTCTATGTCCTCCTCCAGCTTTTCAGGTTCGCTAATCTCCATCTCAACGGCCGTCTGAGCGTCGTCCGAGGCAGCAAGGCGCCGATCAAATTCACTTATGGCGTCCTCAAGCTCCATCGTAGTCACTGCAGACTGCTCACACAGTGTTGACAATGACGTGGCGCTGCGGGTGACCCATCCTTTCGCTGCCGCTCTCCTCCTTTCCAGCCTTTTGATATCCTCGTCTGTCATCATGCCGGACTGGGAACTATCTTGCTTGCTCTTATTTCCCGGGTCTGGGCACCATTTGTTAAGTCCCAACTAGACATATGGTGTAGCTGGGCCAACACCGGCTTGCCAAAGTGACGGGCAGGCGGATCGGGAGAGGGACGTGTAGATGGAACGAGAGCTCAGAGTCAACAACATTTATTTCTGACAATTAACAAACAGCTGACGTCGCTTCGATGACGTGGACAGTCGTGAGTCGTCACTTTGGCGTCGTGACGTCGAATACTGACGTGGCGAAATATAATTACATTAACTACAAATTTAACAAAATTGATAAATATTACAAATAACAATAAGCCAATATATATCAGAAATATCATACCCTTGTTCGCCCCATTACAGGGGGGTCTCAACAAATGCATCTTAATTTTAATTTGCAAATCCAACACAGGGTGTCAGGGTTGTGTGGGAATATGTTAGGGGGTGTGTATGTGTCAGGATGTGTGTGGGGTTGTGATAGGGTGTGTGTGGTTGTGGGTGGGTGTGTAAGGATGTAAGGGTAGTATGGGGATGTTTAAGGGTGTGTGTGTGTGTTGGGTGTGTTTTAGGATATGTTAGGTTGTGTAGGGGTGTGTTAGGATAGAGGGTGTGTGTGGGGCTGTATTTTAGGGTGTGTGTATGTGTCAGGATGTGTGTAGGGTTGTGATAGTGTGTGTGGGTTTGTGGGTGGGTGTTAGGATGGGTAACAGGAAGGTTCAACGGAATACGTTTTCGACGACACCGTCGAAACTTCCAAGTCATTTATTTACGGTGATACACAGGCGACAGGTGTGTTGCGAGGCCGTACAGGTGTGTAGTGACAGGTGTGGTGTATGTGGTAAAGCGAGAGAGGTTAAGAGTGAGGTGTTAGCCCCTCAGTGTGTGTGTCTGACCTAAAGAGCGAACGCGCAGTTCTCGTCCACTATAATGGCGTCAGCCCCGTACCGCCGCGGCCACGGGTACGGCGCGGGCCACAGTGGTCCATAGAAGCTAATCTCTGGGAAGCGGGACTCGAACCTAGGATCAGCGCATCAAGGTATACCCTCGGTACGTCTCTGTAGTATTTAGCGGGAGACACTTAGCGAAAACACGTCGAAATATTCCTTTTACCGGCATTAAACTGTGATGTCATATATTTCAGGGAGAATATTACGCTGAAAGGCTAATATGGCGGCAATGTATTATCGTCCACCCTATATTTATCAATAGCAATACTCCTATTGTCACTAATAATTGTCACAAAAATAAGATATTTAAGAGTAAATCTCGCCTAATTTCCCATTAAATAAGTCTATATGGAAGTGAGGTAACTCTAATTTTCTCTACGTGATAAACCACTCTCTATCTAAAACTTACATTGGAAGTGAGCTAGCTTTAATTTTCCCTACGTGTTAGAGTTTCTCTAAGGGAAAATCTCAGCTTATTTACTCTTAATATGTCTGTATATCTGGGATAATAGGTAAACATGGCCGCCCAGTGGTTCCTGAACGCTGAGTGGCTGACAACGTAGCTAGGCCTCTGATTGGCTCGTGGGAATCCTGAGGTGACGACTTGCCGATTACGTATTTCAAACGAATCGGCATTTATCGGCATTATCGGAATCGGCATCGGCGATTACGAATTTTCAAAAGCTCTTTTTTTTGCGAAGCGAGCTTGGACACCTATTGCAGCCGAATTCATTCTGTGGTACTAAATAGATTGGTGAATCTGTCATATAGGCTTGTAAAATGTTTACTCCACGAATGGGGGCAAGGAGGCTACAGGCGCAAAGGAAGAAATTTGGCACAGAAGGCTATATTTCGTCTCTTAACTCATTTATGCAGGAACTATTATGGACAATAAGCAGTTTTACGCGTATAATCTGTAAATAAAAATACATTAGACATACATTAACTCTTATTTGTTTCTCAGATAGTGAATAGTTCCTGCATAAATGAGTTAAGGACAATAAGCAGTTTTACGCGTATAATCTGTATATAAAAATACATTAGACATACATTAATTCTTATTTGTTTCTCAGATAATGAATAGTTCCTGCATAAATGAGTTAAGAGACGAAATATAACCTTCTGTGCCAAATTTCTTTCTTTGCGCCTGTAGCCTCCTTGCCCCCATTCGTGGAGTAAACATTTTACAAGCCTATATGACAGATTCACCAATCTATTTAGTACCAAAGAACGAATTCGGCATAAATAGGTGTCCAAGCTCGCTTCGCTCGTCTAGATCAACATGTGGCATGCTTTCTTAAGTAATATTATTTTACTGGTTACTTTACTTTTAGTAGACAGACAGTATTTTAAGGTGAGGGTATTTAAAAAGGTGACTTTAGCCTGTGCGAGCTTGGACATGTTCCACATCTTTAGTGTGGACGTCTATTTCCTAGTTGATAATATTATTGGCAAGAATTTTGCGACTGATGATCTCAAAGCTATATTCTCTGTCGTTACTAGAATTTACTAGCTTGGGCCTGCTGATGGACAAGAGAAAACCCGCGCACGCACATAACGAAACTGAAGAAAATAATGTTAGTCCAAGTATTGAAGGAAACCTTATATACATTTTTCACTAACTCTTGTAAGGTGTGAGTGACTACCCTTGGCCCATCCTGCGGAAAAATAAGGCTTTATGATATCCTTTGGACCTTGGCCACCCAATAAAGCTGCTTCGTGATAAAGTTTGGCGGCATATCCTCGAGCTGTCGTGTTCTGTGCCGCATTAAACTTCCCGGAACAAAGATATAAAGCCGAATTTTCTGTACCTCAGCTTATGGTGACAAATCTTAAAGCAGAGCCGAGTAGCGCCGACACCCCAGTTATTCTGAATAGGAAGGGAAGATAACGATAAAATAGAATGAAATAAGATAGCATACGATAAAATATAATTATAAGAAGGAAGCCAAGGATATTTTAGGCAAACATAACGTCATCAAAAAATCACAAATAAATGTGAGAAACGAGAAACCAGACCGACACGTGAAAAAACAACAACTGCCAAGTAAATAAAAAGAATAAAAGAAAATTAAAAAAAGCAGAGACGTGCAAAACATATCATCCGTGAATTAAAGAAAGATTAAAGAAAGCAGTGACGTGCAAAACATCACATCCGTGATCCGTGACAGTACAAGGAAGAGGAGGACGGAGGAAGAAAATAAAAGAGAGGGAAGGAAGGAACTGAAAATAGGAAGGGAAAGGACAAGGAAGAGTCGAAGGAGAGAGGAATGATATTTCAGATTCCAACTCATGAGATTATAAAAAGAAATAGAAATAAATGATGATAATAGAATGCAACTCATCATAACCATACGGATTTAATGTAAATGGATAGCACGTGAGAGAGAGAGAGAGAGAAAGAGAAAGAGAAAGAGAAAGAGAGGAGAGAGAGAGAGAGAGAGAGAGAGAGAGAGAGAGAGAGGAGAGAGAGAGAGAGAGAGAGAGAGAGAGAGAGAGAGAGAGGAGAAGAGGAGAGAGGGAGGGAGAGAGAGAGAGAGAGAGAGAGAGAGAGGAGAGAGAGAGAGGAGAGTGAGAGCCGAAGAGGAAGGAGGAGGAGAGAGAGAGAGAGAGAGAGAGGAGAGATAGAGAGAGATCTATCAGCTTGATCTGCTACGCCCGAAACGCCGACCACGCCAGAGCGCTCTTCAGTCAAATTTTGAGGAGGAAGCTATTCGGCAGCCCCTCGCCGCACTACCACTCAGCCAAGCCCGCCCAGCACCCCACCACAGCCAGCCCACTCTTTTCGCAGCTTGGTGCCTGGGTCATAGCCAGGGCCGGCATGGAGCCTCCATCGATATCCAGCCGGCCCTTTATCTTCATCACCCCGGACACAGCCTGATGCTCTCCCCCATCCATCATGGTACGGCCAGAACGTCCAAGCCATACATTAAAGATTATCTCCGCCAATGTCCGTGGTCTCCGAACGAACATCGGAGACCTGACCCACAACTGTGTACTACGACATAGTGCTGACGTAGTTGTGTGACGGAGACCTGGCTCACAACGGTAGGTCCACGAT
>JACEEZ010019474.1:0-11359 GCA_016584305.1 Chionoecetes opilio
TTTTAACTTCAATTTTAGGAAAACACTATAATTTAGGGGAAATAGCTAAATCATTGAAACACTATTTTTTATGGGTTTATAGCAATTTAAGTAAAAATATTGTATATATACAAAAAAACCTACAGTTTCCCAAAAAACATAAAAAAGTTTAATATACCCTTATATCACAATAAATTCCTCCTTTCTCTTCTATTTAATAGCTTAAGTAATGTAAGCTACTTATAGGTGCAAATTATTCTAAAAAGAGGATTTTTACTTCAATTTGTAGGAAAACAGCTATATATCACTGATAACTAGCTAAAATCATTCAAAACACTACATTTTATGGGTTTATAGCAATATAATAAGTAAAACTACTTGTATATATAAAAATAACGCTACAGTTTAAAGAAACTATGAAAAACGCTTGCAATAAACCGTTATATCACAATAATAACCTCTTTAAATCTTCTATTTAATAGCTTAATGTAATGTAAGCTACTTATAGGTGCAAATTATTCTAAAAAGAGGATTTTATACTTCGATTTGTAGGAAAAAAAGCTATATATCACCGATAAATAGCTAATATCATGAAAACACTACATTTTATGGGTTTATAGCAATATGATAAGTAAAAACTACTTGTATATATACAATAACGCTACAGTTTACAAGAAACTATGAAAAACGCTTGCAATATACCGTTATATCACAATAAATACCCTATTACTCTTCTATTTAATAGCTTAATGTAATGTAAGCTACTTATAGGGGCAAATTATTCTAAAAAAAGGATGGTATACTTCAATTTGTAGGAAAACAGCTATATATCACCGATAAATAGCTAATATCATTGAAAACACTAATTTTTATGGGTTTATAGCAATATGATAAGTAAAACTACTTGTATATATACAATAACGCTACAGTTTACAAGAAACTATGAAAAACGCTTGCAATATACCGTTATATCACAATAAATTTCCTCCTTTCTCTTTTATTTAATAGCTTAATGTAATGTAAGCTACTTATAGGTGCAAATTATTCTAAAAAGAGGATTTTATACTTCAATTTGTAGGAAAACAGCTATATATCACTGATAACTAGCTAAAATCATTGAAAACACTACATTTTATGGGTTTATAGCAATATAATAAGTAAAACTACTTGTATATATAAAATAACGCTACAGTTTACAAGAAACTATGAAAAACGCTGGCAATATACCGTTATATCACAATAAATAACCTCTTACTCTTCTATTTTAAAAGCTTAATGTAATGGGAAGCAAAAATTATAGGTGCAAATTATTCTAAAAAGGGGGATTTTTTACATCAAATTTGTGGGAAAAACCCGCTATTATCACCGTAAAAGCTAATACCGGGAAAAAAAATACATTTTAGGGGTTTTTAGCAATATGTACGTTTAAAAATACTTGGGAATAATAAAAATAACCTACAGTTTTCAAGAAAATAGAAAAACGCTTGCAAAAACCGTTTTTTTACCCAAAAAATAACCTCCCTTTCTTTTTCTATTTTCTAGCTTAAAAGTAATGAAAACTAATTTAAGGGGCAAAAATTTTTTCTAAAAAAAGGATGGGATACTTCAAATTTTTAGGAAAAAAGGGAAAATATCACCCTAAATAGTAAAATCATGAAAACAATAACCCTTTTATGGGCTTAAAAGCAATTTTAATAAGTAAAACTACTTTTATATATACAATAACGCTACCGTTTTGAAAAAAGAAAAATAAAAACGTTGCAATATACCGTTAACAACAATAAATAACCCCTTCTCTTTTATTTTAAAAGCTTTAAAGTAAAATTTAAACTACTTATAGTGCGAATTTTCAAAAAAAAAAAATTTTTTATTAAAAATTTTTAGAAAAAAACTATATTTCAACCCATTTCCCAGCTAAAATCATTGAAAAAACCCACTTTTATGGGTTTTTTAGCAAAATTTATAAGTAAAACTACTTGTATATATACATAAAGCTACAGTTTTCAAGAAAATATGAAAAACGCTTGCAATATACCGTTATAATCACAATAATTTCTCCTACTCTTTTATTTAATAGCTAATGTAATGTAAGCTACTTATAGTGCAAATTATTCAATAAAAGGATTTATACTTCATTTGTAGGAAAACGCTATATATCACTGATAACTAGCTAAAATCTTGAAAACACTACATTTTATGGGTTTATAACAATATAATAAGTAAAACTACTTGTATATATACAATAACGCTACAGTTTACAAGAAACTATGAAAAACGCTGCAATATACCGTTATATCACATAAATAACCTCTTACTCTTTATTAATAGCTTAATGTAATGTAAGCTACTTATAGGGGCAAATTATTCTAAGAAAAGGATGGGATTACTTCAATTTGTAGGAAAACAGCTATATATCACCGATAAATAGCTAATATCATTGAAAACACTACTTTTATGGTTTATAGCAATATATAAGTAAAACTACTTGTATAATAACAATAACGCTACAGTTTAAAGAAACTATGAAAAACGCTTGCAATATACCGTTATACCACAATAAATAACCTCTTACTCTTCTATTTATGTAGCGTAATGTAATGTAAGTACTTATTAGGGCAAAAATTATTCTAAAAGAGGATTTATACTTCAAGTTGTAGGAAAACAGCTATATACACTGATAACTAGCTAAAATCATGAAAACACACCTTTTATGGCTTTCTTATGCAATATGATAAGTAAAACTATTGTATATATAAAATAACGCTACAGTTTACAATAGAAAACCTGTCACCAACCGCTTGCCAAATAACGTTATATCCACAATAAATAACCTCTTACTCTTCTATTTACTAGTTAATGTAATGTAAAGCAATTATAGGGGCAAATGATTCTAAAATAAGGATGGGGATACTTCAATTTGTAGGAAACAGCTATATATCACTGATAATAGCTAAAATCATTCAAAACACTACATTTTATTGGGTTTATAGCAATATAATAAGTAAAACACTTGGATATTACAATAACGCTACAGGTTTAGAAGAAAACTATGAAAACGCTTGCAATATACCGTTATAGCAAAATAAATAACCTCTACCTTCTATTTAATAGCTTAAGTAATGTAAGCTACTTATAGCGTGCAAATTATTCTAAAAACGAGGAATTTATACTTCAATTTGTAGGAAAAACAGCTATATATCACCGATACTTAGCTAATATCATTGAAAACACACATTTTATGGCTTTATAGCAATATCCTAAGTAAACACTATGTATATATAAAATAAACGGTACAGTTTACAAGAAAACTATGAAAAACGATTGCAATTATACCTTAAATACACACGATAAATAACCTCGTACTCTTTTATAATAGCTTAATGTAATGTAAGTACTTATATTTGCAAATTAATTCAAAAAAAGGATTTAATACTCAATGTAGAAAACAGCTATATATCATGATAAATAGCTAAAAAATCATTGAAAAACACTACATATGGGTTCTATAGCAATTGATAAGTAAAAAAAAAAAAAACTACTTGATACTATACAATAACGCTACAGTTTACAAGAAAACTATGAAAAACGCTTGCAATATACCGTTATTATCACAATTAAATTTCTCCTACCTTCTATTTAATAGCTAATGAATGTAAGCACCTTATAGGTGCAAATTGTATATGATCTAAAAAAGAGGATTTAGACTTCAATTTGTAGGAAAACAAGCTATATATCACTTGGATAACTAGCTAAAATCATTGAAAAACAACTACATTTTCTGGGTTCTAACAAAGATAATAAGTAAAAACTACTTGTATATATACAATAACGCTACAGTTTACAAGAAACTATGGAAAATGCTTGGCAATATTACCGTTATAGCACATAAATAACCTCTTACTCTTCTATTAAATAGCTTAATGAATGTAAGCAACTTATAGGGACAAATTATTCTAAAAAGGGGATTTATACTTCAATTTAGGAAAACAGCTAATATCACCGATGAATAGCTAATATCATTGGAATACACTTACATTTTTATGGGTTTATAGCAATATGATAAGTAAAAGACTTGTATATATATACAATAAGCTACAGTTACAGAACAACTATGATAAACGCTTGCCAATATACGTTATATCACAATAAAATAACCTCTTACTCTTCTATTTACTAGCTTAATGTAATGTAAGCTACTATAGGGGCAATTACTAAGGAAAAGGATGGGATACTTCAAGTGTAGGAAAACAGCTATATATCACCGATAAAATAGCAAATATCATGAAAACACTACATTTTATGGGTTTATAGCAAATTAATAAGTAAAACTACTTGTATATCTACAATAAACGCTACAGTTTAGAAGAAAGAAATATGAAAAACGCTTGCAATATACGTTATACCACAATAAATAAACCTTTACTTCTTCTATATTAATAGCTTAATGTAATATAAGCTATTATAGGTGCGAAGTATTCTAAAAAAAAAGATTGTTATACTACATTTGTAGGAAATAAACTATATATCACCGATACAGCTATAATCAGTGAAAACACTACATTTTATGGGTTTATAGCTAATATGATAAGTAAAACTACTTGATATAGATACAATAATGCTACAGTTACAAAGAAACAATTAAAAAACGCTTTCCAATAGACGTTATATCACAATAGTAACCTTAATCTACTATTTAATAGTTAATGTAATGTAAGCTACTATAGTGCAAATTATTCTAAAAAGAATATTTTATACTTCAATTTGTAGGAAAACAGCTAGTATACATGAAACTCGCTAAAAATCATTGAAAACAAACATTAATGGGTTGTATAGCATAGGATAAGTCAAACTATGTATATATAACATAACGTACAGTTTACAACGAAAACTATGTAAAAAACGCTTGGAAATATACCTTTATATCACAATTAAAATTCCTCTTACTCGTCTATTTATTGTCCAGCTTAACGCTAACACGTACACGCCTACTTATAAGTGAAATTATCTAAAAAGAGGATTTTATACTTCAATTTGTAGGAAAACAGCTATATATCACGATAAACTAGCTAAAATCATTGAAAACACTACCTTTTATGCTTTAAAGCAAATATGATAAGTAAAACTATGTGTATATATTAAAATAACGTACAGTTTACAAGGAAACTATGAAAAACGCTTGCAATATACCGTTAATCACAATAAATAACATACTACTCTTCTATTACTAGCTTAATGTATGGAAGCTACTTATAGGGGCAAATTATTCTAAAAAGAGGATGTTTTCACTCAATTGTAGGAAAACAGCTATATATCACCGATAAATAGCTAATATCATGAAAACACTACATTTATGGATTATATGCAATATAATAAGTAAAAAACTACTATGTTATATATACAATAACGCTACAGTTAGAAGGAAATATATGAAAAACGTTGCAACTATACCGTTATATCACATATAAATAACCTCTTAATCTTCTATTAATAGCTTATGTAATGTAAGCTACTTATAGGTGCAAATATTCTAAAAGAGGATTTAACTTCAATTTGGTAGAAAACAGCATATATCACCGATATTAGATACTATCAGTGAAAACACTACATTTATGGCTGTATAGACAATATCCTAAGTAAAACTACTTTGTATTATATAAAATAACCGGTACAGTTTACAAGAAACTATGGAAAAACGCGTGCAATATACCGTAATATCACAATAAATAAAACCTCTTATCTTCTATTTATAGCTTAATGTAATGTAAGCTACTATATTGCAATTATTCAAAAAAAGATTTTAAGACTTCAATTTGTAGGAAACAGCTATATATCCACTTATAACTAGCTAAAAACCTGAAAAAACATACATTTATGGGTTTATAGCAATATAATCAGTTAAAACTATTGTATATATATACCAAATACGCTACAGTTTACAAGACAAACTATGAAAAACGCTTGCAATATACCGTTTTATATCACAATAAAATTTCCTATTACTCTCTATTTATAGCTTTAATGTCATGTAAGTACTTATAGGGGCAAAATTTATTCTAAGAAAGGATGGATACTTCAATTTGTAGGAAAACAGATATATAGCACGATAAATACAATATCATTGAAAACACTACATTTTATAGGGTTTTATAGCAATATAATAAGTAAAACTACTTGTATATAATACAATAAACGCTAAGTTTACACAGAAACTATGAAAAAAACGCTTGCAACTAATACCGTTATATACAAAAATAACCTCTAACTCTTCTATTTAATAGCTATGTTAATGTAAGCTACTTATAGGGCAATATTATTCTAAAAAAAGGATGGGATACTTCAATTTGTAGGAAAACAGCTAATATATCACTGATAACTAGCTAAAATCATCAAAACACTACATTTTATGGGGTATATCGCAATATAATAAGTAAAACTACTTATATATACAATAAAAAACGCTTACAGTTTAGAAGAAACTATGAAAAACGCTTGCAATAAAAACCGTTATAACACAAGACTATAACTCTTAATCTTCTATTTAATTAGCTTAATGTTATGTAAGCTACTATAGGTGCAAAATTATTCTAAAAAGCGGATTTTATACTTTCAATTTTGTAGGAAAACAGCTATATATCACCGATAAATAGCTAATATCATTGAAAAACACTACATTTATGGGTTGATAGCAATATAATAAGTAAAACTACTTGTATATAACAATAACGCCTACAGTTTAGAAGAAACTATGAAAAAACGCTTGCCAATACTACCGGGATACACAAATAAAGAACCTCTTACTCCTTCTATTTAATAGCTTAATGTAATGTAAAGCTAATTATAGGTGCAAATTATTCTAAAAAGAGGATTTATACTTCTAAATTTGTAGGGACAAAACAGCTATATATACGATAATTAGCTAATATCATTGGTGAAAACACTACATTTTATGGCTTTATAGCAATATCCTAAGTAAAAACTACTTGTATATATAAAAGACGGTACAGTTTACTAAGAAACTCTCAAAAAACGTTGCATTATACAGTTTATATCACAATAAATAAACCTCTTACTCTTCTATTTTTAATAGCTTAAATGAATGTAAGATACTTATATTGCAAAATTATCAAAAAAAAGATTTTATACTTCAATTTGTAGGAAAAACAGCTAATAGCACTGATAACTAGCTAAAATCATTGAAAACACTACATTTTATGGGTTTATAGCAATATAATCAGTTTAAAACAACTTGTATATATATTACAATAACGCTTACAGTTTAGAGGAAAACTATGAAAAACGCTTGCAATATACCGTTATACCACAATAAAATAACCTCTTACTCTTCTATTTAAAGCTTAATGTAATATAAGCTATTATAGGTGCGAATTATTCTAAAAAAAGATTTTATAGTTAAATTTGTAGGAAAACAACTATATATCACCCGATTATAAGCTAAAATCATGACAAAACACTACATTTTCATGGTTTATAGCAATATGATAAAGTAAAACTAATTGTATATATAACAATAACGCTACAGTTTACAGAAAAACTATGAAAACGCTTACAATATACCGTTATATCACAATAAAATAACCTATTAATCTTCTATTAATAGATTAATGTAAGGTAAGCAACTTATAGGGCAAATTATTCTAAAAAGAGGCTTTTATACTTCAATTTGTAGGAAAACAGCATATATCACCGATAAATAGCTAATATCATTGAAACACTACATTTTATGGGTTTATAGCAATATGATAAGTAAAACTATTGATATATACAATAACGTACAGTTACAAGAAACTATGAAAAACGCTTGCAATTATACCGTTATACACAATAAATAACCTCTATCTTATATTTAATAGCTTAATGTAATTGAAAGGCTACTAATAGGTGGCAAATTATCTAAAACGATTATTTTATACTCAATTTGTAGGAAACAGCTATATATCCTGATAACTCGCTAAAATCATTGAAAACACTACATGATATGGGTTTATAGCAATATGATAAGTAAAACTACTGTTATATATAACAATAACGCACAGTTACAAAAACTATGGGAAAAACGCTGGCAATATACGTTATATCACAATAAATAACCTCTTACTTCTTTCCTTTTTAAAAATTTAATAGGCTTAATGCTAAAGATTTTGAAAAAAGGGCCCAAAAAAAAAAAAAAAAACCCCCCCCCCTTTTATTATGTGCAATTATTCTAAAAAGAGGATTTTATACTTTCAATGTGTAGGAAAACGCTATATACACCGATAAAATAGCTTAATATCATTGAAAACACTACATTTTATGGGGTTATAGCAATATGATAGTAAAACACTGTATATATATTACAATAACGCTACCAGTTTACAGAAACTATGAAAAACGCTTGCAATATACAGTATATTCAATAAATAACCTCGGACTCTTCTATTTACTAGCTTAATGTTAAATGTAGCTATTATAAGGTGCAAATAGTCTAAGAAAAAGGATGGGGATACTTCAATTTGTAGGGAAAAACAGTAATATCACCATAAATAGATAATATCATTGAAAACACTACCATTTTATGGGATTTATAGCAATATATAAGAAACACTACTTGCTATATATACAATAACGCTACAGTTTAGAAGAAAACTATGAAAAAACGCTTGCAATCGACCGTTATATCACAATAAATAACCTCTTACTCTTTTTATTTAATAGCTTAAGTAATGTAAGCAACTATAGGTGCAAATTATTCTAACAAGAGGATTTTATACTTCAATTTGTAGGAAAACGCTATATATCACCGATAAATAGCTAATATCATTGAAAACACTACATTTTATGGGTTTATAGCAATATGATAAGTAAAACTACTGTATATATATACAATAACGCCCACAGTTTACAAGAAACTATGAAAAACGCTTGCAATATACCGTTATATCACAATAAATAACCTCTTACTCTTCTATTTACTAGCTTAATGTAATGTAAGCACTTATAGGGGCAAATTATTCTAAAAAAAGGATGGATACTTCAATTTGTAGGAAAACAGCCTTTTATATCAAATGATAATAGCTAAAACATTCAAAACCACTACATTTTATGGGTTTATAGCAATATAATTTAAATAAAACTACTTGTATATATACAATAACGCTACATTTTAGAAGAAACTATGAAAAAACGCTTGCAATAAACCGTTATATCACAATAATAACCTCTAAACTCTTCTATTTTAAAAGTTAATGTTATGTAAGCTACTTATAGGTGCAAATTATTCTAAAAAGAGGATTTTATACTTCGATTTGTAGGAAAACAGCATATATCAACCGATAAATAGCTAATATCATTGAAAAAAACTCCCTTTTTTGGGTTTATAGCAATATGATAAGTAAAACTACTTGTTATTATACAATAACGCTACAGTTTACAAGAAACTATGAAAAAACGCTTGCAATATACCTTATATCACAATAAATACCCTATTACTCTTCTATTTAATAGCTTAATGTAATGTAAGCTACTTATAGGGCAAATATTCTAAAAAAAGGATGGTATACTTTAATTTGTAGGAAAACAGCTATATATCACCGATAAATAGCTAATATCATTGAAAACACAAATTTTTATGGGTTTATAGCAATATGATAAGTAAAACACTTGTATATATACAATAACGCTACAGTTTACAAGAAACTATGAAAAACGCTTGCAATATACCGTTATATCACAATAAATTTCCCCCTACTCTTCTATTAATAGCTTAATGTAATGTAAGCTACTTATAGGTGCAAATTATTCTAAAAAGAGGATTTTATACTTCAATTTTTAGGAAAACAGCTATATATCACTGATAACTAGCTAAAATCATTGAAAACACTACATTTTAGGGTTTTTAGCAATATAATAAGTAAAAACTACTTGTATCTATACAATAACGCTACAGTTTACAAGAAACTATGAAAAACGCTGGCAATATACCCCTTATATCAAAATAAATAACCTCTTACTCTTCTATTTACTAGCTTAATGTAAGGGAAGCTACTTATAGGGGCAAATTTTTCTAAGAAAAGGTGGGATACTTCAATTGTAGGAAAACAGCTATATATCACCGATAAATAGCTAATATCATTGAAAACACTACATTTTTTGGGTTTAAGCAATATAATAAATAAAACTACTTGTATATAACAAAAACGCTACAGTTAGAAGAAAATATGAAAAACGCTTGCAATATACCGTTTTTACCACAATAAATAACCTTTTTACTCTTCTATTTAATACTTAAATGTAATATAAGCTACTTATAGGTGCGAATTATTCTAAAAAAAGATTTTATACTTAAATTTGTAGGAAAACAACTATATATCACCGATTACAGCTAAAAATCATTGAAAACACTACATTTTTATGGGTTTATAAAAATATGTAAGTAAAACTACTTGATATAACAATAATGCTACAGTTTACAAGAAACTATGAAAACGCTTGCAATATACCGTTATATCACAATAAATAACCTCTTTAATCTTCTATTTTAAAAGCTTTAAAGTAATGTAAGCTATTAGGTTGCAAATTATTCTAAAAGATTATTTATACTTCAATTTGTAGGAAAAACAGCTATATATCACTGATAACTCGCTAAAATCATTGAAAACACTACATTTTATGGGTTTATAGCTATGATAAGTAAAACTACTTGTATATATACAATAACGCTACAGTTTACCAAGAAACTATGAAAACGCTTGGAATATACCGTTATATCACAATAATTTCCTCTTACTCTTCTATTTTTTAGCTTAAGTAATGTAAGCTACTTATAAGTGCAAATTTTCTAAAAGAGGATTTTATACTTCAATTTGTAGGAAAACAGCTATATATCACTGATAACTAGCTAAAATCATTGAAAACACTACCTTTTATGGCTTTATAGCAATATGATAAGTAAAACTATTTGTATATATAAAAAAAACGCTACAGTTTACAAGAAAATATGAAAAACGCTTGCAATATACCGTTATATCACAATAAATAACCTCTTACTCTTCTATTTAAAAGCTTAAAAGTAAGTAAGCTACTTATAGGGGCAAATTATTCTAAAAAAGGATGGGATACTTCAATTTGTAGGAAAAACAGCTATATATCACTGTAACTAGCTAAAATCATTCAAAAAACTACATTTTATGGGTTTATAGCAATATAATAAGTAAAACTACTTGTATATAACAATAACGCTACAGTTTAGAAGAAACTATGAAAAAACGCTTGCAATAAACGTTATATCACAATATATAACCTCTAACTTTCTATTTAATAGCTAATGTAGTAAGATTATAGGTGCAATTATCTAAAAGAGGATTTATACTTTGTCCAAAACTTA
>JACEEZ010019475.1:11145-21145 GCA_016584305.1 Chionoecetes opilio
TTGTAAACTTATTTTTATAGGCTCAGAATAGGTTAGCTTAGGCATCTGTAAATGTGCCAAGCGTGTCTATAAATATTGCTACACTTTATACTTTCTTTAGGCTTGTCTCGTCGACTAATACTAGGCTTTAACTTTCTAATCGGCACCACAAATACCTTAACTTTCTAAGCGTTTATATAAATATCTAACTAGTTTTTTCTTTTGTCCAAATATTTACCAAAACTATCATAAAATATTTGGCTTATTGTTAATATTTAAGTCTTTTCCAAAACATTCTCTGAACTGGCTAATATTTCCTGCAATTATATTTAACTATTAATTATTCATTATATTTAATAATACTAATACTAATACTGAAAATACTAATACTGATCGTTGTATTGAAGTAATGATTAATCTAGCAATGCCTATCATATTGTTATGTCTTGTAGTAAGTTTTGTCTAATTTGTGATTTTTAAGGAATATCTGGAAGTATCATGTCATTGTGAATTGGCTGAAATAGGGACTTCTAATCATTGTAACTGAAAACTGACTCCAGATTCGTGTTCAGCATGCCCGATAACTGCTAGGAACTAATTTTCAAGCAAATCTATATTTCAAGAAATATTGCAAATTTTGCAAGGGGTATGCCTTGATATTTTTGCAATATTTTTTGAAAAATAGATTTGCTTGAAAATTAGTTGCTAGCAGTTATCGGGCATGCTGAACACGAATCTGGAGTCAGTTTTCAGTTACAATGATTAGCAATCCCTATTTCAGCCAATTCACAATGCCTTGATTTTTTTTTAAATCCCATTTTTTTCAATAACTAAAAAACTATGATAGATACGTGCAACATGTATAGAGAAGTAAATATGAAGTAGATCAAGGGCTGTCATTTGGCGTAAAGCAAAAAAATATTCATTGGTAAATATCCGAGAAAATAGCATATTCGTACATTTATACATAATATAAATTTTCTTGACAACCATGAGGTGTTTCTCTCCCCCCAATTAGTTCGAATTAGAGAGCGTTTACGGTAATATCAACAAAACACTAAAGAAAACAAAAATAAGGAGAAACAAATATAAACTAACCTAACTTAACACCTAACCAATTACCCTCTCTCTCTCTCTCTCTCTCTCTCTCTCTCTCTCTCTCTCTCTCTCTCTCTCTCTCTCTCTCTCTCTCTCTCTCTCTCTCTCTCTCTCTCTCTCTCTCTCTCTCTCTCTCTCTCTCTCCTGGCCAGACGTGCTATCAGGTGCAGCCAGACCTCACCTGTGCCCTAGTATTGAGGCGAGGGCAAGGCTAGGGAGGATTTACTAGTTTTTGCTCCTTGGTGAAGCGAGAGCGAGTCGTCAGGAAAAGTCGATCATGTCTCTAAACTTTCCCTGAGCTCCTGACGTGTTATCTTCTTCCCCCTCTATAACCAGTAACCACACCCTAGTTTAATTATTCTAGTACGTATACACCCTATTTCTAAGCTCCTTATGTACCTATAGCGGCTTATAAGGCTCTAGGAATAAGGAAATATGTTGTTAGGGCAAAAAAATAGCATAACGCATCGTCTTTTTACGTGTTAACTTCTTCCCCGTATTTACCAC
The DNA here is from genome assembly GCA_016584305.1 of Chionoecetes opilio. NCBI lineage: Eukaryota > Metazoa > Arthropoda > Malacostraca > Decapoda > Majidae > Chionoecetes > Chionoecetes opilio. The sequence continues at coordinate 12,730 of JACEEZ010019475.1, forward strand.
GCCCTAGTTTAATTATTCTAGTACTCCTACACCCTATTTCTAAGCTCCTTATGTACCTATAGCGGCTTATAAGGCTCTAGGAATAAGGAAATATGTGTTAGGAGCAAAAAAATAGCATAACGCATCGTCTCGAAACTTTCCATGGATTTTTTACGGGCTAACTTCTTCCCCTATTAACCTAGCCCTATTTTCTACATTCTAGTACATATACACTCTATTTCTAAGCTCCTTATGTACCTATAGCGGCTTATAAGGCTCTAGAAATAAGGAAATAAGTGTTTGGGGCAAAAAAATAGTATAACGCATCATCTTTTTCCGTGTTAACTTCTTCCTCTATTAACCTAGCCCTATTTTCTACATTCTAGTACTTCTACACTCTATTTCTAAGCTCCTTATGTACCTATAGCGGTTTATAAGGGTCTAGAAATAAGGAAAATAAGTGTTAGGGGCAAAAATATATATAATAACAGTCTATCGCATCATCACTAGTCAACAAAACATCAACATTCCTTCCTTATTTCCTAATTTCCTTCGTTTAACAAGTTCTAACTATCACTAGACATGTACAAGCACTTCATAAACCACCTGTCAGCTTGTTACTCACCCCCTGTGGCTCTGTGTAGGTTTAAATACGCTTTTTATCAACATTTCACTCCGCCCGCACTCGTATGTAACGCCGAGAACAGCTGATCGAATGTAAACAAACAAACAGTGTTACCAAGCGGGCAACAATACTCACGCAAGAATAGAGTTCAATTAGGGTTTAATTACTGTATTATCGGTTTAGATTGCTATTTAAGTGGTTGTATTAGTGTATTAGCCTTGTATTAGTTGTATTTGATTATTAGTGTGGTTAGTGATAAGGTTTTAGTAAGGGAATATTCGTTTTTTTTTATTTGTACGTCAGGGTTGATGCCAGGAAGACAGGTAGGTGAGTGTTTATTTCATGGTTCCTACTTTCATTGAGGGGTTGCATGTGCTCTCTCTCTCTCTCTCTCTCTCTCTCTCTCTCTCTCTCTCTCTCTCTCTCTCTCTCTCTCTCTCTCTCTCTCTCTCTCTCTCTCTCTCTCTCTCTCTCATGGTACAAATCGATCAAAATCTAAGACTTAAGATTATAGTAAGTAGAAAAAGGAAAAAAAAAAGTTGTCTGACGGCTCCCTACCTACCTTACTTACTTGCCTTATAGTTATAGCCGATACTCAAGTTACCTCTACTCTCTCTCTCTCTCTCTCTCTCTCTCTCTCTCTCTCTCTCTCTCTCTCTCTCTCTCTCTCTCTCTCTCTCACACACACACACTCTCTCTCTCTCTCGTCGTGTCCTCGATTCTCTTCTTAGTGGGCTGAGAAGATGGAACTTTAAAATCGTGACTGGTTGCCGTTTGCTTTCTCCTTGATTTTAATGTTGGTCAGATGCCTTGAAAGAGTTTCCCACTTTCTTTCTCCTTCGATAGTCTTTACATTTAGGAGGCAAGATTGCAGTAAAATGAAATCGAAAGGTTACAAGGGACACCCACACATACACCCACACACACACACGCACACACACCCCCACAGACACCCACACACCCACCCACAGACACACACACCCACACACACACACACACACACACCCACACACACCCACACACACCCACAGACACACACACACACGCACACACCCACACACCCACACACACACACACACACACACAGACGCACACCCACACACACCCACACACACACACACACACACACACACGAGAAAGCGAAATAAAACACGATGATATAATGACCGAGTGTAGAATTCTCTCTAAATACTAAGCGAAAGAGTGTAGAAATGTGTGTTAGTAATAGAAGACAGTTAGAAATCATGATGCGTCTTTATTTATAGCGTTGACGTCAGCGGGAAAGTTGATGTTGATGCAGGTAGTAAGATATTGCTGACCAGGTTAACTTTGAAGGTATATTACGATGATGACAAGTGATGAAAGCTATTGATTGATGAGTATAGAACAATGCTGTGAAGTGATGAATATGTCTCTCTCTCTCTCTCTCTCTCTCTCTCTCTCTCTCTCTCTCTCTCTCTCTCTCTCTCTCTCTCTCTCTCTCTCTCTATCTATCTATCTATCTCTGTCCCTCTTTCTATGTGTGTGGTGAGTGTAACTATAGATAATAAATGAGAGAGAGAGAGAGAGAGAGAGAGAGAGAGAGGAGAGAGAGAGAGAGAGAGAGAGAGAGAGAGAGAGAGAGAGAGAGAGAGAGAGAGAGAGAGAGAAAAAAAAAAATAATAGAGAAATAGAGATAGAGGAGAGAGAGAAGGAGAGAGAGAGAGAGAGAGAGAGAGAGAGAGAGAGAGAGAGAGAGAGAGAGAGAGAGAGAGAGAGAGAGAGAGAGAGAGAGAGAGAGAGAGAGCATCTAACATAACATTAACGTAACATTACCGTCACGCTAAATAGCATAACATAACTAGGTGAGAGTTATAATGAAACAACACTCGGTGGTTACATAACTATGAGGTAACGGGTGTAACGCTTTTATGTATGTGTACTGTAGCATACCCTGAATTGTGTGTGTGTGTGTGTGTGTGTGTGTGTGTGTGTGTGTGTGTGTGTGTGTGTGTGTGTGTGTGTGTGTGTACATCTTTAGCCATGTGTGAAGGCATTTGTACATCTGCCATTCTTTCTCTCTCTCTCTCTATCTTGATATCTGTTCTCTCTCTTTTTCTATATATGGATCTATCTGCTATATTTTCTAAACCTGTTCTGCTACCTATTCTATCTATCGTCTACTATTTCTACTCGCTTTTACAATCTATTTTTATTATATTTTACTTTTTCCTCTCTTACTATCAATTTCTACTATATTATTTACGACCTTTCTTTCATTTACGACCTAGTTACTACCTCTTTTACTATATATTTTATCTATCGTGTACTATTTCTACTTGCTTTTACAATCTATTTTTACTATATTTTACTTTTTCCTCTCTCTTACTATCAATTTCTACTATTTTATTTACGACCTTTCTTTCATTTACGACCTACTTACTACGTCTTTTACTACATAGTATCTATTGAACTGTCCATTTTACCGTCTTTTACTACTATTTCTCTCTTCTACTACCAATTTCTACTATTATTTACTCTTCTATCTACTTTACTTTACTATATTTACTTAATATATATACTTAACTACTTTACTATCTACTTTAATCTCTCCCTCCTTTCACTTTTTCATGCCTGGGTGCCAATCCAGTTACTCATTCCACGTGTGTTCTGTTATTGGTTTTACGAGGCGATGATGAGCACGTAGGTCGTTGGTAAAGCAGTGGCGTGTACATCGTTGCCAATTCGGGTGTGTTGGTGCATAGGTAGCATACGTAACTGAGCTAATACGTGTGTGTGTGTGTGTGTGTGTGTGTGTGTGTGTGTGTGTGTGTGTGTGTGTGTGTGTGTGTGTGTGTGTGTGTGTGTGTGGGGTCTTGTCTATGTATCTATATTCATCCATTTTTTGTTGTCGTTACTGCTATTAACTTTTATTTTAGTCCATTCCAAACGTTTATATTTTTACGAGGGAAAGTTTAAGTGTGTGTGAGTGAGTGTGTGTGTGTGTGTGTGTGTGTGTGTGTGTGTGTGTGTGTGTGTGTGTGTGTGTGTGTGTGTGTGTGTGTGTGTGTGTGTGTGTGACTTTCTATTGCTCTTCTCTTGTTTCGTATGGACGTCTGTCAAATCGTCAGCTGGTCTGTTTGCCTTGATAGGATTTCACTTTACGAATTAGTATGCAGTGTTTCTACATGGCAGACGTGGCTCATGGCGTCTCCTTATAAGTCGTAGCTTTTTCTTTCTGTTAATGCCGCTATTATTTTTTGATACTGAAACAATCACATTTTATTTAGTGCACAATATAAGGCAACTTTTTTTTGAAGTGTATAACATTATTTTTTCAAGTAAGGTATTTTTGTTCGATCTTCCTGTCAATATAGGTGGAGTTTTAGAAATCGATCCGTAGGAATTTATATATAAAAAAATAAAAAAATAATAAAAATAAAAACTACTATAAAAACTAATAACTACTACTATACTACTACTATAATAATACTACTATATACTATACTACTAATAATAATAATAATAATAATTATAATAATAATAATAAATGGAAAAGCATAGCAAAATAACTGAAAAATATGAAAAATAAGAGAAATGGATAGTTAGATTAAAAAATAGTTGAAATAAGATCTTAAATAGTAGTATCGATAGTATCTAAATGTATCGTCTCTATTGTCTTCTCTCACACATAGATACACATAGATACACATAGATACACATAGAATACATAGATACACATAGATCACATACACAGATACACATAGATACACATAGATACATAGACACACATAGACACACATAGATACACATAGTAAATAAACAAACTAACCTTAATTTTTCGTTACATTACTATTCACTCGTCTCTCCTATTTCTTCTCTCACAACACACAAAGACAGACCAGTAATTAATAGATAAATAAACCTTAATATCTCATCTTTAACAAATGATCTTCTTCCTCCCCAGATGTTACGTCTAGTGGCACTTCTTCTCACGCTCTCGGCCTCAGTGCACGCCGAAGCCGAGGCCAAACCGGACTACCCAGCTGCCCGCCCCCCTCTAGCTACGGTGCCCCCCCTGCCCCTAGCTATGGTCCCCCCCCAGCCCCTGCCCCTAGCTATGGTCCCCCACCTGCCCCTAGCTATGGTCCCCCACCTGCCCCTGCCCCTAGTTATGGCCCTCCCCCCGCCCCCAGCTACGGTCCTCCTCCGAAGCCCAAGAACCATTGTCCGAAGAAGTGCTATGAGAAGACTGTTTACACCACTGTTACCAAGACCGCGAAGGAACATAAGACTTCGTGGATGACGCAAAACCAGGTACTGAACTGTCTCCCTTTTTGTTTATTGTTTATTAAGCTTAAAAGGTACATGATTTATTAAATTTAGAATTTTTTAAGCTTTAGTTTTAGAAGTTTTTAGTTTTAGGCAAGATATGTAGAATTTACGCGAAACTCGGTACTGAACTGTCTCCAATTTTTTTTTTTTTTTATGATTTATGAAGTTTTAAAGTAGATTATTTAAGAAGTTTAGAAGTTTGAAGTTTTAGTTTTAGAAGTTTTAGGCAAGAACTAAAATTTACGCAAACAGATACTGAATTTACGCGAATTGTTATGTACTGTCTCCTTTTTTTATGTTTTAAATTAGATTATTTAAGAAGTTTAGTAAGTGTTTAGTATAGTTTATAAGTTTTTAAAGTGTTAATTTTAACGTGTTTTAGAAGTATTTAGTTTTAGGAAGATATTTAAGAATTGACGAACCGGTAGTTAGAACTGTCCCTTTTGAATTTTTTTATGTGTAAGAATATAAAAGTAAGTTAGAAGTTTAAGTTTGAAGTTTTAGTTTTAGGAAGTTTTAGGCACTGAAAGTATTACGTATCAACCTATACTGAAGTTTTAGGCCTTTTATTATTTTACTGAATAGTTTTAAGTTATCATTTAGTTAGAAGTGTTTAGGTAAACGATAGACATTTAAGGCAAAGTACATTGAAGTTTTAAGGAAAACGTTTAAATGCAAGAAGTAACACTATCATTTTAGAAGTTTTTTTAAAAAGTAATTTAAAAGGGAAGATTCGATATCAGATTTTGCAAGTTTTAGAAATTTAAGAACAGACGATAACACTGAAGTAGTTTCAGTATCAGTTTTAGAAGTTTTAAGGCAAGAACGATAACACTGAAGTAGTTTCAGTATCAGTTTTAGAAGTTTTAAGGCAAGAACGATAACACTGAAGTAGTTTAAGTAATTTAGGTTTTAAGGAAGTATAACATGGAAGTGTCATTGAGTTTAACTGAAGTATTGAAGTATCAGCTTTATAAGTTTTTAGACAGAAGAAACATTTGAAGTTACGTATCACTTTAGAAGTTTTCAGAAACATCAAATTGAAGTTATTTAAGATAAATTAAAGTTTTTACAGTATAGTAATTAGAAGTTTCAGATAGAACGTATGCAGAAGATTGAAATTTAGAAAAGGTTAATATTCAAGGCTTTTTACCTTTCCTTACGTAGGATTCAAGACACTTTAAAAGATTAAATAGACGTAAAAGTGTCTTCAATCAGTTTTTGAATTTTAAGGCAAGGGTATAACGAAACACTTTAGTTAGATTCATGTCATTAAATTTGATAAGCATATCGATAAATAAGTATTATATCGTTTTTGAAGTTTTTAAAAGCAAGAGATAAATGGAAGACTTTCTTACGAGTTTTCAAGTCACTTAAACTAGAAAACGATGACACTAAGAAATGTTCAAATCAGTTTTATGAATTTAAAGAATGTACACTGAAGAGGGTACAACGTTTTTTAAAAGATTTAGAAGACCGTAAACTAGATAATATGTTTATAAACGTTATATAAGGCAAAACCGATAACTATGAGTTTAATAGTTACTAATCACGTTTTTAAAAGAAAACTGAATGTTTGTGGATATTAAGGGAAATTTTACGTAGGAATTTACGATAACACAATATTTAGATAAGTTATTAGAAGTTAAACGCACCACAATCACGAATATTTAGACATTTTAGAAGTTTTATAAAGAACAGGAACATAAATAGAGTTTTCATAGTTTAAATTTAAGCAATATATAACGTACCTTTCAAGACACTATTAAATAGTTTAAAGAATGTACCTAACCCTTTCTATTTAAATAATGTTTGGTTATTTAAAGGGAAGAACGATTACTTGAAGTAGGTTTCAGTTTCAAATTTAGATTAATAAGATGATAAACGAATATTCACTAACATAAATATGAAGTTAAAAGTACATAACACGAGTATTTATTTAAAGATGTTTGGTTTAAGAAGACTTACTTAAGTAGTTTAAGCATAAACTAGTTAAATTTGTAAAAACGAACCATAACACTAAACCTTCATAAATTATAGAAGTTATAAAGGCCAAGTCACGTAATCTAATTTAATGAATGTGTTGGAATTTAAAAAATTTAAGTAAGATTTAAGACACTTACAGTATAAATTTTGAGTATAACGACCAATAACGATTTCCTGAATTTAGATGCATGTTGGTATTAAAGAACGACTTTCTTTACGTAGATAAGTCATAAAATATAATATGAATTTATGAACGTACCTATAAGACATTAATTAATATTAATTTACGTTTTAAAGTAAATAAATCACTAGTTTATAGAATTTAAAGAAAGTGGATATTTATGAACGACTTTTAAGGATTTTAGTCCTTAACTATAAGTATGATCAAACATGTAACCTAATCACGTCAAATGTAAATCATGTTTTCTGAATAAATGAATGACCCAGCTTTTTGGATTAAGGACAAACTAATTAACTAGGATTAAGTCCACTAAACCTAAAATAGAGTAAAATGACGTAAATCAATGTTCTTCAATTTAAATTTTGAATTTAAAATGCATTTTTTAAAAAAGACTTTAATCTAACGTAGGATTCAAGACACTAAAACTGACAAATATGATGTTTAATTTAAATGTGTCACTAAATAGATAAATTGACGTAAAATTTAACTCATACAGATAAATTGAATTTAAATATGTTAACATTTTAATTTAATACTGTGTGGTATAAAGACCTACTACTAGATAAAGTCTAATGATAAATACCTAAAAGCACTCAATCATTTTTTTATTAAATAATTGTACCTCAAATCACGTTTTCTTTATTAAAGGAATTTAAGTACTAAAAGAAAATTATACGTAAATTCCTCAATCACTTTTTTTAATAAATATGAATTGTGAAGTAACTAAAGACACTTAAGTAGATTAACACTAAACTAAAAATATACCTAAATCTTACCTTAATCTAATTTTATGAATTGTGTATAAATGAGTTTATAAGTACGGGTTCATGACACGTAATAGACAAAATGATGTATAAACGTACCTATAAGACACTAAACTAGATAAATATGACGTAAAAATGTACCTCAATCACTGTTGTGGAATTTAAATGAATTTTGGTATAAGAACTCGCCTATATGAGGCTAAAAGGAATGAGCCTAGTATGCTAATATATGAATGGTAAAAATTTATACCTTCAATTCAGTTTTGAGTTTAAAAAAATGTTTTGGTATTTATGTTCCATACTGGGTATATATCCTTTGAAGGAAACTGTAATATTATACATTGAAGAGAAGTTTGGTGTAGTATATTTCATTTCTTCTCTTCTTCTCTCTCTCTCGTCTTTTTCTTCTCTCTTTCCCTCCATATACATCTAAGAGTTACTCTTTATCTTCATCCCATCTCTTGGCTAAGGGCTTCTTCAGCTCATTACCCAATTCTTTAATAGCATGTGAGAGAGAGGAAAAGGAGAAGAGGGATCAGACGAGAAGAACGAGAGAGAGAGAGAGAG
>JACEEZ010019475.1:23645-37149 GCA_016584305.1 Chionoecetes opilio
GGAGAGAGAGAGAGAGAGAGAGATAGAGAGAAGAGAGAGGAGAGAGAGAGAGAGAGAGAGAGAGAGAGAGAGAGAGAGAGAGAGAGATAAACAAATGAAGATGAGTGAAGATAATAGCAAATGGAAAAAGAGGAGGAGAGAGGAGGAGGAGGAGGAGGAGGAGGAGGAGAGGAGGAGGAGGGAGGAGGAGGAAAAGAAGACGTTTATTATTACCCATAGCTCTTTCCTCCTCCTCCTCCTCCTCCTCCTCCTCCTCCTCCTCCTCCTCCTAAAACTAATAATACGTGCGAGACTGAAACTTAGGTAAACAGAATTCCTTTATTTAGTTTACCCATCACCCCATCATCGTTACCACCTAAGTCCCCTAACCTAACCTAACCTAACCTAACCTAACCTAACCTAACCTAACCTAACCTAACCTAATTCCTATCCCTTCCAGGTTCCTTACTACGTCACGGTCACCCAGCACATCTACAAGACAGTGCAGGAACCACACTACGTTACAGAGACCAAAGTGGAGCAGAACTACGTCACAGTATCCGAAGATGAACCCCATTACGTGACGCAGACCAAATACGAAACCAAGCATCAGTACATGCATGTGACGGTGACGGAGACGAAACATGGTTACAATACCATCACACAGACCAAGAAGGAACCCACCTATACCACTGTGTGTAAACATGGTTACTAGAGACTGGCTACTACTACGATGACCATTTATACTACCTACTACTACTAACTATTACTATGATCGTTTATATTATGCTACTATACTACTACTATTTCATATTTTCTGTGACTTGTTTTAACATCTCTTAGTATCTATATAATTTCTACAACTTCTATACTACTACTACTACTACTACTACTACTACTACTACTACTACTACTACTACTACTACTACTACTTGTTTTTTCCTGAAGCTGTATATTACGACCCTCTTAGTAATTTTTATAACTACTACTGCTATTTCTATTACTACTACTACTACTACTACTACTACTACTACTACTACTACTACTACTACTACTACTACTACTACTGCTACTACTACTACATAAATGACCTGAGTATGCATATGTAACTACTTGGAACCATCATTACCACTAACTACTACTACTACTACTACCACTACTACCACTACTACTACTACTACAATTCCTGGATGGTTCTTGGACACCTACCACTACTATATAAACAAAAAGTAAGTATATAGTTTTAACATTTTTCATACGTAGGATTTATAAGTAGTAAATCTTATGTAGTCTGTATGTCATGTATGGATACTGGAATATATTGATGTAGGTTATGTATAGATTTAATGTGAAATATCCGTATTTTTATTATCGCTATTATAGATTACACATTTAGGGTCGATATATATGCAGATAGACATTTACGTATATATAAATAACAAAAACCTGCTATTTCATCATTCACAGCCTTGTTTTTGTATAAATTTAATGTGAAATGATAGTGTTATTATTATCAATATTATAAGATCACATATTTAAGGCCCGATATATATATGCAGATGGACATTTACGTATATATAAATAACAAAAACCTGCTATTTCATCATTCACAGCCTTGTCTTTGTATAGATTTAATGTGAAATGATAGTAGTAGTATTATCGATATTATGAGATCACACATTTACGATCAGAAATATATATGCAGATAGACATTTACGTATATATAATAAAAAAACCTGCTATTTCATCATTCACAGCCTTGTTTTTGTATAATTTACTGTGAATGATTAGTATTAAATCGATATATAAGATCACGCATTTCGATCAGAAATATATATGCATAAATATTTACGATTTAATACAAAACCTGCTATTTCATCATCTTCACAGCCTTGTTTGTGTATAGATTAATGTAACATGTAGTAGTATATTATCGATATATGAGATCACATATAGTTCAGTATATATTGCAGATAGACATTACGTATATATAATACAAAAAACTGTATTCATCATTCCAGCTTGTTTTGTAAAATTTAATGTGACAGATAGTAGTAGTATTTCACTATCTAAGTCACATTGTAGGGCCGATATATAGTGTCAGATAGACATTTACGTATATATAAATAACAAAAACCTGCTATTTCATCATTCACAGCCTTGTTTGAATAATTATTGACGTCTTTACAATGATAAGAAAATATTGCGATACAGAAATATACTAATTCTCATCATTCTCTCTCTCTCTCTCCCTCCACAGAAATCTTCGTACAGCGGATGCTTACTAGAGTAACTGATAGACTAGACTGTGATAGATAGTTCCGTATTCTCGTAGACTTGCAACAAACAGTTGTTTTTACACAAGTGATACCAGTACGGGGCGGGCACCCTGTTACGGTGAGACCATTACTAGTGTTAGGACTTTAGCTGTTAGCAGTGACGACTGCGGCGTGCGGGCGTGTAGCGTGTGTTTCGGTGTGCGCAGGTCTGTTCTTTTGGTGTTCTATTCAAACTTAAGCCATGATGGATTATAATGTCATGGTTTTAAGTGATTAGCATTTGTTTTGGTGTGTGTGTGTGTGTGTGTGTGTGTGTGTGTGTGTGTGTGTGTGTGTGTGTGTGTGTGTGTGTGTGTGTGTGTGTGTGTGTGTGTGTGTGTGTGTGTGTGTTTTAATTGTTTATTTTGTGTTGTTTTTTTTTATTTGTCTGTTATTCTCAATTGCCATGATGGAATTTAATGTCATGGTTTTAAGAGATTCGCATTTTTTGGTGTGTGTGTGTGTGTGTGTGTGTGTGTGTGTGTGTGTGTGTGTGTGTGTGTGTGTGTGTGTGTGTGTGTGTGTGTGTGTGTGTGTGTGTGTGTGTGTGTGTGTGTCTGTGTGTTGTTTTATTGTTAATTATGGATGTTATTTTTTATGTTCTCCTGTTTACCATGTGTAATATAAGGATGTGTTGCTACCATGTATATAGTTGTATTACTCCCAATGTTTGTATTATCTTTTTTATAATGATGTTATTATTAGTGATGAAAGGTTATGCGTTGTAGTTTTTGTATAATTTTTGTGACTATTATCCATGTTAAACTATAAGGTGATGTTACTTCTACTACTTCTACTTCTACTACTACTACTACTACTACTACTACTACTACTACTACTACTACTACTACTACTACTACTACTACTACTACTACTACTACTACTACTACTACTACTACTACTACTACTCCTACTACTACAACTACTACTCCTACGATTATACTTCTACTACTACCACTACTACTACTGCTACTACTACTACTACTACTACTACTACTACTACTATACTACTACTACTATTTCCTTATACAAGCCAGTCCCAATATACCAATAAATTTTTTTGTAAACCCATGACTTTTAATTATCCAGGAATGGCCCGGAGGATCATTCCTGAGGTATGATCAGAAACCGCATAGGGGAGAGCCCGATTGAAGAGCTATGTGTGTGTATGTGCGGTGTCTGTCCGGTTGAACTCCTCCGAGATGGCTAAACACACAGACTTCATAATGCCTCAATATACTGTCTATGCCTCTGTGATGGCCGAGAAGTGTGCGAAAAAAAAAAAAAAACCGCCCACCAAGGGAGGAACGGGCATTCTTTGTGTCCAAGGTGGCAAGCATCCCCTTCGAGCGACGCAAGAGTGCAGCACGGAAAGTGTGGACGCCATTCGCTGCCTCATGGGTGCCATTAAGGTGGCCAAGCTCGACTTCTAGGACAGCGTGAACACCGAAGCTCAAGCTCATCAGGGAGGTCAAGCTTGGTGCCCGGAGCTAAAATGGCCTCTGTATGGAGTGTGGTCAGGGTCGGCAATAATACATTTATCAAAGTATATGTGCTGGAGTCCTTCTTAATGTAAGGCCATTTCTGGGTATGCAGCTTTCCACTTAAGACTTCTGTTTCTGACAAGGATTTAACATTGATTGGTGTACGGAGAAAGCTGCACGTCTACCTAGTTATTATTATTATTAGCTACGAATGGATCATACTAACTAAGAATAGGAAAGATAGAGAGAAGAGAGAATAAACAGAGAGGTATATAAATAAATAGCATAAATAAAAATAATAGATCATAAATATATAGCTAAATAAATAGCAGGGTATATCTAAAAAAAGCTGGAAACTCGAAAAAAAAGCTGGAAACTCGAAAAAAAAGCTGGAAACTCGAAAAAAAGCTGGAAACTCGAAAAAAAAGCTGGAAACTCCAAAAAAAAAGCTGGAAACTCAAAAAAAAGCTGGAAACTCGAAAAAAAGCTGGAAACTCGAAAAAAAAGCTGGAAACTCGAAAAAAAAGCTGGAAACTCGAAAAAAAAGCTGGAAACTCGAAAAAAAAGCTGGAAACTCGAAAAAAAAGCTGGAAACTCGAAAAAAAAGCTGGAAACTCGAAAAAAAAGCTGGAAACTCGAAAAAAAGCTGGAAACTCGAAACAAAAGCTGGAAACTCGAATAAAAACTGGAAACTCGAAAAAAAGCTGGAAACTCGAAAAAAAACTGTAAACTCGAAAAAAGCAGGAAACTCGAAAAAAACAGGAAACTCGAAAAAAAGCTGGAAACTCGAAATAAAAAAGCTGGAAACTCGAAAAAAATATTAGATTCAGCCTAGGAGGAGCAAAAAAAACCGGGTCTTTTCAGCTTATGAAGAAAATAAGATGAAATTGAAAAGCAGAAATATTAAACTTATGAATTAAAACAGAAAAACTTACGCGAAAGGAGAAGATAGGAAGATAAAGAAAGGGAGAGGAGAGGGCAGGATAAAAGAAAGGAATAGAAGAAATGAAGATAATAGCAAGAGAAGGATAGAAGGAGAAGGAGGAGAAGGAGCGAAGGATAGGAAGAAGGATAGAAGAGAAATAGGAAACGAAAGAAGAAATAGAAGAGAAAGGAAAAGGAGAAGAGAGAAGGAAGAAGGATAGAAGAGAAATAGGACACACGAAATGAGGAAATAGGAAAAGAGAAGATAAAGGAGAAGAGGAGAGGAAGAAGGATAGAAGGATAGAAGAGAAATAGGACACACGAAATGAAGGAAATAGCAAGAGAGAAGGATATAAGGATAAGGAGAAGGATAGAAGGATAGGAAGAAGGATAGAAGAGAAATAGGACACACGAAATGAAGGAAATAGCAAGAGAGAAGGATATAAGGAGAAGGAGGAGAAGGAGCGAAGGATAGGAAGAAGGATAGAAGAGAAATAGGACACATGAAATGAAGGAAATAGCAAGAGAAGGAATAAGATAGGCAGGAGAAGGAGCAGATAGAAGGATAGAAGAAGGATAGAAGAAATAGGAACAGGAATGAAGGAAATAGAAAAGGATATAAGAAAGGAGGAGAAGGAGCGAAGATAGAAAGATAGAAGAGAAATAGACAAGAATGAGGAAATAGCAAGAGAGGATATAAGAAGGAGGAGAAGGAGCGAAGGATAGAAGAAGGATAGAAGAGAAATAGCACAGAAATGAAGAGATAGGGAGGAGAAGAATAGGAGAAGGAAAAGAAAGAGAGGATGAAAAAAATAGAACGGAAATGAAGAAATAGCAAGAGAAGATAAGAAAGAGAGAAGGATAAGAAGAAGAAAATAGGGACACATGGAAATAAGGAATAGACAGTAGAATGATGAGGAAGATATAGGAAGAGGAAGGATAGGAGAGCGATAAGATAGATCAAAGTAGAATAGACACATGAAAGGACAGGATAGAAAGGAGGTATAGATAGGAGAGAGAGCAAGGCATAGTGAAGAAGGTATAAATGAAAATAGGACAAAGAAATGACAGAAATAGGGCAAAGAGAAGTGATATAGGAAGAGTGGATAGTGGTCTGAAGAAAAAAACACGTGAGTGAAATATAGAAACGGTATAGAGAAAGGAAAAAAAAGCTGAACAGGTAGATAAAGTAAGATAAAATAACCTATCAACAATGAAGAAAATAGAGCAGTAGTGAGGAAAGTAAAGGGAAGTAAGGCAAGATGGAGAAAAACGTATAAGGTAGAAACATTGAATAAATAGTGAGCAACAGTGGACAGAAACAGAAAGGAGAGAACGAATATATCGGACGGCGCAGACATTTTACGGTGAGGTGGCGAATAGTCATTGTAATATGTCAGAATAAGCACTGGATCTTCTTGTGCTAACTTTCAGTAGGTATCAATGACAATATCTACAAAGTAACAGTAAAGTCGCCAGTAGTGTTATTTAACTGAGTGTCGTACAGCTGTCGTCCTCGCCGAAAAAACCGCGTAGTGAGATTTGAAACGTCTATACTTGCCGCTACATAGCATAAAAACGCTGAAACAGTAGATTATACAGTCATGATATAAACTACTGTGTATCATCTTCAGTGGCACAGACACAGCAGTAGTGAGGCTATCATTCGTAATATATGGCGGCTGGCGACATTAGTGCAGGTGGCGAATATATACTGTTATCTACGGTAGATTATACAGTCATGATATAAACTACTGTGTATCATCTTCAGTGGCACAGACACAGCAGTAGTGAGGCTATCATTCGTAATATATGGCGCCTGGCGACATGACTGCAGGTGGCGACTTTACTGTTATCTACGGTAGGAAAATGGATAGGAAAAGATAGGAGGGGAAAAAATGAGGAAAGAAATGAAAGAAAGAAAAAGAAAGAAAGAAAGAAATAGACGGAATGAAAGGAAACAGTAATAGACAGATAGAGAAAAATAGAAGAGAAATAGAAAAAACACGAAATATTTACACGAGTATCCCCTTAAAAAAAATGAAAACGAATCTTCTACTTATCAAAGAAAACGGGTATATTAGGTCTAACTTCTCTATCCTATTTACTTATTATCTGGTATATATTCACCTGGTATCTCTTTACGTACCTTAATATCTGGTATTTATTCACCTGGTATCACTTATTGTAACTTGGTATGTAAATTAAATCCGTGTTTAGTGTGCTGAGGTCCAATTTCTAGTACAAATCGGTAACTATGAGTCTAAGGAGGGTACTAGGTGGCGATCGCGAGTCCTGTGCGTGAGTAAGGGTAGGGTAAACACACACACACACACACACACACAAGTTAATCAGGTAGGGTTTCACGTAAGATCATAAACACAGAAAGGGTTTAATTGAAGGGAGTCAATATTTTGTTAGCTGATTGGTCTCTCTCTCTCTCTCTCTCTCTCTCTCTCTCTCTCTCTCTCTCTCTCTCTCTCTCTCTCTCTCTCTCTCTCTCTCTTCTCCCTAACCTTTCATGCTTCAGAAAAAAATCGAAAGCTAGTGAATGAAGCCTGACTTAAAATTTTCCTTTTTTTTAGAGAGAGAGAGAGAGAGAGAGAGAGAGAGAGAGAGAGAGAGAGAGAGAGAGAGAGAGAGAGAGAGAGAGAGAGAGAGAGAGAGAGAGAGAGAGAGAGAGAGAGAATAAAAAATATATATACAGTAAACCCTCTCTAATTCGAACTAACTGGGGTCGAAATAGCCGAAAGTCCGAATTATCCGATGTTACCTCTAGCAGCCCCTCCACACAGTAATAAGCACTCAAACATGCCAAAACAGCACAGATTGCATTACTTGTACTCACCAAAACCATCGTATTTATACTATAATTATAAGTACACACACACTTGTACTACCACAGGATAATAATAATAATAACAATACAGATTACAATACAACATGGACACATAAGAACTCATAAACCAGCAATTTCTTACTACTTAAACATTACATTATACACCCACACATATTTTTCACCTTGTAATGCTTCTATCATACTCCTAAGTTAGCATATACCTCCCTACACGCTGGGAACAATTTTTCAAGCAAATCAATTTTTCAAAAAATATTGCAAATTTTGCAAGGGGTATGCGAATTGGCTGAAATAGGGACTTATAATCATTGTAACTGAAAACTGACTCCAGATTCGTGTTCAGCATGCCCGATAACTGCTAGGAACAATTTTCAAGCAAATCTATTTTTCAATAAATATTGCAAAATTTGTAAGGGGTATGCCTTGCAAAATTTGCAATATTTAAAAAAAAATTGCTTTCCTTGAAAATTAGTTCCTAGCAGTTACCGGGCATGCTGAACACGAATCTGGAGTCAGTTTTCAGTTACAATGATTAGAAGTCCCTATTTCAGCCAATTCACAATGACATGATACTTCCAGATATTCCTTAAAAATCACAAATTAGACAAAACTTACTACAAGACATAAAAATATGACAGGCATTGCTAGATTAATCATTACTTCAATACAACGATCAGTATTAGTATTTTCAGTATTAGTATTAGTATTATTAATCCTTATTTGAGCCACCCATGCGATTGAAGAAGAGGAATACAAATATACAAAGGAAACACAAACAGCAACAGACCGATAGGTCCTTACAAGACTGTTTGCTTTAAATACACTACACTAACTAGATAATAAGAGAGAAAGGATAGGAAGTAGAAGGCTCCTCCCCACCCACCCATCCCTCCAGCCGAAGCTGGCCGGAAAAGAAGTGATACCATGCAATATAGAAAAACTGCATGGAATTTGTGAGGAAAGTTGAAAGCTGTAATCTATGGCTAACTACTACTAGTTTGTGGGGGTAGGTTTAGTGCTTGATAGATAGGTCATGTTATGTGTTTTTGTAATGGTGTGAACACAGTGTGGAGGTTCAAGGGTGGTGCGGCAGCCTTGCCTGGCGCTTTCTTGGGAGGCAGCAGTCAATCAGGCCCCAGCTCCGTTCAATCCACTGCGGATTGTGTACTTTCCATGTAGGACGCCGTACACTTCAATGCCTCCTGCAGCAGTGACCCCTGGTACCTTAAATCCCGATGGTGGTCACTAACTGTCAGGACCCTAACTAAACCACAGCCCGTCACAGGTCGAGAGTAGTAGTGGTAACCGTTAACTCGGGGCTGTCTGTGTGTGTTATGAGGTCTAATGTAGTGTTGGTGTAGGCTCAGTGTGGAAGTTCAAGGGGTGGTGCGGCAGCCTTGCCTGGCGCTTTCTTGGGAGGCAGCAGTCAATCAGGCCCCAGCTCCGTTTCAATCCACTGCGGTAGTGCACTTTCCAAGTAGGACGCCGTGCACTTCAATGCCCCCTGCAGCAGTGACCCCTGGTATATAAATCCCGATGGTGGTCACTAACTGACAGGGCCCTTACTGAACCACAGCCCGTCACAGGTCAAAAGTTGTAGTAGTGACCGTTTACTCGGGGCTGTCTGAGACGTGATGGAGGAGGAGGAGGAGGAGGAGGAGGAGGAGGAGGAGGAGGAGGAGGAGGAGGAGGAGGAGGAGGAGGAGGAGGAGGAGGAGGAGGAGGAGGTGGTAAAGAACGATAACATGATGAACGAGGAGATGAAGGAAGAAGATGAGGATAAGATGAAGGAGGAGGAGGAGGAGGAGGAGGAGGAGGAGGAGGAGGAGGAGGAGGAGGAGGAGGAGGAGGAGGAGGAGGAGGAGGAGGAGGAGGAGGAGGAGGAGGGGGGGGGGGGGGAGAGAGAGAGAGAGAGAGAGAGAGAGGAGAGAGAGAGAGAGAGAGAGAGAGAGAGAGAGAGAGAGAGAGAGAGAGAGAGAGAGAGAGAGAGAGAGAGAGAGAGTCGGAAGAGTGGAAACATGTATTTTTTTTTTTTTTTTTTTTTTTTTTTACATGACAAGGAACTGGCCAAGGGCACAACAAAAATGGGTAACACAAGGCCCGCTTAGTTGGCAGTCCCTATAAAGAAGACAGTAAGAGAATAAAATAAAAAAGAGGGGTGAGCCAATTTAGTTCGGGAGGTGTCTTGTTACTCTTCTTTTGAAAAGATTTAAGTCATAGGAAAGTGGAAAAATAGAAACAGGAAGAGAGTTCCAGAGTTTACCAGTGAAAGGGATGAAAGAGTAAAGATACTGATTAACTCTTGCATTAGGAAGATGGACAGAATAGGGATGAGAATGAGTAGAAAGTCTTGTGCAGCGAGGCCGCGGGAGGGGGGGAGGCATGCAGTTAGCAAGTTCAGAAGAGCAGTGAGCATGAAAATAACGGTAGAAGAGAGCAAGAGAAGCAACATTGCGGCGGTGATTTAAAGATTGAAGACAGTCAGTCAGAGGAGAGGAGTTGATGAGACGAAAAGCTTTTGACTCAACCCTGTTTAGGAGAGCTGTATGAGTGGATCCTCCCCAAACATGTGAGACATACTCCATACGTGGGCGGATAAGGCCCCTGTAGAGAGCAAGCAATTGGGAGGGAGAAAAAAAAGGACGCAGACGCCACAGCACACCTAACTTCTTAGAAGCTGTTTTAGCAAGAGATGAGATGTGAGATTTCCAGTTCAGATTTTTAGTAAAGGATAGTCCTAGAATGTTCATTGTAGAAGAAGGAGACAGTTGAGTGTCATTGAAGAGGGGATAGTTATCTGGAAGGTTTTGTCGAGTAGATAGGTGAAGAAATTGGGTTTTTGAGGCATTGAACAAAACAAGGTTTGCTTTGCCCCAATCAGAAATTATAGAAAGATCAGAAGTTAAAACAGCTTAGTGTTTGGGCCTCTCCGTGAATCACTTAGTTCCTGTTGAGTTGGACGCTTAATAAACGACGTTGAAAAATGCTGTATGAGTTAGTAGAGGCTTTAAAAAGGTGATGGAGAAAACTCAGAGAGAAGGTACGTAGAAGTTAAGAGACAAAGTAATAAAAGACCAATCGTTGCATGTGTTTGTTGATTGTGTGTACTATTATGTTGACGGCTGGGCGGGGGAACAATAGGCCTACAAGTCCTGCCTTCTCCTAGCGACATTTTTTTGTTCTCTCTCTCTCTCTCTCTCTCTCTCTCTCTCTCTCTCTCTCTCTCTCTCTCTCTCTCTCTCTCTCTCTCATAAAATAGCCTGAACACGGATATTAATGCATAATTTATATTAATGTACTAATAACTATAAAAATAATAATAACACTAATGATCAATATAGTATGATAACATGGATTAAAGATAATAGGATAATAATGATAAGACAGATTTGTGAAATGTGTTGTGGAGGCGATCACTCCATGACGGCCTCACGTGTCCGCCACGCGGCAAACTGTTCCTTCACGGCGACATGACACTTCACGGCGCTGGTCTTGCAGCCCTTGATATGCAGCCTGCGGCGTGCAGGGTCCAGCATGACATGCACGGAGTAGTGGCCTGCAAGCTGCTGGAGAAAACACACCTCAGGCCCCGCCAGTCGTTCCACGTATTTTCGAGGCACGATGAGACTTCGCCGCACCTCTTGATTGGCCTCCTCGGCCTCCTGTCGGTCAGAATTTTGTTCCTTATTCTGTGAGGACTCAACCGGTGGTGCCCCGCCTGGTGCGGGCAAGGCCAGTGCCTTGCGTGTGCCGTGACCATCGAAGCGGACGTATGAGTTTTGCCACTTCATCAGGACCTCACAGGTAACATCCTGGAAGCCCACACCGAACATGCGTCGCAGCAGCGGCAAAAGAGGCGCTGCCAGACAGCGCCGTGCCTCACTGAGACACAGACGACGGTCTGGTTCCTTCAGGACCAGTGCGTTGGTCACATCTTGCCGGCGGCGGGGCCATGCCAGGGTGTGCCAGGCCCAGGTGACCGTTGCCACCAGGGCCACAGACACAATCACCACCACAACACACACGACCACCGCAAACCACAGCACAAACATGTCGTGCTCTTGTTCTGCCCGCTGGACCTGCCTCTCCAGACAGGCCAGCCGTTCCTTGCTGCCCAGCACCAGGGGCAGCACCTCCCGCCAGCTGTCGCCGGCGGGGAAGCCACA
Organism: Chionoecetes opilio; assembly: GCA_016584305.1. Taxonomy (NCBI): domain Eukaryota; kingdom Metazoa; phylum Arthropoda; class Malacostraca; order Decapoda; family Majidae; genus Chionoecetes; species Chionoecetes opilio. Next base: position 35,374 of record JACEEZ010019475.1, read on the forward strand.
CTCCCCAAGGGGGTCCCTTGGACAGGCCAGAAACGAGGCGGCGACCAGGCGCCCACGCACCTTCCCCAGCAGAGTGGTGTGGGGCCCTGCGTCCCGCCAAGCCCGCATCGCCTTGCGCAGCTTGTTGCCCTCGAACACCAGTCCCACCAGCACGAGGCTGAGCGCCACCCCCACCACTAACACCCCGACCACGTGCACCAATCTTAGGTTGACTTTGTTTTGCATTTCTGGTATTAATATATATTGAGAGGAAAGTAGTGGAAAAAGAAGCGGCCATGTGGATCCTCAAAAGGGGATGGTAGTGGAGGGGGCTATGGCCTGAAACCAAAGGTCACCGCCTGGCCCTACAGGGTCTCGCGGTCTGTGAGCGGTCTCGCTGCACACAACACTATAACGCCAAGTCACATTGTCGTCTGTAAGATCATGGTAACACTATTACTTATAAGATCATGGTAATACTATTACCCTCATGTAGTGATAGTATCTGTTGACGCGCACTGAGCAGCGTCACCCAAACACAAGGGTAACATAGGTATGTACTTTACTGAAGATTATTCATATTTCTCCTCTTTCTATCATTTTTCTAGTTTTACTTGAGTTGGTTTTATATTCAGATTTTTTCCTCGTCTCTCTCGTCCTCGTCCCTTTGTTGGCCCTGTTCTAACGCCTTGTTCTTGTCTCCATGGAATCATTGCTTTGTCCTCGTCTCCTTGATTCATTTCCCAGCCTTTTCCCTTCATTTACTCGCCTTTCTATCCCGTGATTCCTTCCTCACCTCACTACTTCATTCCCATTCCTCATTCACTCATTCCCAGGAGAAAGGGAGAGTGAGGAGGGAGAGTAAGGAAGGAAAGAAGGACAGAGAAATGGAGGAAAGAAGGGCATGGAGGAAGGAAATGAGGAAGGCAGATTATGGAATGAAGGAGTTGGCCCTGGAGAACCAGCCATCAGCTGTTGTACACACCTAGCAGCGCCACAATTTGTAATTATCCATACATGGGCGGATCAGGCCCCTGTAGAGAGCAAGCAATTGGGAGGGAGAAAAAAAAGGACGCAGACGCCACAGGACACCTAACTTCTTAGAAGCTGTTTTAGCAAGAGATGAGATGTGAGATTTCCAGTTCAGGGGCTGGATGTTCGAACGTTCGTAACTTTCCGCCTCTAAGATCATCTTGGAGGTTCATAGCGGCCATCTTAGATCTTGGGCTACGAACACCACAAAAAGGTATTATCAAAGGATCGTCCGAATGTTCTTAGCTCACGATGATGCGATCTTCAAGCTCGTTCCGTTCCGTTCCGACCACGAGGAATGGAACTCAGCTGACTGTCGCTTGGCCAATCAGCGGAAAGATTTCATCAACCTTTGAGATTGTTAGCCAATCATAATGCAGTTAGAATGTAAACAAATATCATATGCGCGTCTCCACCAACAACAAATTTACGAGCTTTATAACCTCAATATAACATGAACTGGTAGAATTATATTTCTTTCCTGCCCTTAGGTCTCACTAGGAGGTTTTTGGTAGGGTTAGATAAGGTTATAAAGGTTAGGTTGGATATATCCGGTCATTTCGCCCACATGCCATTTCGCCACACCATGGAGTCATTTCGCCACACTATGGATCATTTCGCCCACATGGAGTCATTCGCCCACACTATGGAGTATTGCCACATTAGGGGATTCGCCCAAGGTTATGCCGGGTCATTCCCCAAAATTTTTGCCCGCTGGGAAGAATAAGTTAATACCTCCGTGGACATGGACGTGGTGGGCGAAAT
>JACEEZ010019475.1:41926-49426 GCA_016584305.1 Chionoecetes opilio
TCTCTCTCTCTCTCTCTCTTTCTTTTTTTCCGTCTCTCAGGTGTCTTGTATGCAATAGATTAAACCAATGATTTATTCTCTTCATTCTCCTTGTAAAAGAGGAAGATTGAGATATTGCTGGACTGAGTAATACTCTCTTTCTCTCTCTCTCTCTCTCTCTCTCTCTCTCTCTTCTTCTCTCTCTCTCTCTCTCTCTCTCCTCTCTCTCTCTATCTCTCTCTCTCTCTTCTCTCTCTCTCTCTCTCTCTCTCTCTCTCTCTCTCTCTCTCTCTCTCTCTCTGGATAGGATGTTCATAATTAAAGATGAGATGATATTTTCCTTTATTCAGGCATTTCGTTTATTCATAGAGAGAGAGAGAGAGAGAGAGAGAGAGAGAGAGAGAGAGAGAGAGAGAGAGAGAGAGACATATATACAGGAACAAAGGCAATAAAACATACATGGAAATAAAAATAATAATACACCTCACACCCACTTTTTCAGCCATTTGAATATTCAATCTTACATCCACTGACAAACAGACTCTTAAGACATACTTTATCACCCACAGACTAAATACAGTGCCCACAGTATTGCAAGTCTAGCTCTTAAAGAAGAATAAAACGGAAAAGTACTCGATATTCTATACTTAACATCCAAACACACACATTTTGCCCAAACCTCTCATAAATAACCTCTAACAACATACATATAAATATCCATATTAACAACCCACACAAGGCTCACTTTTTTTTTTATTCGCACAGCTAGTATACAAATAACAGGACATTACATGCACGCGAGTATATCCGCATACATCACCTGCCCTGTTATCCACACACATTACAAGAACAATATCCATGTATATCCACAAATCAATCACCTCAACATAAACATAAACAAGAACAGAGCCAGACCGAACACCCACATCAGTATCCACACAAACATACTCTTATAACATACATGCATCAATTCCTTTGTAAAAAGAAAGGAAAAAATTTACAATGTGACTGTAGCTAGATTTTCAGACAAGTTCGATTTTTTCATTCAATATTTGATGCTTTACCAAATGGAGATAGTTTTTTTTTTCTGTGCAAGCATCTAAAGAGTGTTTTATGCAATTTGAGGAAGTGATGACCAATTTAAAAAATATACTTTTTAAACGTTTTACAAGAAAAAGAAAAAAACCATTCCATTCATTTTCCAGTCTCCATTTGAAAAGCATGAAATAATACGCTAATCAAACTAATCTAACTTAACCAAACTAACCTAACTCTCAAACTAACCTGACCTAGCCTAAGAAAAAAATAATGTCAACAGCAGAAGCCAGTACTCGCAGTGGCTACATAAATTACAGCACAGTAGTAATTATTTTATACCCGCATCTGCCGCTAGGAATTCCTGTAGGTCGGAAATGTCAGCTGGCAGACTGACTGACATTTTGTGGCATTTCCAAACTCGCTCGATACCCGCTCGGCCTCCGTTATTCCACTCCACCTTCTCCGCGCGGGTCTATTTTTGTGGGGCTGGGTGGATATGGAGGGGGGGGGAGAGAGAGAGAGAGAGAGAGGAGAGAGAGAGAGAGAGAGAGAGAGAGAAGAGAGAGAGAGAGAGAGAGAGAGAGAGAGAGAGATGAGAGAGAGAGAGAGAGAGAGAGAGTGACTTTCATGTTTATACCACTATTACGCTTCAGTTCAATATACTACGCAACACTTCCCCTTGACTTAACACCACAACGCTTCACACCACACTACACTTCACCACACTACACTTCACCACACTACACTTCACCACACTACACAGCGCTAAAACACACACACACATGGGTACTCCGTAGCGTAAAGGTAGCACGCTCGATTCACAACCGAAAAGTCCCGGGTTCGATCCCCGGGCGGAGCGGAGACAGATGGGCTGTTTCCTTAAAACCCGAGCCCCTGTCCACCCAGCAGTGAATGGGTACCGGGTGTTAGCCGGGGGTTGTGACCCGCCTCCCGGGGTGCTGGCTTCGGCCAATACTAAAGATGAATGATAAGAATGTTGATATGGAGACGGGGCCATACTAGTGCAGCTCAGGCCCTGTAAAATACAACTAGAAGAATACACACACACACACACACACACACACACACACACACACACACACCACACACACACACACACACACACACACACACACACACACACACACACACACACATAATTCACAGATACAGTAGTTAAATAATCCCTCTGTCTACCTCATTCATTCACCTAAATATACTATGTGTCTCTATTCAATTCCCATTTCACCACATTCACCACACCATTCACCACACATCGATGCACTATAGGAGTAACTAATATCTTCCTTCCTCACTCCCCTTTTTACCATATCAAGAGCAGTATGTCTTGCCACCCCTTTTTCCTCCCCTTCTTCCTGTGACCTGAATTTTGTCAAGAGGGAAACGTCAGGTCACCTCATAAACTAAATTGGTCCATTCGTTTTTCTTTCTTTTTTATTTTATTTTTATTTTTGCAAGGGACGAGGGAAGGATTTTTTTTTTTATTATTTATTTATTTATTTTGCTGTTTATTGGGGAGCCGTTTTGCTGATTTTTTGTTTTTGTTTTTATATTTTGTTCGTTGTAATTCTTTCTTTCAGCTTGACATTTACATATTCAGAGATATTTGTCCCTGTGTGTGTGTGTGTGTGTGTGTGTGTGTGTGTGTGTGTGTGTGTGTGTGTGTGTGTGTGTGTGTGTGTGTGTAATATTAGCACAAGAGCACATCATGATAACCTATACCACACACCACCACCACCACCACCACCACCAACACCATCACCACCGCCACCACCACCACCACACCACCACCATCACCACCACCACCACCACCACCACACCACCACCACCATCACCCATCACACACCACACCACCACCACCACCACCACCACCACCATCACCACCACCACCACCACCACCACCACCACCACCAACCACCACCCATCATCACCACCATCACCACCACCACCACCACCACCACCACCACACCACCACCCACCACCACCACCATCATCACCACTCTCAAGCCAATACCACATTTTGTCTCTAAAATATGATACCTTTTTGCCACATCACTGATATTACCACACACACACACACACACACACACACACACACACACACAACACACACACACACACACACACATCCCTCTTACAATATTGCATCCACTCCCCTTTTCTATTACCTTCCCTTCGCTTCTTCCCCTTTCTCCCCTCTTTACCCTTTTCACTCCTCCCCTGACCTTCTTCACACCCTATTTCGTCCCCTCCATATCTCTCCCCTACACTTCTTTGCTCCTCTAATAATAAACTTTCCTTTCTTGACCTTACTACCTTATTCTGTTCACCTTTCCTATCCCTTCCTCCTCCTCCTCCTCCTCCTCCTCCTCCTCCTCCTCCTCCTCCTCCTCCTCCTCCTCCTCCTCCTCCTCCTCCTCCTCCTGTTACTGTTTCATTAATTATTCTTCACCCTCCATCGTCACGCTCAGTCACACAAATGAAGTTAAAAAATCTAATGGCAAAGACATAACCAATTTTTTTTTTTTTTTTTACCATTCCCACGCGACATTTTGACTTTAACTCCCGTTTAAAAATTCATATTCTGAGAAAGAGAGACTTACCTATTCTTATTTTATTATAGCTACTCTCTTTTCTCTGTATATTTCATGTACTTTTACCTGGTATTTCTCTTTTTTCTCTCCTTTTCTTTCTTATGACCGATGAATTAATATTTCAACACCTTATCCGTAACCAGGGATTGTTATTTTTGGACTCTATATTGTAAGAGTTTCAAGGAAAAAAGTGTATAATTGAAGTATTGGGTTATGGGGGTGGTTGAGGGAGGAGGGGGGGAGGAGAGGAGAGGAGGGAGGAGGAGGAGGAGGAGGAGGAGGGAGGAGGAGGAGGAGGAGGAGGAGGAGGAGGATGTGGATGTGTGTAGGTGGTTATAAATTTAGTGAGAGTGGAGGGTGTTGTGGGTGGATTCCTGAATGGGAATTAATAAAAGGAGTGTTTGAACGGGAGGAGTGTGTAGTTATGGTGTTGTGGTGTTGTGGTGTTGTGGTGTTGTGGTGTTGTGGTGTTGTGGTGATGTAGTAAAGTGGTGTGAAGGGACGGTGAAGAAAACTAACAAAGATGATGAAAAACTGACGAATACGTATAATGAAACACTGACGAAGATGATGAAAAACTGATGAATATGATAAACAAAAGACGAATATGATGAAAAACTGACTAAGTTGATGAAAAACTGACGAAGACGATGAAAAACTGACGAAAATTATAAGAAAAACGAATATGATAAAACTGACGAAAATCATGAAAAACTGACGAATATGATAAAAAAAATTACAAAGATGATGAAAAACTGACGAAAATTATAAAACAAATACGAATATGAAAAGAACTGACGAATATGACGAAAAAACTGACGAAAATGAAAAACGGACAAATATGATGAAAATTTGATGATGATGAAAAACTGACGAAAATTATAAAAAACGGACGAAGATGATGAAGAAATGACGAAAGTTATTAAAACATTTACTAATCTGATGAAAAACGGACGAAAATGAGCTAGCCGTATTGAAGAAAAGGACGAATTTAGGCAGGATAGGAAGACATACTCGTACGTAGGAAGGGATGTAGAGGGAGCGATAAAAGTAGTGTTCTGTTTTCACCTTACACTATCACCTGGAAGGACCTGAGTCACACCTGCCACAGCGAGACATGACTGCAAGTGTCCGGTGACCTGGAATACAATACAAGTTTGATGCTTGGGGTACACGAGCGTCAAACAGTACAGGTATAACAACTTGTAGCTTGTCAGGCGCATCACGCGATCACTATAAATAGAAAATGGACCGAGCTTTGAAAATGTGTGTGTAGCTTTTTTGTTTTGTTTATGTCTTGCACAATGTAGGGGGAAAGGGGTAACTTTTTTATTTATTTCACATTGTAGAGTAGAAGGGAAAGAGAAAAGTATGCAGATCATTTTTTGGAGTTGAAGGAAAGGGTTAAATTTAAATTGGGCTGAAGAAAAACAAACAGTAGAATTAAAACTATGAATAGAATATGAACCGAGATTTGAAAATGTGAGTGTATCTTTTTTTTTTGGCTCTTTCACAATTTAGGGGAAAAGGGAAAGAGAAAACTATGAAGGGAATTTTGTGGAGTTGGAAGAAAGACTTAGATTTAAATTGGAATGAAGAAAAAATATATATAGCAATGTCAATAGGGAGGAAATATTATTAATAACACGTCCGGAGAAGAAACGTTTGCGTATCACATATTGTCTTAATTAAACAGGACTCGAACCCATGGACTCCAATACTGCATATGATTTAGAGACATCGGTGAGTTTGATAAATTGACAACGAAAAAAAGGAAGAAAAAAAATTACCCCCTCAAAAAAATCATTCGCAGATGTTTACTCTGAATGAAATGCTTTGGGTTTTTTTAGTTCTTTTTTATTTAAACATACATATACATGAAGCCCAAAGGTGCACTGTCGTGTGCTACCTATCTTAAGAGCAAGTAAATATAGCTATATACACATAAATACAAAGAACTAAAAAAAACTAACATTATATACATATAAGCATCACTAAAGTGTTTGTTGAAGCACTGTTGCTGTCACTATTGTCACAGTATTACTAGCGTCAGCGGGGTGGGCTTCGACAGTCTCCACCGATTGGCCGCCAACTTTACACTTTGTGTGTTCATCTCCTGGATGTGAGGGACAGCGGCCGTGAAAATGTTCCACATCCTGGAGACGCGGCCCACAAAGGTGCGTTGGTGCTGGCTGGCACGGGAACGCGGCACCTCTACTGTATCACCACTGGTAAGCACCATTCTCGTGCTTCGCGTGACGATTCTCGGAGGCTGTCGTAGCCTAGCCAGGTGTGGCACTCCCTGCACCTGTGCTTTGTGGAATACCACAAGCGCCGCGATGTCCCTGCGGTGTTCCAGTGAGTCGAGAGGACTCACCGGCTCGAACTGGGCTGGTGGGTCTGGGGGGTCTGCAGCATCCACCAGTCGCAGGGCTCGACGCTGGATGCTGTCCAGCCTCCTAGTGTGCGAGGCTGCACACGACATCCAGGAGAGGGCGGCGTACTCTAAGTAAGGCCGTATCTAGGCCTTAGTTATAGTCTATAGTTAAACGAGAGATAAGAGAGACAAGCGACCTTTCCTAAGTCACCCACACTGAACAGGTGCATGGCGTGTAAGGTCACCAAAGAAAGCTGCGTTCCAACAGACGACGTGAAATCTATAACCGGGCGGGCGGCACAAGTAATTCATAAGCTGCGGAGGGTGGCAGAGCGGTGGCCGGCACTGGCCGCTGCCTCGCCCCCGTTCTCGCCCCCGCCAAACTGTTCTCATGTATGTACATATGTAGTGAAAGCTCAACTCGTAGTCAATCATCACAATACCAAAGGCCCTGTTAGAGGATTTACACATAAGAACATAAGAGCCTAAGAAAATAAGAAAGTTACAAGAGGCCGTGATACCTACACGTGATAGTTCCTGTGTATTATAATGAGATAATGAGGTTCACATAATAAGGTTCACAGCTGCAAGGTATTATGATTATGTGAAACTAAGAGGGCAGGATCAGATACAACTATCAACAAAAAGTGGAGGTATAAGAAGAAAGAAATACATTAATATGGTTTAGGAAATGGTCAAGGTATTCATCGGTACACGGATTTGTTATTTAATAAACATACAATTTCCTTTCAGGTCTTCACTATAATTAACTTATCGAAACTAAGACAGAAACCAACAATGAGAATATGATATTATGTATTTCAAGCGCAGTAACTGGATATGAACCATTTGTTGAACGTGATGAACCAACTAAACGAGACAGCCACGCAATGTAATAAACTTCCATGTTTTGCCTTTGTAACCACGAGACGAGCTTTGACTCAAGGGAACAAGAGGCAGTTTCGAACATGAACATGAACAAGGAGATTAATAGTTATTGATTTAAAGAGCATATCTGATTTAAAGAGCATATCTACAAGATTCCTCCAGAGATTTCATGCAAACGGCACATAAGAAGAAGAAGAAGCAATGAGCGGGGTAATAGAAACACGCTGACAAGATTGACATGGAAAAGAGACTTCAGCACGGCAATAATATACCACCGAATTTTTATTTTATTAACATCACAAAGGACTGGCCAAGGGCAAAAAAAAAAAGGAAAAAAAAAAAGTACGCCTAGTTGCCAGTCCCTATAAAGAAGACATTAAGAAAGGGGGGTGGGCCAATTTAGTTCGGGAGGTGTCTTGTCACTCCTGTCTTGAAGAAATTAAAGTCGAGGAAGGTGGACAAATAGAAACAGAAAAAGAGTTTCAGAGTTTACCAGTGCTTGTTTTTAGTCTTGAAAATATTGTCGAAAAGTTTAACTGGAAAACTAAAGAAATAAGAATTAATTGGCGCTACTTCAAACCGTCGTGGCATTGCAGACGACAT
>JACEEZ010019476.1:7500-32500 GCA_016584305.1 Chionoecetes opilio
TCTTGTAGATGCAACCAGTGGAGGTACGACGGTGGAGAATCTCCACCGGCCGGGATTTGACGAGCATTCTTGAATATAGCCCATTATAACCTCCATGGGCTACATCTATTTTCCTAGCTTTCTATGTTTTGTTTCTTTCTTAGGTGAAGGAAATATTACCCAGCCCTTAACTTCAGCCATACATTGATGTTTTTTTACTTCTTTTCTTGAATCAGAGTTGCATTCTGCCACAACACACACAAACACAGTCATCGTACTCGTATTGTTTACGATGACTGTGTTTGTGTGTGTTGTGGCAGAATGCAACTCTGATTCAAGAAAAGTAGAAAAACATCCATGTATGGCTGAAGTTAAACACAGTCATCGTACTCGTATTGTTTATAAGACTGTTTTCTCGTAACAGTCTTTTTCACAAATGTTAACTCAATTGTGAATAAAAGTATTGAATCTGAATCGTATTGTTTACGGCGCGCTCTCACAGCTTAAAATGATAATCGTGCGCCTGGCAGCGTGACAGGCTGCTGCTTAAGGATGCCACCTTTTCATAATGTATGCCATTATTTCAATAGTTACAGACACTGACATGTGTTTTCCTTTCAGTTGGCTTAATATAGTCTCTTGTTGCATTTCATTGGCATTTCTGTAAGAACTGACTGTTTTAACAAGTGTAACAGGGCTCTCTATTGGTATTTGTTAAATGTCCTTCTAAATTTTGTAGTTTTCACTCAACGATGAAATTATTTTATTAATATTAGAGTATGCATATTATGATATACATTGGATACTAAAAACTTCATTGAAGTACAGTATCAACTGATAAACAAAACAATAAAAATGCGTAACTGATTACTTTCAAGCACCTTGTTCACATTTCTGAGAGACGACACTATGGACATCTGGCGGCTCAGACCCTGAAATACAAACGCTGATAAGTCCTATTGGACTTATCAGCGATAAGTTATGTCTTGATAAAGTTATTTTTTCTGTTGGATGATAACTGGTCGAATCTTATTGTGTGATGGTAGACTATGTAACGTACTGCATGCATTGTTGGTGAATAGCAATCTCTTCTGACTTTGGGTTTTATGTTTCACTAGCCGCAAAGCCGCCCTCCGGGCGGACTTTTTGGCTAGCTCTGCGGAGGGCTATTGGTGGTGGGCCTTCGGCCCACCATCTGTGTTTGGTGGGCCTGCGGCCCACCAAACACGGACTCTCCAGATAGCCCCTTCTAACTTTCCTGAAATCATGGATGTAGAAATGTATGTATTACCCCCACCCATTCACTCACCCATTACCCATCACCCCCCACCCATTCACTCACCCATTACCCATCACCCCCCACCCATTCACTCACCCATTACCCATCACCACACACCCATTCACTCACCCATTACCCATCACCCCCCACCTATTCCCTCACCAATCACCCATCACCCCAACCCATCACCCCCCACCATTCACTCACCCATCACCCCACACCCATACCATCACCCCACCCATTCACTCACCCATTACCCATCACCCTACATCAAGGTTTCCTCAATTCTCGCAACCCACTTTTTTTTCACAATTATCGCTAATAGGCTGCTAAAAAAAAAAAAGAAAGTGATCGGATCATTTCATAATTGGGCTTAAAACCTTCCCCTGGTCAACCCGGTTCCAAAAATGTGCCACATGAGGTGATTGCGCCACGGGGGCGGAACCTATACCAGACACACACACACACACACACACACACAGACAGACAGACAGACAGACACACTTTCGCTTATATTTACCATTACCCATCACCCCCCACCTATTCCATCACCCATCACCCATCACCCCCAACCCATCACCCCCCACCCATTTACTCACCCATCCACCCACACCCATTACCCATCACCCCACCCATTCACTCACTCATTACCCATCACCCTACATCAAGGTTTCCTCAATTCTCGCAACCCACTTTTTTTTCACAATTATCGCTAATAGGCTGCTAAAAAAAAAAAAAAATTGATCGGATCATCTCATAATTGGGCTTAAAACCTCCCTGGTCAACCCGGTTCCAAAATGTGCCATATGAGGTGTTTGCGCCATGGGGGGCGGAACCTATACAGACACACACACACACACACACACACACACACAGACAGACAGACACACTTTCGCTTATATTTACCATTACCCATCACCCCCACCTATTCCCTCACCCATCACCATCACCCCCAACCCATCACCCCCACCCATTCACTCACCCATCACCCCACAACCATTACCCATCACCCCACCCATTCACTCACGCATTACCCATCACCCTACATCAAGGTTTCCCCAATTCTCGCAACCCACTTTTTTTTTTCACAATTATCGCTAATAGGCTGCTAAAAAAAAAAAAAAAAAAAAGTGATCAATCATCTCATAAGTAGGCTTATGACCTTCCCCTGGTCAACCCGGTTCCAAAAATGTGCCATATGAGGTGATTGCGCCACGGGGGGCGGAACCTATACCACACACACACACACACACACACACACACACACACACACACACACAGACAGACAGACAGACAGACAGACACACTTTCGCTTATATTATTATAGATGAAATTAGCAGCCAGGCGATCAATTATATTATTTATATTGATGAAAACGTGGAAATCATGAACATACGCATTTAAAATTGTACTATTTGTATTATTATCATTATTGATATTATTATTATTACTAGTATTATTATATTCATTGCAAGTATTAATAAAATTATTAATTAATCATTTGTTATTATTATTATTTTTATTATTATTATAAGTATTATCATTATTATAACTATATTTATGATAATTACCCCCCTCATCCTTTATAATATTTTCTATTCTTCTAAATTTAAAATAACAGAGTTTGTAGTAAGTCTTTCTTCCTCTGCGTTTAATAGTAGCAAAAGTGTTTAATAGAGGTCGTTTTAACATTGATAGCTTCGTTGTAAGAGATGATATGAAAATGTAAGTAATATGAAAATGCAACATGGGTATTGTGTGTTATTTTTTATTCATTTTCTAACCAAAAAAAGTTTGAGGATTTTTGCTTGACTCAAAATTTAGTTTTTTTTGTTGTTGGCTACATTATACTCTTGTGGAGCTGCTAAATTAGGGCATGTGTCTTATTACATCAACAGCAAATACGGTCAGGTCTGTCTTACTGCATTAACAGTAACAGGATTCCAGGCTTTGTGTGGTAAACTTGCTATAAACTTGTTACTCAATTCCTCGCAGACAGACACATCGACAGACAGACAGGCCATCAGACAGACAGACCGTCGGAAAAATAGACACGCCGAGACAGGAAGATCAAAATAATGTACAAACAAAGAAACACAAAATAAAAGACAAACAAAATAATAAAAGACATAAAATAATAAGATAAAAAATATGGTCACAGATTAAACTGAATAAACAACAAAATAAATCCAGGATTCTCTTATCAGCTGGACTTCACCTACGTGTTGAGAAAACGTTCACACTTTACGCTCCAAAATCTTTGGAGTGGAATAAATGGCGGCAAACTCAGCGAAAACCAAGATTTATCACGGGAACTGAAGAAAATTCAATAGAAATAATCACCACTCTCGTGAAACTTATACGGGATGAAAAATGGCATCGCTGAGGTACGATACTTTTCTTTCCTTGTGTCTGTTTTTCTAAGGATGTACATATTGTGAAATCTATTTAGGGATGTTTGCAAGCTCCGAGAATGGTTGAAGTTGACACCCGCTCCCATCAGCACACACCAGAACGAAATTAATGAATATTAAGTATACCGGCTAATTTTGGAATGCTTATATATAAATTTAAGATTTTTTTCATATGAAAAAAAAGATAAATCGTTGAGTAAATTAATTAGGGATGTACATGATATCCGGTTACTATCCGGTATCCGGCTATCCGGTATCCGGCCTTAAGCCCGGTTCCCACCTTCCCGCTTGTACGGCCGCCATACAACAACAATGACGTCACCATCATCACCGCTTGAGTGGTATTTGTGGTAACTGGGCACAGTTGGCAACTCCGCTCGAGCGGACACCGCCGAGCGGGAGAGATGACTTGAATTTAACTTTGTACGGTGGCCGTACAGCGGTACGGCGGTACGGTAGACTTTGTTGTGACGTCATTGTGACGTCTTTGTTGTTGTACGGCGGCCGTACAAGCGGGAAAGTGGGAACCGGGCTTTACTTGTAATATCCGGCTTTCCGGCCGGATATCACTGCTATACGGACAGATAACCGGATATTGCCTTAAACGACTACTTGCTAAACTATGCTACAAGTTTTTTTTCTAATTCAAATTTTAAACTTCAAAAAATATACTATCAGAAGGGAACATTTAATTTTTTGCTACTTTATACATTTGTTATTTACAAACACAATTTTTTTTTTCGATTGGTACTTTGTCTATACATAAGAAACAGGATGTAGTCATATTCTTTTTCTATATAGTACTATTCTCTTAATCTGCAAAATGACATCTATTTTTCTTATTTTCTACCATTCTTGTTTAAATCTTTCCTTTCCTTCACGGAGTCGGTGTTGCAGCATCACAGTATTTCACGGTCTGGTGCGCGGTTGTAGTTCTGCTTAAAATGCTGGAGGCAGTGTAGCGCTTTCCGATAATGATGTCCACTTTTGTACATGTTTACATGTAAAAAAAATCAATCGGGCAATTTCAGGAAAGAGCCCGAGGGAGGAAGGGAGGCTGGACGTGCTGTTGTGGGCAGAGGCCCAGCGATCACCATAAGAGAGTGACGCCTTTATTCGAGCATTAACCGCAGCGCATCCTCGTATGGTTATCGTAGCCATACACTCCTAAGTTGTCACTTACGAGGGATTTTTGAGCATCCCTGCCCTGTCTTGCCGAGGACAGACAGGAGGGAGGTCTATAGTTTTTAGGCTATCTTGTTCGTCCTATTTTTTTTCTCTCTCAGTAGGCTACAACATATATATTTTCACGCCCTTTGAAATGCAGATGTGCTTTTATCACCACCACTTTATACGTGTGAGCGAAGAGCCTCAGGCCTGCCGGACGCTGCCCTGAATAGCTACAGGTACATGGTCCACACCCTTTCATTTCATGTTATTTGATTAAGAAATTCATGTTTGGGCATCCTTTGTCTTGGTGTGTGTGAAAGAGTTGTACAAGAAAGTTCACAAAAGTCATTTAACGATTAAGTTATAGTTGTGTGTCATGAGTGTTGTGATAAACATAGAGGCGATGAGATTAGTAAGCTGCTGTGGTCTCCTGATGCTCAGAATAATACAATTAGAAGTGATTTACTTTTTCTGATAATAGATGTTGAAGAAGGAGTGTTGATGAGCATTAGTGGAGTGGCGACTATAGTGTTATTAACGGTAGATATGCTCATAGAGTTCAAGCAGAACTCAAACTTATGTAAGGAAATTATTGCAGCAGAAAACAAGACAACCTATGAGTGATCTGGTACCGTGACTATGGGCTAAATGCAAGAATGCTCGTCAAATCCCGGAAGGTGGGTATGCCCCACCGTCGTACCTCCACCGGTGGGATAGTCAAGAATTGTACTCAATTGCCCGGCCAGTGGAGATCTGTGCTGCTGTACCAACACAAGCGAGTCCAAGACGGCATCAGTAATTTTACTGTTTTATACATATATAATACATTTTACTAGTGTAATTTATCATTTCTGCCATTAAAATAATAGCTTTGTTAGTGTTCACCACTTGTCTGAGGCGTTGGTGTAGAAAAATTGGGCACGAGTGATGCTTGTGTGTACATTTAAACGGCCCGCCACCACTGCTCCACACAACCAGAGAGCTTCACAGAGAGGTGTCACTCGGGCCGCGCCATTTTCGATTTTGAGCAGGTGGCGCCGCTATGCGGATGGTGCATTCCGTCAAAAGTGTCACAATGCTTATATCATTACTGTGCACGGTGTTGTGCCTTTTCAATACCCTAAGACGCAAATATATGTAGTAGTATTACGTTAAAAGAATGAACTGAAGTGGTTACAGGGTTCCCAGACTTGGAAGTTTCCCCTAAATTTGGGGGGGGTCAAAAGTGTCAAAATCCTTATATCATTACTGTGCACGGTGTTGTGCCTTTTCAATATCCTAAGACGCAAATATATGTAGTATTACGTTAAAATAATGAACTGAAGTGGTTACAGGGTTCGTAGACTTGGGAGTTCCCCCTAAATTTGGGGGGGTTCCCATTTTGGGGAAAAATTTGCGTTTGGGGGGAAATTTGAGGGGATTGATTTTACCCCAGCCATATATCCTGCATTCTCCCAGGTCACCAAGCTTGTTTTGGGAGAGAGGCGGGAGTATGGGCAAATACTAGAATAATACCGTCAATTGTTATATGTTGAACTGAAGTTTCATTTGAAAGACTGTTTATAAGTGCATGAAATACTTGCACAGTAAAGGAGTTATCTAATGTGGGCGGAATGACTCCACCGAATGGGCGAACTGACTTTGGGCGAAACAACCTATTGGTGTGGGCGAACTGACATATGGGCGAAATGACCGGATACCATCTACCGTACATAACACTTTAGTCGCCAATTGCAATAATGTCGCCAGCCGCCATATATTACGAATGATAGCATCACTACTGCTGTGTATGTGCCACTGAAGATGATACACAGTAGTTTATTTATATCATGACTGTATAATCTACCCTGTTTCAGTGTTGTTTTATGCTTTGTATCTGCAAATATATACGGTTTAAAATTTCGCTACTCGTTTTTTTTTCGGGCGACGACGACGGAGGGAGGACACTCAGAACATAAACACTAGCCGGCGATCTTAGTGTAGGTCGCCACTCGGTTGATATTTTGGTAATTTGTTCATTTATAGCCATAATATGACACAGATGAAGACACAAAATGATACACTCTCCAGATAGCCCCTTCTAACTTTCCTGAAATCATGGATGTAGAAATGTAAGTATTAACGCCACCTGACATCTGTACATCGAAGAAAAGCGCTGTCCTGGCGACTTTAATGTTATCTACGGTAGGTAGTACTGTCCCGGTCCGCGGGACTTGGTTAGATTTAGGCCAGGTCAGGCGGGGTCATGCTGACATTGCTGTTTTCCTCCAAAATCCAATCTCGTCTGTACCCCAAGACTATTCTCAGTTTGTTTGCTTTTTATTACATATCTAACATCATAACACAAGTAAATCTGTACCTACCTTTCTTTATCTTTGGGAAACCGGAAGAAATGGAGCTGTTTGTGCGCGCATTTCTTGTTACTGCACCCAAATGCAGCACAGCCTGCCATCAGAACGAGCCGGGTGACATTCGTATAAACAAACACAGAGCCACTTCAGTGCACCCACCGCTAGGATCGCTGCCGTCCATGAAATCAAAATGGCGCGCCATGTTAAATCACCCGAGTGACACCTCTCGGTGAAGCTCTCTGACACAATGGCTGACCTCCACCTCCCGCCGCCGCCCGGCTTCCTCACAAGTTAACACACCTATATAAGGCCTCCTGGACCTGATTTGAAATTAATTATGACACATGTGCATTCACAAGGTATGCATGTTACTCTCGGCTGTGTTGAAAACTCACCTGTAATGGTTTGGGAAGAAATATGATGGAATAAGGGCAGAGCGGGATACAGGTGGGATGTGCATGTTGAACGCAATCAGCTGACTCAAATCTCGACTCGTTGCGTTGTCCTCTGTTGATTCTTGCTTACCGCGCCGCGATGCAACGGGTCGAGAAAATTTCTTGCATATGGCCCAATAAGACCTCCATAAATATCCCACCAGTCAATGATATCGGTGAAGGATGATAGCACAAAAAGAACCTTGCGCTCATGGCATAACACGGTGGTTATAGGAACATAAGCGTTGTGTGTTGTACTATTATATTGCATGTTACATTATTGTACTCTGGCCATCAAATAGTTGCTGTTATCGTAAATAAAAACAGAAGATATTAACAAAAAAATTGACTCCTGTGGCCATTAGAAGCTGCCAATAGGCTGCTCACTAACTCATTTCGCGTTTGTTTGTAACAGATTTTTCCTTTTCCAGCGTGAGTACATTTTATAATAAACTAGAGTTTAATGTTTTGCTTTAACCATTACATGTACTGTGTTGTCATTGTTGTCAGCCGACGCCACGCAAGACTTGTATGAACTACACATTTCAGTGAAATAAAGAGAAATAACCAATCTTGGGTGGTTAGGAGATGCTGTATGATGTCTATGTCTATGTGATATGTTTAGGGAAAATAAATGCTGTATATAGGGAATATAGCTGTATGATTTTGTATAGTAATAGTAATATAGTGTAGGTAGATGAGAGGAGAAAAAATAAAGATGAGAGGAGGAAAATAAAGTGTTTGATAGAGTAGGGTAGGAGAACTAAATAGGTTTTTAACTCTATATATACAAGACACGTGTAAGTCGTGTATGATATGGTACATGCGTGTTATTTAGGGTTTTTTTTTACGTACGGATTAGATATATGGTTAAGTTTTGAGTTGATGATAAGTTATGACGGAAAATGTTGATAAAAACAGAAATGTAATAGGCTGCGTGTGTTTTTACTATAGAAACGGGGATAATATAATGTGTGTTATTTTTACTTGATTTAGGAATACAAGTAAGGTTTTGAGTGGCTTATTTATGGTTATCAAGGGAAATGTGAAGAGGGAAGGACATTTTATAAATGCCAGTAGAAGCAGAGTAGCTAAGATAGAAGAATAAAGATCTTAGCTGCTCTGGTAGGAAGATGCTCGTAGCCGAAACGCCGTGTGACAACACGCGCACTTTTTGCCACCACTACGGGCATTTTTTGGTAGAAAAATACCAAAAGCTGCCGGAAAATATCGCTCGTGTGACACGGCCTTACACATCATAACATCAACTGTTTTAATCGTTTGTGGGGATCTGTCACTCTACCTCCGTAGTTTGACTTCAGAAAATATTAGACAATGAAAAAGACTGGTGCAAGGAAACCTAAAAAATCTAGAAAGAAATGAGGTGAACTCTGAAAACAAGACAAGTCTCCCCTAAGAAAACAACGCTTCCGATCAAATTGGCTGAAGGTAAGTAAATTAGCGTGTTCATGTATCAACTTCAGGTTCATGAAACCACCTTAATTGTCTCCGTGCAATTTTAATACAATATTGTAGAATGATGAGCAGGTTGTACACCATTTCGCCATTTCCTTCATACTACAATATTGTACAACGATGAACACCATCACCATGATGTACACCATTATTACCATTTCCTTCACTGTATATTATATTCACACTAGCCGCAAAGCCGCCTCACTTCACTAGCCGCAGGCTAGCTCCTGCGGAGGGCTATTGGTGGGCCTTCGGCCCACCACCTGTGTTTGGTGGGCCTTCGGCCCACCAAACATGGACTCTCCATATAGCCCCTTCTAACTTTCCTGAAATCATGGATGTAGAAATGTATGTATTCCCCCCACCCATTCACTCACCCATTACCCATCACCCCCCACCCATTCACTCACCCATTACCCATCACCCCCCACCCATTCACTCACCCATTACCCATCACCCCCCACCCATTCACTCACCCATTACCCATCACCACACACCCATTCACTCACCCATTACCCATCACCCCCCACCTATTCCCTCACCCATCACCCATCACCCCCCACCCATTCACTCACCCATCACCCCACACCCATTACCCATCACCCCACCCATTACCCATCACCCTACATCAAGGCTTCCTCAATTCTCGCAACCCACTTTTGTTTTCACAATTCTCGCTAATAGGCTGCTAAAAAAAAAAAAAAAAAATTGATCGGATCATCTCATAAGTGGGCTTATGACCTTCCCCTGGTCAACCTGATTCCAAAAATGTGCCATATGAGGTGTTTGCGCCACGGGGGGCGGAACCTATACCACACACACACACAGACAGACAGACAGACAGACACACTTTCGGTTATATTATTATAGATGGTACTAGTTAAGAATATTAGCCAAGGTCAATGTTTAACTGGTTATATAATATACATTTTCTGATCATCATTAATCTGGTCCGTAATGTTGCACTTTATAAATAAGACGTGTTATGTGCATTTCTTGTTTTAACATTTTTTTAAATTTCATGTAGGGACAGGTGCGGGGATATTGACATTGAACGTAGGGACTTTTCATGGTTTTTGTAGAGATATTTGGACCAAATATGAGTTTTTGAGTTGGCAAAACTGCGCGCGCCGCGCTACCAAACCTTCAATCTTCCCAGGAGCCGTCGGTCGGAGAGCACGCTCGGTCGGTGTTCACCTCGCTATGCAATAAACATTCCCATCCGTGGAAAGTTTTGCTGCTGGTGTTTCACGAGTTTCTGCCAGCACCTCTGCCCTTGTTAGAGTAGCTTCACAGACCCCTAGGCGAACCCTGAAGGTTGGGTGCGTAGGCCCATTACATGAGGGGGCCCCTTAGAGGGGTACTGGAAAGGTCTGTGGAGAGGGGCCGCAGCGACTTGATAGGTCCGGTTTAGACCCGAGAGGGGCAGCGTCAGGTCTGGTACGACGGCGTTTAGACTGCGGCCAGTTTAGCCCTCCTGACGCTGAAGGAGAGTTGCTGGACGAGTTAGTCCGGTAGTTAGTCCGTAGTAGTTAGGCTCCCTGGCACGCCAGGGAGCCGAGTTAATACTTTTCCTCGTACGACCGACCCGTTATCCTCCCCCTAAATGGTTAGTCCTTTCACGCTCAGGTACTTCATAAGGAACTTCTCCCGCAGCCCTAAGCGTTACCTACCTATCCACCAGGCTACGCGTCATCCCGCCGTGCCGCTGCGCAGTCAGCTCGCCGGGCTTACCACATGGGCCCGGTGCTCGTCAGTCACTCCACACATTCATACTCTATCTATGTGGTGGTGGACCTAATACTCTTCCCTTATCTACAGCTAAGCCACGCCAGCGACTAGATCAAGGATCCTACTCACTGCGCCAATATGTTAAGCCCCACGCCGCCCTACTCCCGAAGGGGGGAAGGAAATTGCGTGCGCAGGCTCAACGGGGGGCGTTGATATAGCTCCTGTTTTAGGGGCCCCCCAGCCCGCTATGGTTCTATCCAATCGGTCGCTGGTCGTGGCATGACAATTAACCCCGGCACCCCTACCTGAAGGTGCCGGGTTGGGCTTATCTCCTTGTACCGGAAGGTACACGGGGCAGTGCCCGTAGCTTCGGAGATACGGGGAGCTTACCTCACCAGGCTAGTAACGCCCCGGCATTTGCCGGGGAGCGACCCTCCCTGTCCCCCCAGGGATCCCTAGCTTGCATAGTTACTCCGGGGGCATCCATTAATCGCCCACCCCTGTCATGCACTGTCAATCATATAGATACATCACCATCTGCTGCGTCGCCTTCAGGAAGACCTGTATGTGGTACTCAAGAGGTCCTAAGATCCTGTTGTAGGTGTCTCGTAATGCCCCAGGGTCCCAGGGGGGGAAATCCAGGGGAAGCCTTCTGAAGGAGGTATCTAGTAGGGCGTTGTAGCAGCGTAGAGTTTCACCTCCGCCCCTGGCCCGCCGCTAGTGTCTGGCCCCAGCGCCCAGTGGCTGCCCAAGGGCCCTGAAGAGAGGTCACAGGGGCAGGTAGTGTGGAGGGACGTCATGGTCTCGTAGAGTTGCACTTCCCTACCCCCTGGGGCAAAGTAGGGCGCCCCTTGGTTGCCCCACGGCGGTTACGGGAATTCCTGTGGCCCCAAGAGAAAAGCCACCCGGGGCGGGCAGTGTTGCAGGGACGTTATGGTCTCGTAGAGTTGCACTTCCCGCCCCTGCGGCAACGAAGAGCGCCACTGTTTGCCCCGCCGTAGCCCCTTCATCTCAGGAGCCCAGGAGAAACACAGGGGCAAAGCCACCGGGGCAGGTGCCTGGCAGGACGTCGGGGCATCGTAGAGTAGAGTAGCACCTGCCCCAGGGGACAAGCGGAGTGGCGGGCGTCGGGGCGTCGGGCAGGGGCGTGGCGCGCAGGGGCGCGGCGGAGGGGAACTCGGCCATACCCTGCACGCGCCGCGCGCTGCCGGAGGAGGCCTTGAATTAATACACGTATACTCGTGCGCTGCACTAAGACAATACACTAGTCTCGTATAAGAGGTCAACGTGACGCAGGCCTGCACGCACTCGTGTCTAGATAGATTCTGTTTCTGTCCTCCCAGCAAGGAGGCATGCGAGGCGTGTGTTGGTGGTTACAGGTCAAAGGGTATCTCAATGTTGACAGTTAATGAAGTGAGGTGCCAGGTGACGGCGAGGAGTGAGGAGTGTTGGATCAGCACTCTTCTTCCTTCTCCTCGCCTTCCTCTCTCCCTCACTTTCTCCCACTATCTCACCTTCTCTCACTCTCCCTCACTTTCTCTCCCTCTCTCTCTCTCTCTCTCTCTCTCTCTCTCTCTCTCTCTCTCTCTCTCTCTCTCTCTCTCTCTCTCTCTCTCTCTCTCTCTCTCTCTCTCTCTCTCTCTCTCTCTCTCTCTCCTCCTCTCATCTTCTCTCACTTTCTCCGCGTGGGCGCTGAGCTACCTGTCAGCGTTAGTACCCCTCGTGGTAGATAAGACTCGCTTGAGTAAGCATAACACTATTGCTCCTCTCTCTATCTACCCCCATCATCAGTACTCTCTGCCCCCTCCTTCATTCTCTTTCTCCTTCTCTTTCCCCATTTATCCTTCTTTCCCTTCTATTCCTCATTCTTCCACGTCCCCAACCCTCACACTGAGCGTTGATTGTCTCACCTGCTCAGTTACTTTCCTTTATTCATAATGTTTGGGCCGTCCATTATCATGGCAACTAGTGCCACCAGTGACTTGGGAACAGCCTGTTCTTGGCAGTCTTTGCTAAAGGACCCATCAAATGTTGCTTGCATTCCCAACATATCTCGATGAATGGGTTGTGCTGCCTTAGCTAAACATATAGCTTCGTCGTCGCAGTTATCCATACTCGAATTCATCAGTGCAAATCCGACATCATCTTCAAAACTGAGTAAAACATTTCGGCTTTGCTTATAGGCCCTGATTTCATGGACATTAGCAAGTATTTGATCTTTTAAGTCTGAAGAGTGGATACGGCCAGTTACCTCAACCTCCAGGTGTCTCAGTCGATCAGTGTATAATTTGAGAAGATCAGACAACTGGAATATTGGGGCAACCGATTGCTCGATCATCTTTGTGTCTTCTATGTAGCCTAAGAGTTCCGCCAATGCTATGCCGTGAGATACTCCATCTGTGTTCCTTTGTCGATCTACTGCTGTTTTCCTACTGGCTGCGTTGTACAATTTCACAAGGCATGGTGCATGATATTTGGCATCCTGTGCCACCAGGTCGCCGGAGCTAAGTTTTGCAATGAGTTTTTGATCTTGAAGCTTCAGGACGCATTGCTTAACTCGATCTGACAGTTTAGGCATCATGGCATCATGCAGAGAGGCACGTTCCGTTGCAACTTCATCACAGAAGAAACATACATCACCTTCAGAAGTTCGGTCTTCGTGAAAACTGTCATCGCGTGTAAGGGCGATCTCGGATGTCACTTTCACATGGAGGTATTGCAACTGTCTGAAGTCGTGCTAGCCGACTTGTAGAACACTTCAAACGGCAAGATGAGTGCCACTGTGCGCTATGTTTGGCAAGTGTCTGAGGGATGCCATCGCCATCATCTAATTGTGCTATGTGCACGCCAACTGGCTGTTCACCTAATTCTCAAAACTTTGTTAAATTGTCACCCACACGGTGATACCCAGCCCCAATATCTGTCCTCTTTGATTTTGCTGGGCACTGGAAAGGCTCTGAAGAATGTTCTTGGCAAAGGGCACAACGACTCCAATCGATGGGAGGATAGCCAACTGTCGATGTAGATGGTTGCTGACTAATCTTTTACGATCTTACGTCGCTTTTTCGCCGACATGGTGGATTCTACTTCTGATCAGTCACCTGCAAGAAGAGAAGTACTATATTAATATATATTATAATATATATATTTATCATTAATATCAGCTTAATCGGGATTTTAATGCCTTCTAGCGACAAATGAGTGGTGCCATTGGCTTCCTTATGTGTGAACACATAAAACGATATGTTATTCATGACTATGTGATATATATTCAGAAAGATATGACGTAAAATAGATTTTGACGATTCAGATGGCGGTCATCTTGGAGTTCTCCATTTTATGGGTATCAAAGGGAAAAATGTGCTTGGCCCTATATCTGAGATCATTTAGTATGTCATGATCATCAAATGGGCCAGTTTTCGTGCTTTTACCACCAAAGCCACACTCCTCCTATATTTGGCCACATATCCGCCTAACTATTTAGTCTTTAGTTGTCTTTTTCTGTCTGTCCTTGTCTTTTCTGTCTTTCTGTCTCTTTCTGTATGTTTGTTTTGTTTGTCTTTTTCCTTGGTTCTGTCTCTTAGTCAGTGTGTTCTATCTTTGCTTATTTTTTTTCTGTCTTTCTATCTTTGGTTCTGTCTCGCACCTTGACCTACGCGTTAGCTGAATTCCCTGAGCCTTGGCCGGTGTTGATTGCCGGCACCTTTGCGACTTCTATTTTTCATGCCCCCGCAACACTGCTTAATGTGTTGCTTCATCTTGGGTAAGTGCCTTGTGGTGCTTGTGTGACCCTGGCAGCTGTCGGTCTTTGCAGCCTAGTGTGTCCCCCATCGTCTCCTTTGTTGTCGTTTTTATGCGTGTGCGAGTCGATCACTTTCATCGTGTTATCATTCTGAAATTACGCCATGTTACCACTTTTCTATTCTCTTTTGTTTTACGTGGAAATAAGTGTGAAGAAATGCTACAAAGATTAGAGGAAAAGGTCCGCAGTTACCACTCCCAGAACAAATATATCAAACATAATGTAGAATTTAATAAAAAATGTGTAATGTGGTGTAATTTCCAGCTTGTTTTGATGTCTCAACGGAGGAGTGTTATAAGCATACTCGGGGAAACAGAATAAAGCATTGGTAATGTCAATATTATTATGGATAAGATTAAGCTGAAAACCTTGTAATGCATGGTTGTGGGGGAGAAAAAGGGGCATGTTATCAGTAAGAAAACAATAAAAATGTAAGTTTTCATATCTTTGTCCCGCAAGAGTCTCGATATAATAACGAAGCCACATGTCTAGCTATTAAGAGTCACGTCTAGAAAACTACACGTATAGAAAACACAATATACACGAATAGTTCTTGTTTTCGTGTCACTGTTTATTTCTAAAGACACGTAAGGTACATAGCCCTCAGAGTATCACACACCTCGAAAGTTTAAATGATGATGTTCAATTAATTACGAAGTATTCATCACTGTATATTATGTTATACTAATCGTACAAAGAAACATCAACGAGCTCACACACACACACACACACACAAACACACACAAACACACACACACACACACACACACACACACACACACACACACACACACACACACACACACTACCATATATTTTTTGTATGCGTATCTGTCAGCTTACCATCTTTCTGGGTATTTATATGTTCGTCTCGCTTCTCATTGAGGTGGCACCTAAATCATTATGCTGAAATGGATCTGAGCACCAAATCGGAAAGACGGAAGGGCCTCTCACCTCGGAAGCGACAAGGGACAAATGGCCGCCCTAACGATGTCACAGGGACGAGGTAACGATATAAGATACGTCGAATCAGAGGAGGGAAAAAAGTAGGAAGATATATCGACCGAGCAAAAGAGAGACATTAATTTTTTTACTATGGTTCAAGTTCGAAAAATGCGTGTTTCGGCAGGTATTATCTCTTGTTTATGTGACGCCGCCGGTGACGAAGTGCAAAAAAATCGAACCTGGCTGATATCGGATGCGCCATAATGCAGGAAGATGAGCATAACATAACGGAGAAGAAAAGACAACAAGGGAACTTAGGCGATGCTGATGGTAAAACAAGAGAGAAAGGTGAATGGGATGAAAATCGATATGTAAAGTAACGTGGCCGGACAGTTTGCCTACGGACAGTTTGCCTACGGACAATTTGCCTACGGACAATTTGCCTATTGGACAGTTTGCCTACGGACAGTTTGCCTACGGACAATTTGCCTACGGACAATTTGCCTATTGGACAGTTTGCCTACGGACAGTTTGCCTACCGGACATTTTGCCTACCGGACAATTTGCCTACCGGACAATTTGCCTACCGGACAATTTGCCTACGGACACTTTGCCTACGGACACTTTGCCTCAGTGTTTCCACAGGAAAAATTTTCTTTACCTTGGACACTCAGGACAGTTATAGTGATAACCCTACCGTAGATAACAGTATAGTCGCCAGCTGCAATAATGTCGCCAGGCGCCAAATATTACGAATTATAGCATCACTACTGATGTGTATGTGCCACTGAAGATGATACACAGTAGTTCATATCGGTGACAGGACAACTCATACCGCGGACAATTTATACCGGACAATTCACATCATGCTAATTCATACCCCGGAAAATTCGTCGCAAAATAACGTCTCATATATACTTTTTTTGGGCATGAATTATTATTAATTTTTTTTGCTTATAATTTTTTCAAAACTTGTATGATAGATTAAGCTTGTCCATAAGCACAGGGCTCTGTCACGCCGGACTAGAACCCTCCTAGGGAGAGACAAGGAGAGGTATGTCAGGAGTCTCGCTGAGGATGTCGAGGGTCATTTGAACGGTAATGACCTCCGGCAGTTCAGAACTCCGACAAAGTTCAGAAGCAGAGAACTGTTGGTGTTTCTGGTACCGGAGCCATGGGGACCAACACACAACTCGTAGCCATCTCTTAACATGATGGACAAGCTTAATCTATCATATACAAGTTTTGAAAAAATTATAAGCAAAAAAAAAAAAAAAAAATTCATGCCCCAAAAAAAGTATATATGAGACGTTATTTTGCGACTAATTTTCCGGGGTATGAATTAGCATGATGTGAATTGTCCGGTATGAATTGTCCGAAACCTACCGATACACGCATTTTTCGAACTTGAACCAGAGTAAAAAAATTAATGTCTCTCTTTTGCTCGGTCGATATATCTTCCTACTTTTTTCCCTCCTCTGATTCGACGTATCTTATATCGTCACCTCGTCCCTTAATGCGTGTATCGGCAGGTTTCCGACAATTCATACCGGACAATTCACATCATGCTAATTCATACCCCAGAAAATTCGTCGCAAAATAACGTCTCATATATACTTTTTTTGGGCATGATTTTTTTTTTTTTTTTTTTTGCTTATAATGTTTTCAAAACTTGTATATGATAGATTAAGCTTGTCCATATGTTAAGAGATGGCTACGAGTTGTGTGTTGGTCCCCATGGCTCCGGTACCAGAAACACCAACAGTTATCTGCTTCTGAACTTTGTCGGAGTTCTGAACGGGTCGAAGGTCATTACCGTTCAAATGACCACAACAGAGAGAGAGAGAGAGAGAGAGAGAGAGAGAGAGAGAGAGAGAGAGAGAGAGAGAGAGAGAGAGAGAGAGAGAGAGAGAGAGAGAGAGAGAGAGAGAGAGAGAGAGAGAGAGAGAGAGAAAAAAAAAAAGTGAGGGAGAGTGAGAGAAGATGAGATAGTGGGAGAAAGTGAGGGAGAGAGGAAGGCGAGGAGAAGGAAGAAGAGTGCTGATCCAACACTCCTCACTCCTCGCCGTCACCTGGCACCTCACTTCATAACTGTCAACATTGAGATACCCTTTGACCTGTAACCACCAACACACGCCTCGCATGCCTCCTTGCTGGGAGGACAGAAACAGAATCTATCTAGACACGAGTGCGTGCAGGCCTGCGTCACGTTGACCTCATATACGAGACTAGTGTAGTGTCTTAGTGCAGCGCACGAGTATACGTGTATTAATTCAAGGCCTCCTCCGGCAGCGCGCGGCGCGTGCAGGGTATGGCCGAGTTCCCCTCCGCCGCGCCCCTGCGCGCCACGCCCCTGCCCGACGCCCCGACGCCCGCCACTCCGCTTGTCCCCTGGGGCAGGTGCTACTCTACTCTACGATGCCCCGACGTCCTGCCAGGCACCTGCCCCGGTGGCTTTGCCCCTGTGTTTCTCCTGGGCTCCTGAGATGAAGGGGCCACGGCGGGGCAAACAGTGGCGCTCTTCGTTGCCGCAGGGGCGGGAAGTGCAACTCTACGAGACCATAACGTCCCTGCAACACTGCCCGCCCCGGGTGGCTTTTCTCTTGGGGCCACAGGAATTCCCGTAACCGCCGTGGGGCAACCAAGGGGCGCCCTACTTTGCCCCAGGGGGTAGGGAAGTGCAACTCTACGAGACCATGACGTCCCTCCACACTACCTGCCCCTGTGACCTCTCTTCAGGGACCTTGGGCAGCCACTGGGCGCTGGGGCCAGACACTAGCGGCGGGCCAGGGCCGGAGGTGAAACTCTACGCTGCTACAACGCCCTACTAGATACCTCCTTCAGGAGGCTTCCCCTGGGTTTCCCCCCCTGGGACCCCGGGGCATTACGAGACACCTACAACAGGATCTTAGGACCTCTTGAGTACCACATACAGGTCTTCCTGAAGGCGACGCAGCAGATGGTGATGTATCTATATGATTGACAGTGCATGACAGGGGCGGGCGATTAATGGATGCCCCCGGAGTAACTATGCAAGCTAGGGATCCCTGGGGGGACAGGGAGGGTCGCTCCCCGGCAAATGCCGGGGCGTTACTAGCCTGGTGAGGTAAGCTCCCCGTATCTCC
Organism: Chionoecetes opilio; assembly: GCA_016584305.1. Classification (NCBI taxonomy): domain Eukaryota; kingdom Metazoa; phylum Arthropoda; class Malacostraca; order Decapoda; family Majidae; genus Chionoecetes; species Chionoecetes opilio. Next base: position 26,207 of record JACEEZ010019476.1, read on the forward strand.
GAAGCTACGGGCACTGCCCCGTGTACCTTCCGGTACAAGGAGATAAGCCCAACCCGGCACCTTCAGGTAGGGGTGCCGGGGTTAATTGTCATGCCACGACCAGCGACCGATTGGATAGAACCATAGCGGGCTGGGGGGCCGCTAAAACAGGAGCTATATCAACGCCCCCCGTTGAGCCTGCGCACGCAATTTCCTTCCCCCCTTCGGGAGTAGGGCGGCGTGGGGCTTAACATATTGGCGCAGTGAGTAGGATCCTTGATCTAGTCGCTGGCGTGGCTTAGCTGTAGATAAGGGAAGAGTATTAGGTCCACCACCACATAGATAGAGTATGAATGTGTGGAGTGACTGACGAGCACCGGGACCATGTGGTAAGCCCGGCGAGCTGACTGCGCAGCGGCACGGCGGGATGACGCGTAACCTGGTGGATTGGTAGGTAACGCTTAGGGCTGCGGTTGAAGTTCCTTATGAAGTACCTGAGCGTGAAAGGACTAACCATTTAGGGGGAGGATAACGGGTCGGTCGTACGAGGAAAAGTATTAACTCGGCTCCCTGGCGTGCCAGGGAGCCTAACTACTACGGACTAACTACCGGACTAACTCGTCCAGCAACTCTCCTTCAGCGTCAGGAGGGCTAAACTGGCCGCAGTCTAAACGGCGTCGTACCAGACCTGACGCTGCCCCTCTCGGGTCTAAACCGGACCTATCAAGTCGCTGCGGCCCCTCTCCACAGACCTTTCCAGTACCCCTCTAAGGGGCCCCCTCATGTAATGGGCCTACGCACCCAACCTTCAGGGTTCGCCTTGGGGTCTGTGAAGCTACTCTAACAAGGGCAGAGGTGCTGGCAGAAACTCGTGAAACACCAGCAGCAAAACTTTCCACGGATGGGAATGTTTACTGCATAGCGAGGTGAACACCGACCGAGCGTGCTCTCCCACCGACGGCTCCTGGGAAGATTGAAGGTTTGGTAGCGCGGCGCGCGCAGTTTTGCCAACTCAAAAACTCATATTTGGTCCAAATATCTCTACAAAAACCATGAAAAGTCCCTACGTACAATGTCAATATCCCTGCACCTGTCCCTACATGAAATTTAAAAAAAAAATTAAAACAAGAAATGCACATAACACGTCTTATTTATAAAGTGCAACATTACGGACCAGATTAATGATGATCAGAAAATGTATATTATATAACCAGTTAAACATTGACCTTGGCTAATATTCTTCACTAGTACCATGTGAATACAGTGAAGGAAATGGTAATAATGGTGTACATCATGGTGATGGTGTTCATCGTTGTACAATATTGTAGTATGAAGGAAATGGCGAAATGGTGTACAACCTGCTCATCATTCTACAATATTGTATTAAAATTGCACGGAGACAATTAAGGTGGTTTCATGAACCTGAAGTTGATACATGAACACGCTAATTTACTTACCTTCAGCCAATTTGATCGGAAGCGTTGTTTTCTTAGGGGAGACTTGTCTTGTTTTCAGAGTTCGCCTCATTTCTTTCTAGATTTTTTAGGTTTCCTTGCACCAGTCTTTTTCATTGTCTAATATTTTCTGAATTCAAACTACGGAGGTAGAGTGACAGATCCCACAAACGATTAAAACAGTTGATGTTATGATGTGTAAGGCTGTGTCACACGAGCGATATTTTCCGGCAGCTTTTGGTATTTTTCTACCAAAAAATGCCCGTAGTGGTGGCAAAAAGTGCGCGTGCTGTCACACGGCGTTTCGGCTACGAGCATCTTCCTACCAGAGCAGCTAAGATCTTTATTCTTCTATCTTAGCTACTCTGCTTCTACTGGCATTTATAAAATGTCCTTCCCTCTTCACATTTCCCTTGATAACCATAAATAAGCCACTCAAAACCTTACTTGTATTCCTAAATCAAGTAAAAATAACACACATTATATTATCCCCGTTTCTATAGTAAAAACACACGCAGCCTATTACATTTCTGTTTTTATCAACATTTTCCGTCATAACTTATCATCAACTCAAAACTTAACCATATATCTAATCCGTACGTAAAAAAAACCCTAAATAACACGCATGTACCATATCATACACGACTTACACGTGTCTTGTATATATAGAGTTAAAAACCTATTTAGTTCTCCTACCCTACTCTATCAAACACTTTATTTTCCTCCTCTCATCTTTATTTTTCTCCTCTCATCTACCTACACTATATTACTATTACTATACAAAATCATACAGCTATATTCCCTTTATACAGCATTTATTTTCCCTAAACATATCACATAGACATAGACATCATACAGCATCTCCTAACCACCCAAGATTGGTTATTTCTCTTTATTTCACTGAAATGTGTAGTTCATACAAGTCTTGCGTGGCGTCGGCTGACAACAATGACAACACAGTACATGTAATGGTTAAAGCAAAACATTAAACTCTAGTTTATTATAAAATGTACTCACGCTGGAAAAGGAAAAATCTGTTACAAACAAACGCGAAATGAGTTAGTGAGCAGCCTATTGGCAGCTTCTAATGGCCACAGGAGTCAATTTTTTTGTTAATATCTTCTGTTTTTATTTACGATAACAGCAACTATTTGATGGCCAGAGTACAATAATGTAACATGCAATATAATAGTACAACACACAACGCTTATGTTCCTATAACCACCGTGTTATGCCATGAGCGCAAGGTTCTTTTTGTGCTATCATCCTTCACCGATATCATTGACTGGTGGGATATTTATGGAGGTCTTATTGGGCCATATGCAAGAAATTTTCTCGACCCGTTGCATCGCGGCGCGGTAAGCAAGAATCAACAGAGGACAACGCAACGAGTCGAGATTTGAGTCAGCTGATTGCGTTCAACATGCACATCCCACCTGTATCCCGCTCTGCCCTTATTCCATCATATTTCTTCCCAAACCATTACAGGTGAGTTTTCAACACAGCCGAGAGTAACATGCATACCTTGTGAATGCACATGTGTCATAATTAATTTCAAATCAGGTCCAGGAGGCCTTATATAGGTGTGTTAACTTGTGAGGAAGCCGGGCGGCGGCGGGAGGTGGAGGTCAGCCATTGTGTCAGAGAGCTTCACCGAGAGGTGTCACTCGGGTGATTTAACATGGCGCGACATTTTGATTTCATGGACGGCAGCGATCCTAGCGGTGGGTGCACTGAGGTGGCTCTGTGTTTGTTTATACGAATGTCGCCCGGCTCGTTCTGATGGCAGGCTGTGCTGCATTTGGGTGCAGTAACAAGAAATGCGCTCACAAACAGCTCCATTTCTTCCGGTTTCCCAAAGATAAAGAAAGGTAGGTACAGATTTACTTGTGTTATGATGTTAGATATGTAATAAAAAGCAAACAAACTGAGAATAGTCTTGGGGTACAGACGAGATTGGATTTTGGAGGAAAACAGCAATGTCAGCATGACCCCGCCTGACCTGGCCTAAATCTAACCAAGTCCCGCGGACCGGGACAGTACTACCTACCGTAGATAACATTAAAGTCGCCAGGACAGCGCTTTTCTTCGATGTACAGATGTCAGGTGGCGTTAATACTTACATTTCTACATCCATGATTTCAGGAAAGTTAGAAGGGGCTATCTGGAGAGTGTGTCATTTTGTGTCTTCATCTGTGTCATATTATGGCTATAAATGAACAAATTACCAAAATATCAACCGAGTGGCGACCTACACTAAGATCGCCAGCTAGTGTTTATGTTCTGAGTGTCCTCCCTCCGTCGTCGTCGCCCGAAAAAAAAACGAGTAGCGAAATTCTAAACCGTATATATTTGCAGATACAAAGCATAAAACAACACTGAAACAGGGTAGATTATACAGTCATGATATAAACTACTGTGTATCATCTTCAGTGGCACATACACAGCAGTAGTGATGCTATCATTCGTAATATATGGCGGCTGGCGACATTATTGTTCCTCTTACTGCTGAAACTGTTTCATCCTATCTCTCCTCCTGAACATCTTTGTCTCCGCTCCTTTTCTTCCTCCTTCCTCTATCTTCCATCTCAATGATCCTTTCACTTTCCTGCATTCCCTTCTGTTCCTTAATACATTATTTTCCTACTCTTTTCCTCTTCCTCCTACCCTTCTCCTTACTCTCCTAACCTTTATCCTTCCTTTTTCCTTAATCTCCTTTTCCCCCCGTTTTTTCCCCTTTCTTAAGTCACCTCTTACCCGTACTTCCTCCTCTTCTTTCTTGCCCTCCTTCCCTCATCCTTCACCTCACGTCGCCTCCTGCTCGTCCTTCTCGTTCTCCTCCGCCTCCTTCTCCTTTTTCCTGGCATCCTTGGGCGTGAGTTCTCGTTCCCCAGAGTCAGTAGGTCGTGACTTAAGCCAATGAATGCCTACGTGTCCCACTTCACAGACCCTCCCTTGATGTGTGTGTGTCTGTGTGTGTGTGTGATGTATATATATATATATATATATATATATAAGAGAGAGAGAGAGAGAGAGAGAGAGAGAGAGAGAGAGAGAGAGAGAGAGAGAGAGAGAGAGAGAGAGAGAGAGAGAGAGAGAGAGAGAGAGAGGAGAGAGAGAGAGGAGAGAGAGAGAGAGAGAGAGAGAGAGAGAGATAACAAACTTTTATTAGTAAGAGACTAACTAAGAGGATGGAGGGGATACATGTGTGCTTAAAGAAGTTTACCGGTACTTGCTAAAGTTTTGAGAGGAGAAAATACTTTATATTTTTTGACACATCTTGAAAGTAAATAGGCGTGTAAGAGTTTCAATCATATATGGTATCAGATGAAAGGTTGCACGCTTAATACTTGGACTCATTTGCTCAAAGCACATATAATTTTCATCGAGTGCTTTACTTGCTACTTTTTAATGCTACACAGGAAGGGCCGTTCACAAATGATATATAACACTATATTTTTTTAGAAATCACTTGAATGTGTATCATGGAGGGGGGTACTAGCTGGTGTTACATAATTATTTAAGGGGTGGCCTGGACATGTGTTATAAGGATGTAACAAAGGGGGGGGGAAGACCACAAAAAAACGTTACGTAATATTTGAATGGTCCAAACACTATAGTTCGATTAAAGTCACTTGAATGTGTATCATATCACAATTTCTGCCGCGATGAAACATGGAAACACGTGTAAGAAAAGAGGCAATGCGTCATTCATTACATAATCTTGCCTGGAAAAAAAATCTCATTGTTCAAAATTAAAGCGAAGAGCCGTATTTTCTTGGCGGGAATATCTTGACTTTCGGCCCAAAGACTGCTCTAGGAGGAAGGAAGAATTATATCCCTTCGAGACTTGAGATATTTCTTTTTATAACAACGTGACCGATAACGTGGCTTCGAGAGGAGAGGAACAGGTACCACAACAGAAGCCCTCCCAGCGGTCGGTCAGCTGAGTGCCACAAGAGAGATCAAAGACACACCCTCCCACGCCCCGTTGCTCTGTTGACGTAGCCTGTTATCTAGTGTCATGGGCATCTCGTCCTCCCCTCGACCGCCCAGACCTACTCATACGGGAATGTAGGGGGATGCACGTTTTCTTTTGGAGAGATAAATATTTTTGGCATAACGTTTGTAAGTTTGTAGCAACATTTCAGTAAATCGTGAAAAGAAGTGCCCGAACGTGAAGGTTGTTGATTCAGTTGGTAAAGGATATTGTAAACGGTGAGAATGATGATTGAAAGGTTAAGTATAAATGTAAAAGAAACATACGATTATAATAAATACTCTCGGTAGGACGGATGAAAGAGCAAATCGTTAAAAATTATAACATAAATTTTCTTACCCAAATAATATGCGTTCCCAAGACGTAGTCCAGCCTATAATCGGTTTGATTTTGTTCTAGTGATGCAAGGTAAAAGAAAATGTTGAACTAGAATTAACGTGAAACTAAAATCCTGATCATAATTCTAGGAATATGAGAAATGGAACAGATTTGTATGAGGTGAAAGCCAGGTTGTTATGTAGAGTGTTGCTAGGCAGAACTGGCTCTGAAGAAGCACAGGTATCGGATGACTTGCCGAGCAGCTTCAGTTTGCTTGTATATTATTCTTTCACTAAAAACTTTCAGTTGCACTGTGTTGGGTGGAGCACTGCAAGCTGAAGGAGCCTGGCACACTGTTTTAAGTTATTCATGTGAATGTCAAACGTCAACACTGGCCATTGTGGCCAACCCTTCATCACAATAACACAAAAATAATGATATATATTGTTGAAAGAAATCTTGACGAAAACTAAAGCAAATAACTAAATAATGCTCAACAGAACCGCCCCTGTACGCCTTATCTGCGGGCGCCCCATGAGAACC
>JACEEZ010019476.1:35000-62500 GCA_016584305.1 Chionoecetes opilio
CCACAATGAGCATATACCATACATAATTGCTAAAATTAAAAATACTTTAATTTAGATATTCAAACAATCTTATTGGCTACATCACACCACTACACCTCCTCGCATCCACGCACGCTCGCACGCACGCACGCACGCTACGCCCCTCACGCACGCACGCACGCACGCCCACGCACGCACCATCACCTCGCACACCCACACACACACACACACACATATATATATATATATATAATGGAATACACACCGGGATGGCCACACCTTGCTCTCAATGTTACGCATATGTTTTACTATAGCCATTATTTTTTCCAAAAACAAAGAATGTAAATATTTTAAAAGTTACTTCATCCTGTCTGATGGAGGAAGGACCCAGTTGAAGGGCTCAATGGAAGGAGGAAGGGAGGGAAAGAGGGAGGGAGGGAGGGAGCTGTTAAATTGTCATTAGCTGTTGGTGCGGGATTTAAAACTATAATTACTCATCAGGGAGCTATAAAGTCGGGAAGGTTTGAAACAGGTATGGCTATTTAGGGGGGGTGGAGCGGGTCTCCAAGAGGAGACTGAGCGAACATTTGTAGACAAGGAAAAGATTTGAGAAATTGATGGGATTGCCTCGCCCCAAGTGTTCGCGAAGTATGTGGCGTGACTGTACGTCCCCTGCGCGATAGGTAGGTCCCCTGCCAAGGTGCGCCCCACAGGTACGTCTTGCCGGGATGAGGGACAGGTACGTACCCCAAGGGTAGCCTGCACATAGGTTCGCTGGGTCTGAATCATCATCAAGAGGTACATATGTGGTAAAGTAGCATGGTACTGTAGGGATGTGTTGTCTTCATACCCATAGGTCACCTGTCTCAGTCTCGTTTCCAATATTCATTCCCACGAATCAGTAGCTAGAGTTGCAGCTCCTTTGACAATTTTGCTATAGTTTGAATAACATACTGACATCTCTCTCATGGCTTAGATATTTGTATTTATTATATTTTTTTTTACAAAGACAAATACAATCTCCAAGTCATATGTGCAAAAATGAATCCATCCGTGCTGCCTTTTTTCCAGGCGCATCAGTACAGTACAGGATCAGAGAGGGTAATGAGGACGGTGTGTTCCACCTGGACCCGGCATCAGGCAGCCTCGCGCTGGTGCGGCCCTTGGACTACGAGCTTCACCAACAGGTGAGTCAAATAGTCACGGGGGAACAGGGCGCACAGGTGTGATTGACGCACCTTTTATGTCCCCCTAAAACTTTATGTCACGGATGGAAGGAAAACACTATAGATAAAATCCTTTCTACTCTAATATTTGGCAGCGAGCGAAGCGAGCTGCCACTTACCATAAGACCCATTCGCGTAAGGGGAGTGGAACCATTCGTGAGCCGAAAAGTGTATAACTACTCCTAAATATTGTCGGATTTAGCTGAAATTTGACATGCAAGAAGTGCTGTCAAAATCAATGGGGGTGTGTGAAACAAACTTTTTCCGTAGAACAAGACCTTAATGAGTAATTAGCGTATTAGGTATTTTAAAAGCACTTTGAGCTCGCTGCCACGTTCCAGCCGCAAGAACTGAGCCAAAAGCAAAGGGACCAGAGGCTGGACGCCTATACTTGATATATATATATATATATATATATATATTATATATATATATATATATATATATATATATATATTTACATTTCTGCCTATAACGCCTGTAGGCAGTGACCTCCAGGGCACGGATAGTAGGCCCTGGAGGTTCAGTCGAGGGCTGTGATGGTTGGCCCTCGCCCGTGGTGGCACAGGCAGGATTTTTATAGTGACGCGTGTGTTTGTGCTCATGTCGCCCCCTTGTGTCCTCCGATGCACCACTCGTAATCGAAGGTAGAGCTATAGGCAGCATGTGGGTGTTCTTAGGCCACTCGACGGTGCAGAGAAAGATTTTAAGTGGATATTACAGACCTCATCGAGGATCAAATTCGGGTCACCGAGAACGCCACTCGGAGACGCTAACCACTCTGCTGCGCTTCCCTCATATACCGCACGATGACGCTTTATTGCGATATATGTAAAGCAAAGTCCGTTGCCTATGAAGGAAGGTAAAAGGATAAAACTTATAATGAAAATCTACTTAACTACACGGATATTATACAGCACGAAAAATATAAATCTTGTGTCGAAATTACTACAACAGGAACATACGCAAAATTGTTGATCTGTAATAACGTCTAGAACATAGTGAACCGAAAGCAAGTAAATACACGTGCTAATCCCTACAGGTTCAGGAGCAGGTTATCGACTTGATATCACCCCAGCACGTGTCTCCCTTCAGTAAGAGTATCTGCGTTAGATGAACACTTTGAGCTGCTATCGGACCCCTGTTGGCTTAGCATTATGACCCGCCATACGAGCAGAAGGGAGTGGTAATAGGACGAGGCCACTTTGCAAATTAACGTTAAGCTTAATGAGGCAGAATGAGTCTTGGTACGAGATACATTAGTATGCTTGTTGCTGTTAGTGTGTGGTGGAAACTGCAGTGTTGCTAAAGGCTTGGAAGGAAGATAGGCATTATACCAGATTGGACTTTTGAGTATTTCCAACCCTTGTTAACCATCACTGCACATGGAAGCCTGGCGTTATACATGTACTCGGAACTAACGAGGAAAGGAAGATGAAAATACAGAAAACATGCAGCAATAACTAACTTAAAAGGAACATTATCGCTACGACAGGGCAGTTCAGTAAACGACAGCAAGAAAGATGACATACATTCGTCAATACGTCGCCTTGCACCCAGAAAACACTCATCGTCTGCACAATACAAGCGGAATGGAAGTGAAGTCCGAGCACTGACTGAGTCTAGTGGCCTCGAGCTCCTTCCATTTGTATAATTTCCGCGTATCACCATCGTTCACATGTCGGTGTAGGGCTGCAGCAGTCTGGAATCACAAGGGTGTTGGTCCTGACGAAGCCCCAGTCTGCTCTTGTCGGGTCGTTGGAGGAGGTCGGGCTCTGGAGTGGGCAGAGGCGCTCCATGTATTTTCCTGCGTGACGGTCCTCCTAGAGCGCTTCATTGTGGTATTTTCTGCTGCTATCAATGGTCCGTTGCTTTAGTTACTGCAATTCTCTCTAGTTCTTTGGCCGGTCTTCTCCACTCTTTCCCTTCAGTTATGAGGGTATACGGTATTTTTTCGGTACTTCGCATATACCTTTCTCTCTCTCTCTTCTTTCTTTTCTCTTCTCTCTCTCTCTCTCTCTCTCTCTCTCTCTCTCTCTCTCTCTCTCTCTCTCTCTCTCTCTCTCTCTCTCTCTCTCTCTCTCTCTCTCTCTCTCTCTCTCTCTCTCTCTCTCTCTCTCTTTCTCTTTCTCTCTTCTCTCTCTCTCTATCTCTCTCTCTCTCTCTCTCTCTCTCTCTCTCTCCTCTCTCTCTCTCTCTCTCTCTCCTCCTCTCTCTCTCTCTCTCTCTCTCTCTCTCTCTCTCTCTCTCTCTCTCTCTCTCTCTCTCTCTCTCTCTCCTGTGTTTAATTACCATCGTTACTATGTATGTCGGTTGAGGCGAAGTAAGCTATCTAGTTTGATCCACACCTCTCCCGCTAAGACATGACATAGTCATCTATTACATAATGGAAAAAACAATTAGAAAATTTGAGAAAAAGTAATCCCGTATCTGTAAAATTGAAGTGATTACCGATAAGCTAACGTAAATTCACTCACAACGGCAGTCAATCAGATGATAAAGCAAGTGGATGCTGAAAGTAGTGGATAATATAGTGTTCTCCATGGATGACTCGGCTGGGCGCCACATTGCATTGTGGGAACGGTCACCGACTCACCGGCAAAAGAAACCTTCCGCGCGGTTGTTGTTAAGGGACATGACAAAACGGGAAATTGTTGCCTCATTTTTTGAGGCTCCTGCTGAGCTTTGGTGACTTTTCTGTGAAAACAGCCATGCCACCTATGTTGCGCCATTGGGTGGGGGAAAAAGTCTTAACAAATACTCAGGACATCCTTGTTATCAATCAATCAATCAAAATCATTGGGGGCATATTCCGGGGGGTGCGTCGCCTCGCCCACCCTACGACGCCACTCCCGGGGGTCACCACGCGCGAGTCCCCATGCAGACTTCTTTCCCATACCAAGCAGCTCTCGATAAGAAGCATCAACTTGCCCGAGCCACGAGCCTTGTGGGCGCCCCCTTGGCCTCCTCCACGCCGGATTGTCTCTTACAGATACAACCCGATGGGAAGGATCGGTTTTAGGGTAGCGTGCCACATGACCATATAGCCGAAGTTGGCGTTAACGGACTATGCAGGTAATAAGCCTCGATTCAGTCTCACGGTGCAATCGCTGATTTGACACGTAATGATCCCAGCGATACCCCATGATTCTGCGAAGACACTTATTACCAAATGCATCGATTCGTCTCTTCAAGTCGCAATTTAGTGTCCATGTCTCACAACCATAGAGTAAGACAGGGATCACAAGCGACTTGAAGATCCGGATCTTTGTCCTCCTGCACAGGTACCGACAACGCCAAATACTCGTGCTGAGCGAGTCCATAACACCGTGGGCTATGCCGGTCCCCCGTAAGACTTCTTGACGTGACCCCCCATCATTATGGACTGCGCTACCAAGGTATGTAAAACTTTCCAAGATCTCAATGTCCTGGTCGCACGCATTTACAGACTGTACTTTTTCATCTACTAAGCCTCCAAACACCTGGACCTTGGTCTTGAGCCAGGAGACCTCAAGTCCCAAAGGCTTTGCCTCCTCGTGTAACGCCTCGAAAACCCTCACCAGGACCTCCAGCGACTCATCAAAGATTACTGCATCATCGACAAAAACAAGATCAGTGATATTGGTGTTGCCAAGGGATGCTTCACAATCACTTTTATCTCAACTTCGCCCAATACCCACTCCATACAAGTGTTGAAATGTGATGGGGCAAAGACGCACCCTTGCCTACTCCTGTATTTACAGGAAAGAAGCTGGTTGGATACACCTCCTACAGGAACTACCACGTGTAGGCCTCGCGGCCTCTTGTCGCTTCCTTATTTTCTTATGTTCTTATGTACAGATACAGATAATGATGCTGGGATAGATTAATATACACGCAGTATAAGTGTATATGTTTAATGTACACGTTATGTTATGTACACGTGGTTGGATAAACGCAGCCTAGACATACGTCTGGCCATCCGAGGCTAGTGTGGCAGAGTGAGGAACCAACCGCTTGACCTGAACTGCCCCGAGACAAAAGCTTGTCGCGAGGCGAACAGTCGGCGGTTGCCAGATATAACACAAATTTACCAAACACCACCATTAAACCCTCCCCTAGATCCCCCTTTCTTGTTTAGGGTAGAGTTACATCAATAAAAGTAGTCTTGGCAAAAAATAATTATCAGATTTTAAAAATTACATCTAAATATATCAGAAAAGAAATTTCGTTTTGGAGATAACAGGAAGTTGGGAAGAAAAAAAAAACATCTCAGAGGTTGAGAAAATTGGAGAAAATCGCCTAAGGTGAACTCTCTCATCGTGTGCGGCCGCGAGCCTTGTCCTTTGATATACATGGTTGAGTCTTTTTAGCTGCAGAAGACAATAAATATAGCTTTAACCTAATGGGCGGTCAGTGTTTATTTTATTTTATTTTGTTCATGTCCTTGTATCCCTGCGTTCAGTATGAGCTGGTGGTGGAGGCGGTGGCCGGGGAGGCGAGGGGAGAGACCCAGGTGGTGATCAACGTGGAGGACCGCAACGACCACGCGCCGGTGTTCCTGAGGGCCCTGCACGAGACCCAGATCACCGAGGAGGACAACAGACACCTGCCCAAAGTTATAATCAAGGTAAGGAATGACGACTGTCTCTTAAAACAATAGAAAATGTTACAAATAAAGATATCTGCTCTTAAAGTTAACTTACGGATTTTTTTTTTTGGGTGTGTGTGATTTGATTTCAATGCAAAAGGAGCAAAAGTAACGTGATGGATATTACATTCTCTATGCTCTTCCTCACTATATTGTAACCTGTGTAATTTTTATTTACATTTATTCTTGTAAATATATGTAGTTCTGAATACTATTTGATATTTCTTTATTCACAACACCTTATGTATACCATCTTCCCGGACGACACTAATTTTCCTGCGATCAATATTATTTCTTCCTCAATGACACTAATTTTCCAGCGATCAATATTATTTCTTCCTCAATGACACTAATTTTCCTGCGATCAATATTATTTCTTCATCAATGACACTAATTTTCCTGCGATCAATATTATTTCTTCCTCAATGACACTAATTTTCCAGCGATCAATATTATTTCTTCCCCAACCACATTAATATTTATGCGATCAATATCATAGCAACCCAGCGTGCCCTTTTCCACAGCTGCCTCCCTCCCTCATACAGTCACTATTCTGGCAGTCCTGTACAGTGTAGTACATGCTATTTACTGAATCAGAATTCAGTAGACCTCCTGCCGCCCTTCTTAAAGCACATAGCCACGTCACTGCCAGCGGGAATGAGTTGACACAAGTTCGTTTCCCTGTCGTTGATGGTGGAATTAGTCACCGCGGGATGGGGTGGCGAAAAAAATTAAAGGAAAAAGTGGTTAACAAAATATTGCCGCCGAATCCATCCCCTCGCTGCTACTACGTACATCCGACCATCAGAGAAGCTCTCAGGTAGCTCACGTAGCTTAATGGGTAATCACACAAGGAACGTAAGAAGGGTAAATGTAGTGTAAAACGTACGCTTTCGTGCTATAGAGATGACAGTGAGTGAAGAAAAAGAGTGAAAAAGATACAAATGAAATAAGTTGAGGTAGGTTCCCTACTAGAATGATTTAATACCTACTCTTTCCCGAAATAAATCCCACGCATACACTCATTACACTCTACGACTTCTACGTTCTCTCTCTATATTATATATATATATATATATATATATATATATATATATATATATATATATATATAATATATATATATATATATATATATATATATATATATATATATATATATCTGTGGCGGCTGTGGTGCTGAATTCTAGTTTTGGTGGTTTACACTCTACACTACGCTTCCTCTTCCCCGTTCATGTGCCTTCTTCTGCAGTTTTCCACACACATATCCCACGTCCTCTCGCAGCAGGTGACGGCGGTGGACGGGGACGCGGGACGGTTCGGGCGCCTCACCTACATTCTCTCTGGGGACGGCATCTTCACCAACGGGTCGCGGCCTTGCTTCTCCGTGGACGCCGCCTCGGGTACCGTACTGCTGCTGAGGGTGAGTGCACGCCGGGGACGAGGAACTCGAGGGACTCTCTCTCTCTTTATCTCTCTCTCTCTCATATATGATGCAAATAATCACCCTTATTCATAATCATAAAATATTTATAGTCCGCTTTAATGTATAATGTAAAGAAGCGTCGGAAAATGTTTACAAGGAAATTATTTGTCATTGTCGTGAGTCACGACGGTGCTTCTCATCCTCTTGGTTGTTTCTTTGTTTTAGGTATTATTAGTTTATCATAAGGGAGTCCTCCGTGGTGTCGTGGCTAACGTACAGCTACGAATTTCCGGGCCCTGGTTCGAATCCCGGTCAGGGCAGTTGGCGTGCAGCCCACCCAGCTGTTCATCCATCCTTTCGGGGCTGGTCAATAAATGGGTACCTGGGGAAACCTGGTAAGGTCCCGGGGGCATATTTGCCAAGTCTGGATAAGATCGCCTACTTCACTCTTGAACACGTCAGGTTAGGTTACGGTTAGGTAAGATTTCCTTAACGACATAGTAGTAGCTTTGTGTTTGAATCACAATGAGGGCATTTTCGAGAAAAGCTGGGTTGGTGGTTTGTCACCCACCACAGGCTCAAGAGCTAAAGCGACGGAGATGAGCACCGAAGCCACGCGCATCTTTACTTTTACTTTAAGGAGATTAAGAACTCCCTGGAACGGCGCCTGGAGAAAGGTGTGTAACGCGGGATAGTGAGTCAGTCCTGTGACTCACGATTGACGGAAAGTTGGGAGCGTAAAGTAATATATAGCCATTTAATAAATAGTAATTTTTCTTCACTCCTCAGTCCCAAATAATTTGGATATGTATCCATTTATATGTTCGTAGTCACTTGTGCCGTCACGGCAAGAAGGCAAGAGAGGGGGCAGACAGACGCTATCTCTCTCTCTCTCTCTCTCGCCCAACCTTTGCACTGACAGGTTGCGTGTGGGGGAGACGTTCCTTGTAACCCTTTCTAAATGTATGTGTGTGACGTACGACTTATAAGGATATCTTGTGCATTGATTAGTTCATGACAGACTTGTAACTTGTGTTATTTATACATGCAGGGTTTTGTTCCTTGGGATGTGAGAGGAGTGGTGAGACACCGGCGTGTGGAAGGAAGCCAGTGGCACACGTGGTCCTTGGCGAGAGTTGGAACCAGCTGAGTGACATCAGAGGGTGTAGCTGTCCAGGACACCATTATTAAGAGCTAAGGCCATGCCTCATCGCGAGTGTATATGTGTAAAGAATCTGTAGATAGGTATATTACCTAGCGACGGTGGTTAGGAACTTTTGGGATTACGTTAAGCCCGAGTGAGAAAATAGTAATTTCGGGTATTATTATGAAGTATAGGCGTCCAGCCTCTGGCCCCTTTGCTTTTGGCTCAGTTATTGCGGCTGGAACGTGGCAGCGAGCTCAAAGTGCTTTTCAAATACCTAGTCTACAGACCTGAATTTAGTTTGTTCATTAAGGGCTTGTTCTACGCAAAAAGTTTATTTCACAGACCCCCATTGATTTTGACAGCACTACTTGCATATCAAATTTCAGCTCAATCCGACAATATTTAGGAGTAGTTATTCACTTTTTGGCTCACGAACGGTTTCACTCCCCTTACGCGAATGGGTCTTACGGTAAGTGGCAGCTCGCTTCGCTCGCTGCCAATTATTGTTTCGTGATTTTTGTTGAAACCTTAGAGTGGGGATGCGATTACTGCTATATATATATATTGATCAAGATATATAGGCGTCCAGCCTCTGGCCCCTTTGCTTTTGGCTCAGTTCTTGCGGCTGGAACGTGGCAGCGAGCTCAAAAGTGTTCGTTTACGCTAATTACTCATTAAGGGCTTGTTCTACGCAAAAAGTTTGTTTCACAGACCCCCATTGATTTTGACATCACTACTTGCATGTCAAATTTCAGCTCAATCCGACAATATTTAGGAGTAGCTATACACTTTTTGGCTCACGAATGGTTCCACTTCCCTTACCCGAATGGGTCTTATGGTAAGTGGCAGCTCGCTTCGCTCGCTGCCAATAATCAACTATAGGTGTCCAGCCTCTGGCCTCTCTGCTTTTGGCTCAGTTCTTGCGGCTGGAACGTGCCAGCGAGCCACGTTCCAGCCAATTAACTCATTACGTGAATTACTCATTAAGGGCTTGTTCTACGCAGAAAAGTTTGTTGCACAGAACCCCATTGGTTTTGCCAGTACTACTTGTATGTCGAATTTCAGCTCAATCCGAAAATAATTAGGAGTTGGTAACACTAATTACTCATTAAGGGCTTGTTTTACGCAAAAAGTTTCTTGCGACGACCCCCATTGATTGTGACAGCACTACTTGCATGTCAAATTTCAGCTCAACCCGACAATATTTAGGAGTACCTATACACTTTTTGGCGGAAACTTGGTTCCACGGGTCTTATGGTAAGCGGCAGCGAGCGAAGCGAGCTGCCAATCAAGTATAGACGGCCAGCCTCTGGCCCCTTTGCTTTTGGCTCAGTTCTTGCGGCTGGAACGTGGCAGCAGCCACGTTCCAGCCAAGTAACTCATTACGTGAATTACTCATTAAGGGCTTGTTCTATGCAAAATGTTTGTTTAACAGACTCCCATTGATTTTGACAGCACTACTTGCATGTTGAATTCAGCTCAATCCGACAATAATTAGGAGTAGTTTACGCTAATTACTCATTAAGGGCTTGTTTTACGCAAAAAGTTTCTTGCGACGACCCCCATTAACTTTTGACAGCACTACTTGCATGTAAAATTTAAGCTCAATCCGACAATATTTAGGAATAGTTATTGACAGCGAGCTTCGCTCGCTGTCGCTTACCATAAGACCCGTGGAACCAAGTTTCCGCCAAAAAGTGTATAACTACTCCTAATTATTGTCGGATTGAGCTGAAATTTGACATGCAAGTAGTGCTATCAAAATCAATGGGGGTCGTCGGAAGAATGTTTTTGCGTAAAACAAGCCCTTAATGAGTAATTAGCGTAAACTACTCCTAATTATTGTCGAATTGAGCTGATATTCGACATCGAAGTAGTACTGTCAAAATCAATGGGGGTCTGTGAAACAAACTTTTTGCATAGAACAAGCCCTTAATGAGTAATTCACGTAATGAGTTAATTGGCTGGAACGTGGCTCGCTGTCACGTTCCAGCCGCAAGAACTGAGCCAAAAGCAAAGGGGCCAGAGGCTGGACGTCTATACTTGATACAATTTTTGGCGGAAACTCGGTTCCACGGGGCTTATGGTAAGCGTCGCGAGCTGCCAATTAACATCTAGCTAAAGGGGGGGCACTACAGGTGAACTGTAGCAGCAATTTTCAGCTCCGCAGTCACCACTTTAGGCAGCGGGGGGGGGGGGGGGGGTTTGAATGGGTAGTCGGGACAGTGAAGGGCCGTCTGGAAGAGAGCCCAATTCTCCAGGGAGTGTATTAGTTTACTGAATAGGTAGTGATATATGTATGTGTATCAAGTATAGGCATCCAGCCTCTGGCCCCTTTGCTTTTAGCTCAGTTCTTGCGGCTGGAACGTGGCAGCGAGCTCAAAGTGCTTTTAAAATACCTAGTCTACAGACCTAAATTTAGTTCATAATTATCTGCAGGTAAAATAACCGAAGTTTATTTAGCACTAATTAAATCATTACGCTAATTACTCATTAAGGGCTTGTTCTACGCAAAAAATTACTTGCACAGACCCCCATTGATTTTGACAGCACTACCTGCATGTCAAATTTCAGCTCAATCCGACAATATTTAGGAGTAGTTATTCACTTTTTGGCTCACGAATGGTTCCACTCCCCTTACGCGAATGGGTCTTATGTATGGGTCTTGGAAATGGGTCTTATAAGTGGCAGCGAGCGAAGCGAGCTGCTTCTTACCATAAGACCCGTGGAACCAAGTTTCCGCCAAAAAGTGATTAACTACTCCTAAATATTGTCGGATTGAGCTGAAATTTGACATGCAAGTAGTGCTGTCAAAATCAATGGGGGTCTTCGCATGAAATTTTTGCGTAAAACAAGCCCTTAATGAGTAATTAGCGTAAACTACTAATTATTGTCAAATTGAGCTGAAATTTGACATGCAAGTAGTGCTGTCAAAATCAATGGGGGTCTGTGAAAAAAACTTTTTGCGTAGAACAAGCCCTTAATGAGTAATTCACGTAATGAGTTAATTGGCTGGAACGTGACAGCGAGCCACGTTCCAGCCGCAAGAACTGAGCCAAAACCAAAGGGGCCAGAGGCTGGACGCCTATACTTGATTATTCCTATGTTAACAGACAGTGGCCAGGGGAGTAGTATGTTTTTGACCAGAATGCACTGTGGCACAAAAGGAGGAGCGACAAAACATTGATTGCCACTTATCGCAGTTGATAAACTGCGATTTCACCAAGGAAGGTGAAAACAACTGTGTCTATGCTGTGTCATCACCACCCGCCTGTTTACCACCTATTAAGAAGAGCGACAACATAGCTGATTGCCACTTATGACAGTTGATAAGCATTACACATTCAAGCATGTGTAAGCACCTGTCAACATAAGGAAACCGACATCTATAAGATGTCGAACGGCCGGAAGGAGCAGAGAAGAGAGGGCAACTCTACACTCACGTACACGTTCCCTCTGAGTAACCTGTGGGTTGCACGCTGTTGTCACTGAATGGTTCAGGCCTGTCTTAAGACTTAAGTTCCTTAGCCGATGGAACCCGTGACTAGTCGCTATTCCTCACATTGTACATGTTTTACATAACTGTATATTTTATTCCTCCTTACTGGTACTTATATATTAATAAGCCTAAAAGAAATCACTCTACTACTTTTTATTACCCATACCACACCTTGGTAATCAATCCTTACAGGTCATGGACGCTGTATGTTAATGGATTGAACCCAGTTACCCTTAAACAACAAGATAGAATAGGGTAACAAGTGCCTTCAGGAGTTGAGAACAGCAGCAGGTAGTGGAGGTGTTGTCGAGGTGAGAGTGGCTAGCTGTCTGCCTGTCACAGCGAGGCCCGGCACTGGCGTCACCTTTGCTAGACTACCCCCTTCCTCCTGGAGACGGGGGTGAGAGTGTTGACGTTGTACTGGCCAACGAGCATTTGAAGCCCCGAAGCACGCCGGCTGGCGAGAGTGAAAGTGGTAATCACTGTTACCGTAACGAGGGAGGTGTAGTTCAGAGGCAGTTCCTCACAGATGTTCATTGTGCGCACGGCAGGTGAATTTGGTCAATGAATAGTTGATAAAAGCAGATAGAAGAAGAAAATGCATACGTGTGGAGTTTTATATAGTGGTATGCAAAACAATGGGATGCTGGTGAATTGCTATTATTTATGTCTTCTTCTAGTTATTTTATCACTAATCGCAATTTGAAGTTTTCTTTTATATATATATATATATATATATATATATATATATATATATATATAATAAGATAATAGATATAATAGAGTAGAAGAGAGAGAGAGAGAGAGAGAGAGAGAGAGAGAGAGAGAGAGAGAGAGAGAGAGAGAGAGAGAGAGAGAGAGAGAGAGAGAGAGAGAGAGAGAGAGAGAGAGAAGATATTAATATGATAGAGAGAGAGAGAGAGAGAGAGAGAGAGGGAGAGAGGGAGAGAGAGAGAGAGAGAGAGAGAGAATCAGAATCATAAACTATATTTTCCGTTGTGGACAATGGTTATTCTTTACTTTCTTATTTTGTGATAAGATGACTATGCCAATAAAAATTAAAGCTAACATAAAATGGTAAGTAAATTTAAATTCATAAAATATGAGAGTGTCCTATAAGTAAAATATATCAATAAAATGAAACAAACCTAAAAATTAAAGCTAGAAATGGAGAATCGGCCGTTAGAGCTAAAATACATAGTGATAAAAAATGAGATGTGCAATGATAAAACGTAGACACATTTAAAAGAGAACAATTAAAAAGTTACTTGAAATAAAGTGAACTTAGCAAACGTACAGGTAAAATTAGAAATTCATGATTCAATAGATAGTTCTTCAAGGCACCTTTTAGCATGACTAAACTGTTACTATCCTTTAATTTTGTGAGCAATTTATTTCATAATTTGGGGCTTCTTATTGCAATAGATCTGGCCCCAATGTCAGTGCAAGCTTTAGGTACATACAATATATTTTGTTGCTTAGTAATCCAGGAGCCCAGAAACATTTAATTCACATCGTGAGTACAAAAGGTTTGACACCTAGAATGGGTAGGACTGTCCTTGGAATCCCCCAAAGGCCTTTCTTTAGCTCTGCAATTGTGGACTGCCACTAGAGGGGGCTCTGTGATGTTGCCCCCCCAAAAATTTCATTAACACTCTGAGTACATCCATGAAACCTCCTCCAAAATAGTCATTCTGGGAGTCTATTCATAAACTGGCTTTTCTTAAGTCTCCATTTTGTGGAAAGGGGGCTTAACCCTAGAACACAAACGTGGAGTCACCCTACGGCAGGGGTCGGCAACCTTTCAGTGCGAGGGCCAGAGAAAGCTTCTAGGAGTAGCCTGCGGGCCGGAGTGCCAAAGAGAACCCAAAAGTGACAGTGTACAAGCATTTTATAGAAAAGCAGGCAAACCAGTCACTAGATTACCAAAAATTTATTGAAAAACATGCAAATCATTGACTGCAGAAAACAGTTTGTAACAATATACAAAAAAATATAGAAAAGCAGGCAAACCAGTGACTAGATTACAAAAAATTTATTGAAATACATGCAAATCAGTGACTGCAGAAAACAGTTTGTGACAATATACAAAATTTTTGTAGAAAAGCAGGCAAACCAGTGACTAAATTACTAGAAATTTGTTGAAAAACATGGAAATCAGTGACTGCAGAAAACTGTTTTATCAAGAGACATGCAACTTAGTGGGATGGTTGGTGCTGTTTGCCATGGAGAAGTGATTCAATGTCTGGATCGATTGATGAGGTAGACAACAGCAGAATGTCATTGGGGTGGCGGTCACTTAGCTGGGAGCGAATGCGAGACTTTGTATATTTCATTTTTGAAAAGAGTTGTTCACAACAGTAAGTGCTGCCAAACATAGCAACGATGCGTTTTACATGCTCAATGTAATTTGGAAATTTGTTAGAAGGGAGGACAAGGCCACGGAAGAAGGACAGTGGAGAAGCGGTACGGTACTTTGCCTTCAGTTCGTCATTACACTGAAGCTCCACCAACTCCATCTGCAGGGGGACAGGGGCTTCGTCCACAGGGAAGTCAAAGGGGGAAGTGAACAGCTTGAAGCCCGGAGCCAGTGGCCTGACACCTGTGAAACGGGAGGCAAATTCCTCCCGCAAAGAGGTGACAACACCAACACAAGTGTTCAGGTCCACGTCATCAGGTGCACAAGCCGCAATACGAGGAAAATGCATAAACTGACCAGCAGCCAGTTGAGCCTCCCACAAGCGCAGCTTTACCTCGAAGGCGGTGATGTGCGAATACATGTCTGTGACTAGAATGTTTTTGCCTTGCAGCTTCACATTGAGGTCATTTAGGTGCGTAGTGATATCTGTGAGCAGGGCCAGACGAGCAAGCCATTGCGGGTTGGAAAAATGATCAGCACCGGGGAGGTTCTTTTGACGGAGGAAGGTGGCGATCTCCTGCTGCAGGTCGCACGCGCGGGACAGCATGGCACCATGACTCAACCAGCGGACCTAACAGAAGTAAAGCAGGTCACCATAGTGTGCGTTGACTTCGTCCGCTAGTACCTGGAACTGGCGGTGGTTAAGGCTGCGGGAGAGGATGGAGTTGACAACCTTCACGACTACAGACATGACATCAGTAAGGTTGGCAGACTTGGAGCACAGGGACTCTTGGTGGATGATGCAGTGCACCTTGTGGATTGGCTGGATGTGTCCGGCGGCCTCACAGAGACGCACTAGCAGTGAGGCGGCACCCTTTTTCTTTCCAGTCATTGCTGGGGCACGGTCGGTCGTCACGCACACGAGACGGGACAAGTCGAGGGAGTGTTGCTTCACACACTGAAGCACGGCGTCGAAGATGTCTTGCCCAGTGGAGGTGCTGTGCAATGTAACAAGCTGGAGAAACTCCTCATAAACCTGAAGGGCAGCAGTGACTCCACGAATGAAAATCGCCAGCTGGGCTGTGTCCATCATGTTTGTACTCTTGTCTCCCTCAAGAGCGAGAGAAAAGGCATCGAAAATTGAGCAACAGGTCTTAAGCGAGTCGTTCACGCTGTCTGACATCTCCTCAATGGGACGACAAACAGTGCGGGGTGAAAGGCTCACACTTTCAAAGGCAGAACGCTTTTCAGGACAGAGGGAATCTATCACAACCATGATGCACTCCTTGATAAAGTCCCCGTCTGTGAATGGCTTCATCCGGCGAGCAAGGAGACGGGAAACCTCATAGCTGGCGCGCGTCACTTTGTCAGCCTCAATAGTCTGCTTACGGAAGAGTGAAGTGCTTTTCTGCAGGTTGCCTGACAGTTTGACAATGGCCTCCTTCCTCTCGGCAGCAGACATCGATGCAAAGCTTGATGCTTGGTGCTGTGTCTCCCAGTGGCGGCGCACATTATACTCTTTGAGGACAGCGACAGTCTTCAAGCAAATGAGGCACTGGGCCTGTCCAAAGCGTTCAGTGAAAAAGTACTTCTCCCACTCAGGGTTGAAGTCCCGACACTCGAGGTCCACTTTGCTCTTCTTAACAATTGCAGACATGATGATTGGCTAAAAAGAAAGAGAAAATAAAGAATAAGCACAAAGTACGAAATAATGATCCACATGTTAGACACGAATTAATGCAAGACTTTTACATTATAAAAAAAATGCATATAATAATTAAAATTACGATACATACGTCCACACAGTATTTTGTGACAAACATAGTGTTACGCCCCTGCGTTGGGCGTGGGTGTGGGTGTGTTTGAGTGTGCGCGCATGTGTTTGAGTAAGGCTCAGTAAGCCATTGTCTGATTTGGGCGGGCGGGCGGGACAGGACCTACCAATACGAAGTAGCAGCAAGAAATGCACTTTATATTATCCACATTCCCTAATGATAAAAGTACATTTCAGACTAAGAAAGTTTGATGCATACCTCTTCTCAGTACGAACTCCTACGGAGACTTGCCGCTGGCGTGACCGTTGGTGGTGAGGGAAGACTGCTCATGGGACGTCACGTGTAATGCAGAGTTGCCAGATGCCACGATAGTGGCCAGTCCCACGTCGGCGCCTCTCGACATGATCGCGTGTTGCCATGAAGTCATTTTCTCCCTGGCGATTTTCCGTGTTGCTTCTTGTAAAATCTCATCATGCAAATTTGCCCCGCGCTACCCGCCGCGATCACGTCGAGAGGTGCCGACTGACTCATTTAGTTGGCTAGGCTGTTGCGGGCCGGATTGCTATATACATATCAAGCAGGGTGACGGGCCGTGAGTTCGGACTCTACGGGCCGGATCTGCCACGGGTTTGTATGGTCCAGGCTGTAAAAGAATGGGTATGTTTCAGCCAAAAAGAAAAGAAAAAAAAAGTAATATGCTTTTAGGCGGATGAAAGTGGGAAGTAAAGCTTAAATATAAGCATAAATATGATAACAGAAGTTAACAGGAGGAATAGGAAGAGAAATGCAGGATTTACATATTATATATACTTACATGTGGGAGAGGCGGCAGGCAGCATGAGTAGGGACGTCAGACTCCTCCTAGGTGGCACTACACTTCTACATACTATACTTGAGAGGGAAGCCTCGGATCTTGAGGGCATTAGGGGGCACTGGAGGGACCTGGTTGGGGTTCAGTAGGGTCTGATTGGAGTGGGTGACTGGGGCAAATAATATTCAAACTTTTCCTCGCGGTTGATGATGTATGGGGGCGAAAGGAAGATGCCATAACCGGCATCCTCTTTCACCTCCTCGATCCGCTCCTCACTTTCCACTCCACTTCCGCCATCACCCACGCTGTCACTAGTTTCACTGCAGTGTAATTCGAACTGTCGTTCCTTATCTGTACCAGTGTCAGAGGAACTTGCACACCAGGCAAATTTACATACAGTTCCCTCTCCAGAGATGTTCAAATTGTACGCTCGCCTTCTCTGGGACGCCATGTTTGATGCTCCCAACAGTATTGTTTTGCCCTTTATAACGCTATTTCACAGAAAAAAAAGAGAAGAAAACAAATTAGTACGTACGAATATACTGCATCATGCACCCCTATAACACAAACCTTGACCCTTATCCGGCAATTGTAGTAATACATAAACCGTATTAATGCTAGCGACTCAAAAACACTTCTAACACACTCGGCCAGGCATAAACTAGGATATCATGGGCGGTGGATACAATCGGTCTACTGAGACAAAAGAGGGGGGAGCGCAAACCACATGTGGCCGCATGTTTGTGTTCTAGGGTTAAGAAGGGCTTAAGTAATCCCTAATTTCACATTTAATTCACATCTTGAGTACATTCATGAAACTTTACCAAAACGTAGCCCAGGCCTCATGACTAAGGAACCCCGATTCTTAAGTTCACCAGTTGTGGACTAGGGTACTTAAGAAAGGGCCAAAAGGTATTTTCCAGCTATATAATTAGCCTATTTCTGATTTAATTCACATCTGAGTACATCCATGGAAATGTGTTCATATATCGTCTAGGACCGAGACCACCGAGAGACAAGGCCTGGTGGATCGCCCGTGACGTCACACCATAAGGATACAACCGTGGCCACCGAGATGTCTCTCGGTGGTCTCGATACAACCCGCTCCGCTCCCCGTACAAGTTTACCTACCTAATATAATGTTTATCAGTATAAAAGATATACTGTTATCTTTGGAAATGTTTGTTCTATAATATTATCAAATAAAAAACCGTAAAACACACAAAGAAAATGCCATTATGAGACTTTCAAGAAATATGCATTAACTTAAACTCTTCGCCATTTAATATTTTGCTCGCAAACATTTTACATGGAGAATATCAATAGAAGCGGAGTTTAATTAGCTTTCCATGAAATATTTCGTTTTAGTGATAAATGAATTAGCGGCATGCATAAATTAGCGTTAACTAAATATAAAAAATCATGAAGTCGGGTAATTTCCTACCTAATATATGTTTATCAGTATAAAATATATACTGCTATCTTCGGAAATGTTTGTTCTATAATATTATCAAATAAAAAACCGTAAAACACACTAAAGAAATGCCATTATGAGACTTTCAAGAAATATGCATGAACTTAAACTTTTCACCATTTAATATTTTGTGAAAAAACCTTTTACATGGAGAATATCAATAGAAGCGGAATTTAATTTGCTTTCCATTGATATATTTCTTTTTCTGATAAATGAATTAGAACCATGCATAAATTAGCGTTAACTAAATAAATAACATCATGAAATCGGGTAAATTACCCAATTTCATGATTTTTTATATTCAGTTAACGCTAATTTATGCATGCCGCTAATTCATTTATCACTAAACGAAATATATCAATGGAAAGCAATTAAACTCCGCTTCTATTGATATTTCCATGTAAAGTTTTTTGCACAAAATATTAAATGGCGAAGAGTTTAAGTTAATGCATATTTCTTGAAAGTCTCATAATGGCATTTTCTTTGTGTATTTTACGGTTTTTTATTTGATAATATTATAGAACAAACATTTCCGAAGATAACAGTATATCTTTTATACTGATAAACATTATATTAGGTAGGTAAACTTGTACGGGGAGCGGAGCGGGTTGTATCCTTATGGTGTGACGTCACGGGCGATCCACCAGGCCTTATCATCTCGGTGGCCACGCTAGGACCCCCTGAGCAAGGATCCACGATTCTTAGGCTCACCAATTGTGGACTAGGGTACTTAAGAAGAGGAAGGGCCATGTAAACCATTTAGCATACATGTGATATTTAGATTTATTTCAAAATAATAATATGTTCCTAAAATCCTAAAACAAAGTAGGCTATCTATTTTTAGAATTGATATTTAGAAATAGAATTAATGAATAATTGCTCTGGGACTGCTAAGCTCTAGATTGCCCTGCTTTCTTATCTTGTGGTAGTATTAGCAGCAGAATTGGTGAGGCAAGATTGCAACATGCTTAGTATGATGATGAGTCGCAATCCAATTTCACTTCCAAATGTGATACTTTCTTTGAGTTAATTCAATACCTATACATGTCCCTTTACTCTTTACCATCACTGCCATCACTTTATGCCATCACTGGTCCAGCTCAGAGAAGGCCGAAAATCCTCAGCTCTGCCTTACAGTCTAGGCTCCTAGGACATTCAAGCGGGAATTACCCTTAATCCTTGCAAGAGAATGGCAAGATTCTGCGTATGCTCACATAATTGGAATCTCTTATGTCATTTTAGATGTTCCGTCAAGCGAATGCTTCCAATTTCATGTTTACTGCAGATGGATTATCAGTTCAGCGTGTTCCCGTTCCGAGTTTGCAATCCAACCATGAAGAGGCAGACACGAAGATCATACGCCATGCAATTACAGCTGATAAGGCAACAGTGAAGGGTGACATAGTTGTAAGGGCCTCTGACACAGACATAGCTGTCATCCTTCTCTATCACTGTGAAAATATTGAGAAAACGGTATGAATGGATGTAGGTACTATGGCCAAGAAAAATCGCAGATTCATTGACATAACATCAATACACAGGTCACTTGGCCTGAGATTTCTCAAGCCTTGCCAGCTTTCCATACCTACAACTGGCTCTGACTATACCTCTGCATTTGTGAGAAAGCTTAAGGTCAGGCCATTTGCCAAACTTCAGAAGAACACTGAGTTGCAGAAAGCATTTCAGGGGTTAACAGAAAACTAAAAAAATGAAAAGTGCCACCAAGTACTTTAAAAATATACAGCTTGCTTGTATGGAGCTAAAGATAAATCAAACATTACGCTAAGCGCCCATTGGTAAAGTGTTTTGAAAAGGTGTACAAACCGAAGATGAGAGGAAAAAGTCCACTTGAAAAACTGAAGGGTATTGACTGCTAGTGGACTGCCTCCCTGTGAATCTGAAGTCTTATCGCATCTGAAACGGGTCGCCTTTGGTGCCAGAATGTGGGCTAATGAGACAAACCTTACTTTGAGCAGCACCCTACTGAGATGATGGTTGGACACTAGATGATTGTGCGTACAGTCCCATTTGGTTTCATGGCCCTCAGTTACCAGATACACTTGTACCAGATGAGAATGACATGGACGACTCAGAGAGCAATGACAGCTTAGAACCATCTTCTTCAGATGAAGAGGGTGATTCAAGTGAAGAGGAAGATTTGGAGGACAACATAAGTGATGAATGACCATATTGAAATAGTAACTTGAACACCAGTTTCTGTAATTCAGACTAAATGTATGACCCAACCTGTGTTTGATCGTTGGTACTATTATAGTCTTGCATATTCTTGGAATTTGATCATTGGTCTTTTTTTTTATAGAACTGGCTTCGGATGCTTAGTGTGGAAATATTAGTCTACATGGTAGTTGCTTTAGTTCTTGTAGATTTTAAATATTGTCGGTTCGCAGAGTCTTAGCAGCTAGCAACACAACACACACCAGTTGACGGACGCATATGTAGCCCATTATCATTATTAATCATTGATTCAAAAAGACCGTCTCAATACTATGCATATTCGCCACCTTCACGGGGTCGGGCCCCCGTGAAGGTGGCGCTGGTGTAGTCCCCGTGGCCGTATGTTGCCGGAAGCCCGTGTGCCGCAGGAAAAGGAAGAAACATTGCATAGTACGGAGAGTGTATCCTGCTGAGTGCCCCACACTCCTGCGTCAGGATGGACAAGCCAGTCCTCGTGCCGCACGCCAGCAGCACGAACACTCTCGTATCTTTTTTCAAAGCATCTCTCTGACGGGCTCAAGCTAGCCCGTGGTCCTCCCCTGCTGGAGGCCCGATAAAAAAAAAAAAAAAAAAAAAAAAATGCAGTATTAAAACATGCATCATGTAGCTTACATTGGTGAAAATTATCAGTTTGTTTGTGCCACAGCTTTGTGCATTATGATATGTGTTTATCTAAACTCAATGAGATAGATCCAAAATCGTCACTAATTTTGAGATTGGCATTATATGTATTTCTCAGATTTTTTTTTTTGGCTAAATCTTAGTTCAAATATTACCACACCATACTGGTGAATTAGAGAAACATACATGTATTTTCTTGGTCATAATCTCTGCAAAAAAGAAGTGTCAAAGGTGTACTGATGACGTTGATTTTATATAATATCTGATAACAAATTCTTTGTCTTGAGAACAGATTATTGTCTCGAAATAAATCTAAATATCACATGTATGCTAAATGGTTTATATGGCCCTTCCTCTTCCCTAGTCCACAATTGGTGAACTTAAGAATCGTGGATCCCTGCTCAGGGGGTCCTAGACGACATGATGAACAAACTTCCATGGATGTACTCAGATGTGAATGAAATCAGAAATATGCTAATTATATAGCTGGGAAATACCTGTTGGCCCTTTCTTAAGTACTCTAGTCCACAACTGGTGAACTTAAGAATCATGGTTCCTTAGTCATGGGGCCCTGGGCTACGTTTTGGTAAAGTTTCATGGATGTACTCAAAATGTGAATTAAATGTGAAATTAGGGATTACTTAAGCCCTTTTTAAGCCCCCCTTTCCACAAAATGGAGACTTAAGAAATACCAATTTTGAATAGATTGCCAGTGTGATCATTTTGGAGGTGGTTTGGTGGATGTACCCGAAATGTGAAATAACTCTGTTTCGGGGGTAATTAGGCCTTTGGCCCTTTCTTAAGTACCCTAGTCCACAACTGGTGAACTTAAGAATCATACATAGTTCCTTAGTCATGGAGCCCTGGGCTACGTTTTGGTAAAGTTTCATGGATGTACTCAAGATGTGAATTAAATGTGAAATTAGGGGTTACTTAAGTCTTCTTAAGCCCCCCTTTCCACAAAATGGAGACTTAAGAAAAGCCAGTTTATGAATAGACTCCCAGAATGACCATTTTGGCGGAGGTTTCATGGATGTACTCAAAGTGTGAATTAAATCTTTTTTGGGGGCAATTTCGAAGAGCCCCTCTAGTGGCAGTCCACAATTGCAGAGCTAAGAAAGGCCTTTTGGGGGATTCCAAGGACAGTCCTACCCATTCCAGTGTCAAACCTTTTATACTCACGATGTGAATTAAATGTTTCTGGGCTCCTGGACTATAGTATTTGTATTTATGAATCTAACATTCCAAAATTTTGGGAAGGAGAACAGCCAGTTAGGAAGTTGCCCCCTGATTACCTTGAATGTTGTGATACATTGCTCAGAGACACATTTCTTTTGAATTGTTAACCGTTGCACTTCATTGAGAAGTGGAGTTGCATGATCAAATTTTGAGACTCCACCAATGACAACTTTTGCAGCAAAGTTATGTAGTGTTTTTTAACACGTCTTAGCTGTGTAACATTTGATGTGCCCCAAACATATATTGCATAGTTGAGGTGATTTAAAGCAAGAGTTTGAACATATATTAGCTTGGCTTCTTTGCTGAGTGTATTCTTGAATTCGATTCATATACATGAGTGTGCCAGATACCTTTTTACTGCTGATTGATGTTATATGGACGTCAAATAGCATGTGCCTATCAAAATGTATTCAAAGATTCTTGACACGTAGGCTCGGCTGAAAGGAGGCATCATTTACCTTTATAGTAATGTCATCAGGTATTTTCGATATCAGGGATCAGGAGGGATATTTACCATTTCTTGCGAACGTTCACAACAGGCTTGCGAATTCACAAGTCTTGTGAATGTTCACAATTTCTTAGGACATATTTACTAAGCTTGAGAACGGCTGTGAACGTTCGCAATGTGTTCGCAATCTGCGAGTGCTCCTGACCACTCGCAAGGCCTTGCGAACACTAAATAACTCTACAAAACCGAACCCAAACATATCCTATACATAACCAAAGCTAAACCTATACATAACCTAACGAAACTCATTTGTAATCTAACCTATCGTCAATAGTATTATTTCTGTAGTGGGCTTTCAAAAGTCCAAGGGATTCTTACCTACATCATCGTGGAGATTTCTTCCTTCTGAGTATTTTAAAACACATTTCCCATGTCGCAATTGAATAATAATGGCGTTACATGTACTACCGAAAATCTATCGTTATTTCAGACAGGAATGGTTAAGTTAGGTTAAATTAGATTAGGTTAGGTTAGAGATTGGGTTTGATTTAGTAACAATTGATATCAAGAAAAAATGAAAGCTATCAATACTATGGCAATGCGAAATAGAGCAATGTTTGCGGGGCGGGCCGGGAGGGGCGGGTTGGGCACCCCTTACACATATAAACTAAAATTTATTTCCGACAAAAACGAATGCCAGATTAATTTACTACACGACTATAGTGTTATTGATGGTAGAGATACGGGCCATACCTATAGCCACCGCGGCTAGATATACGTTTCATACCTATAGCCACCGCGGCTAGAGATACGGGTTCATCATACCTATAGCCACCGCGGCTAGAGATACGGGTTCATCATACCTATAGCCGCCGCGGCTAGAGATACGAGTTCATCTACTATACTATAGGAGTAGCCGTGTGTCTGTGTGTCTGTCTGGGTGTCTGTTTTGGGTAGCCGAAACTGAAAATTCAATTTTGATGAGAGTAGGCTAAAGAAATCGCAAATAAATCTTAGGTGGTAAGCGGCTTGGTCCCATGTCGATTGAATAATTTTGAAGGGGGGTTTTGGGCTAAAAACACTTTTCAGGGATTAGATTACATGAATGAACTCTGCGGTAACGTCTTGCCACATTCCACAAACTCGGTAGACTCATGGACTTACGTTTGTGTGCTTGTGTGAGTGTGTGTGTGTTGGAATCACACGGAACACAAAGGGTTGGAATCACACGGAACACAAAGGGTTGGAATCACACGGAACACAAAGGGTTGGAATCACACGGAACACAAAGGGTTGGAATCACACGGAACTTGGTCTACCCCGAGGCACTTTGACCAGTGACCAACGACAGCAACAACACGATTGGAGTTTGCAATCACATGTTGTCTAATATATATTACTACTACAAACATCAATACATGGGTCCGAAGGGCCCACAAGCGCTTGTCATACCTATAGCCGCCGCGGCTAGAGTTGTTCTTGGCGCTCCATAATAGTAGATAAATGCGTAGTATGTAGATAAGGTGCTAGGCAGTGATAGAGAATGTACACACTGCTGTGTACGCCAAAATATGTAGTATAAACAAAATTCTTTTATATTGATATTTATTGCTGCAATAATACATTTCTTACAAGAATAAACAATTCTTCTACGGTTTTGGGTCACAATATATCCTTTGTATTTTTTATTTGTAGTGAAATAATTATTGGGGTGGCGTTAATTTCACTGTTTGTTTTGATCGCAAGGAGCGGAGGATTCCTAGCTGGGAGCTGTTCACAAGACTTTGATAAATAGTTCGCAAGGATAGCTCCCAACATTGAACAGCCCTCTATTCTGCGAACAGAAATTTGCGAACGTCCGTAGACTTGTGATACATATCGGCCCTGGTACCTATGAAGATACATTGTGTCTTTTGAGAATTCAACAACAGTCCGTTCTTATTAAAATAATATTTGATGTTGCTACTGTTTGCTCTGTTCTATTTATTTTTTCAGGCAAGTTATTAATGGAACCCGTTTCAATGTAATGGGTATCATCGGCATATTGGATGCGAAAAAAGCCATTCATTTTATCTGAGAAATCGTGCACATATATATTAAAATAAAATTGGGCCAAGTACAGACCCTTGAGGTACTCCAAAAGAGACCGGTAATGATGAAGACATTATATTCTTTATGCGCACAGACTGAGTCCAGTTACATAAGCAATTATCAAACCAAAATTTGTCAATACCATAACTAGGTGCATTTTTAAAACAGAATATCATGGCTGACACTATCGAAAGCCTTTGAAAGATCGCATAGAGTTAGAAGGCATATTTCCCTTTTGTCCATGGTGTCCTACATATTCTTAGATACTTGTGATAGGGTTGTTTCAGTAGATAGGTTAGGTATAAAGCCATGCTGAGTGGTGATAAAGAGAGAGTTATGTTCAATATATTGGGTTAATTGAATATCAACTATCTTCTCTATTACTTTGGACAAAATCGGGAGCAGAGATATAGGTCTATAGTTGCTGAATTCCTCAGGATTTCCTTTCTTAAACAACGGTGTAACAACAGCGTGCTTCCATGTAGCTGGAAAAGGTCATGTTACGAGAGAAGTGTTTATAATATAAGTTATGTATGAGACAATTACAGGCAGAGCATCCTTTATAATTCTGAGTGAACTTTCGTCTGGCCCATATGATTTAGATTCCTTGAGATTTTTTTTTTCTTTTTTTTTTTCTTTTTTTACATCACAAAGGACTGGCCAAGGGCACACACAAAATGGGTAGCACAAAGCCCGCTTAGGTGCCAGTCCCTATAAAGAAGACAGTAAGAAAATAATATAAAAAGGAGGGGTGAGCCAGTTTAGTTCGGGTTTTATGATAAGAATAATTGTATAGCTCGCAACGGGTTGAGAACGGAAAGTGCTATGACTGCTATTGTGCCCATGGCAAGGGTTTTCTTCATTTTCCACTGCAGTTTCCTGACATTTTTCAAAAGCTTCTTCCCAACATTTGCGAAAAAATGGTTGAACTCTTCAACTTTGATGTCGATATCTTCTTCGTAAATGTTACTAGATTTATTTTATATGTTAGGAATTATTTCATTTAAAAATTTCCATACAGCTAGATATATTAAACTTTATAGTGTGGTATTCCTTTCTAGCAGCACCTATTGTAGCCTTGAATTTTTTCTTTAATGCTGATGATGATAATTGCAAATATTTTTCTTTTTTTTCTGCACGTAGATTTTTCGATTTCTCTTTACTTCTATTTCCTGTATTCATTATTTATTTATTATTCAAACCTTCTCTGTTAGGGCGTAAATATTTGTACACTATTTCCAGCTATTTTCCTATTTATTTTCCTCATCACAATTTTTTTTTCCCGAGTTTCCTTCCGAGTGACTTCACGAGACCTGGAGAAGATGATACACCCAGGAAAGCCACCAAAGAACACTAATAAACGAGCCAATCCGTCGTGCAGAAAACCAACTAAAGTTCCAACTAAAATTTCGTAGACTTGGATATTTTGACCGATACTTATTGCTTTCTTTTGATTTTCTTGAATAATAAGTTTGTATTCCAACATAAATTCGCATACCCTCATGCTAACCACCCCTTCCTTACACTCCCTTTCATCTACAATTATATATATTTTCATTCCATCAATTAATTTGCATCTATCTTTCACTTCAATCATCTACAAGCGCCCCTTCCCGCCCTCAGCCCCTGGACCGCGACCCTCCCCTTGGCCAGGCTCAGTGGCGCCTGCGGGTGACGGCCTCGGACGGGGAACTGGAGGCGCACACCGACATCCTTGTTAACCTCAAGGACGCCAACGACAACGCGCCCTTCTTCCCCTCCCGCACCACCACCGCCACCATCTCCGAGGACATACCTCTCGGTAACATTCACGCCGTTTGCGTTTCTTGACCCGAACTTTTTTATTATAAGGAGCTAATTCGGAAATATATAAGTATGTATTATTAAGTATTTTCATATACCGTATTTTACGGCTTATAAGACGCACTTTCCCTCCCCCCCCCCAAAATACCCTGAAAAACACTCATGCGTCTTTCAAGACGAATGTTGTAGGAGGTTAGCTTAGGTAGCTATTCAATTCAGCCTCTTATATGATATAACCTCAGTACATACCTGTTAAGAGTATTTAGAATACCATAAGACATTCAAATCAACTACCAATCTGTCCTCACCCTGTGATGTTTACACGATACTGGCGGGAGCCTTTCCGCCCCGGCAGATTGGCGCCAATAGCCATTGCGTGTATAAGGAACTTTGTTACACTAGATGAAAATTTGTATACATATGTACATGCAGCCACCACAAATACTACACGCATACAGGAAAATTCAAACAATATATGGTGAGGCACAGGAGGCAGGCAACGTAGTGAGGCACGGGAGGGTGTGAGAGGTGTTTGTTTACACTCAGGACGACAAAGCCAGACTCAGCTGATCGGCACATCAGGCAGGCACACAGCTGCGCACTGCCGCGGTAGGGTTTTTCACTCCCGCCGTCCGACCTGCGTGCACATGTTCACCCAGCCAACATGACGATTTACTTATACTATCGCATACAAGCTAGAACATAAAAAAGGCTAATGAGCAGTGCTGAATGAAGAT
>JACEEZ010019476.1:67500-110000 GCA_016584305.1 Chionoecetes opilio
AGTGCATTGCGTCGTGCATATATTGACATTTAAGCTCTTAGTTCAAACTAAAGTATATCTTATCAACTTTTATGTATTTAAAATGTCGCTTGTCTAGAATTTCATATGTAACGTCCTATGCAGACACACATTTCCAACAGATTGACGTGACGGACGTGAACGACAACCCGCCGTTCCTGGCGGAGCCTCGTGAGGCACAGGTGACGGAGAACAGCGAGGCACAGCTGGTGGCGCAGGTCAAGCTGGGTGACCCCGACGACTGGCGGCAAGGTCACGGCCCGCCCTTCACCGTCTCCCTGGACCCCCGCGCCCCGCCCACGTCACCGACAGTGTCAGAGTCACGCTGGACAAGAGTGAGTCCCGGGAACACTGTGTACACATTGGCTGCCTCTACAGGAAGCAAGGCTTGCCTTGATGGCTGACATTTCTTAATATTTGGTGCAGGAGGGGACGACGGGCGTGGCGAGGGCGTGGTGTGGACGCGGGCGCCGCTAGACCGGGAGGAGCGTCCCACCCTGCTGGTGCCCCTGGTGGTGGGTGACGCCGGGTGGCCCTCCCTCACCGCCACCCTCACCCTCACCCTCCACGTGGCCGACCTCAACGACAACCCCATGGCGCCCGCCGCCAAGGCCGTCACCGTCCACACCTTGCAGGTCAGGCCCCAACACATGCCCTTCAGATTAGGCACCATACACATGCCCCCATCACAACCTGCAGGTCATGCCACCAGCACACGCCCCCAACACACAATGCAGGTCAGACCCCCACACAGGCCCCCAACACACCCTGCAGGTCAGGCCCCCACACAAGCCCCCAACACACCCTGCAGGTCACGCCCCCACACAAGCCCCCAACACACCCTGCAGGTCACGCCCCCACACAAGCCCCCAACACACCCTGCAGGTCAGGCCCCAATCACAGGCTCCTCCAACACACCATGCAGGTTAGGCCATACATACACCCTACAAGTTAAGTTCCTCTATACACTATGTATGCAGGTCGCTTTCTGTGCGTTCTGTACGTGGCGGATCAGGTATACGGATCAGGTCTGCCACATATCTCACGGGAATTTCTTCAGTCTATAAGAATAAACATAATCTCAAAGTAGATGAGTATTTGGTTCAACGCGTGCCTTTGTAAATCTCCAAATTCACACACGCTTATATATCTTTGCCAGCCCCAGGGACCGGCAGTGCCCCTGGGGCGGGTGTACGTGCAGGACCCAGACGATTGGAACGCCGGGGCCAAGACCTACGCCTGGAGAGACCCCAAGGCGGGCTTCTTCCTTGATACCTCCAGCGGCCACCTGTCTATGACGCCCTCCACGCCAGACGGCCGGTAGGGTTGCCATCTGGGCAACCTTGTTTTTTTAAAGCTGCGATAACCATGGCCTGTACAGTTTTTATGTAAATAATTACCGTGGAATTAGGTCAATGCAATATCAAAAGTTCAAGCAACAATAACTACTGTTGCAGGTATGAACTCAGTTTCAAGGTCAGTGATGACAGTCAAGGCCAGTTTGATGTCAAGGCGGACGTGACGGTGACAGTGAAGACCATGAGCTCGGACGACGTGAGGCACGCGACGCCCCTCACCCTGGCGGTGGATCCAGACCACCTCGTCAGGGTAGACAAGGTCAGTGCTTCATATCACGGGGCCTCGCTACCTATTCATGAAGGACATACGGCAGCGTCTGTCTAACTAGATAGGTCGTGCAATAGTATTTTGGCGGCTGTGGAGAGTGAGGAAAGAGTCAGGCGGAGGGAACCAGCCTTTTAACCACACCACTCCAAAGGTGCCGTTTGCAGGGTAGCACAGACGGATTCTAGTTATGAACATTGTCCTCCAAATATACTGCATGTCACATGTCTTCCGTGAAAAAGAGTGCATAAAATAAAGTCAGTGAAATTTGATAGTCCCGATGATGCATCATGAAGAGTTCAAATTTGTTGACATAGTGGTTTCATAATCTATCAGCGCCTTATGTCGAAAAAATATATGCCTTATGTGTTCATAGAAAGAGTATAGGTAAAAATTCTGCAGGGCGAAACTTCCCTGCTGAACCGCCTGCGAGCGACTGCCAGTGCGTGGGTGGGGACGCCGGTGGCGGCGGTGTGGGTGCAGCCTCTCAGGGAACACCCGGAGCCCTTTATGGGGCGGGGCGCGTCCAGGGTGTGGCTGGTCACGCCGGGGCTCATCAATGTGGACCACGTGCTGCTCCACAGGAAGGACGAGGTGAATGGCGCATTTGAGTCTAGAAATGTTTGAACTGTGAATGTTGTGAATGAAATGTGAAGTATGAAATGCACAAACACTGAGGCATCCCTTGGTAGTGGTCAGCGAGAAGGAGCCTTACCATGGAGCATGAATGTGAAGGACATCATGAATTTATAAGACGTTCTTGAAGCTAAATGTTGAAACATCACTTTGATGAGTTTGTCTGAACAACGTTTAGCTGCATAAAATATACATGCATTCATACATACATGTGCAGAATATATATATATATATATATACGTGGAGGGACGTATAGCTACCTTAATATAGAATAATAAATCTGAATCACTAGCATTTATGTTTATCAAGGCTTTTCAGTCCTTTAGTACCTGAAACATTACGAACCCTCAGCTGAGCAATATTTTGGGAGTAAAGGTGCGAGCGGTTGGAGTGGGAACATGTCAAGAGTACCTCGTCGATAAGGCCTACGATCCCATCAACCCCGACAAGCGCTCCGCAGTGGATCCTCAATGCGACCAAGGGTGTTGGGCGCGGGCCGTCCTCACCAGCGGATTCAGCATTGTTGATGCCAACACCTCGGCTGTGGTGGGGCCTCACCTCGAGGTGCAGACGGGCTGTGGTTGTGACAATACCTCACCTCCACCCGACGCCACCTGCACGCCTTACACCTGTCTGAACGGCGGCAGGTGTGTGCCAACATCAACAGGAGGCACAAAGTAAGTTTATAAATGGCTTGTTCCACCTAACCAAGCTTTATAGCTGCATACTTTGTGTATGCATACAAACGATTACTGGGAACCGAGGTTTGGTGGATCCTTCCTGGTCCACGGTTTAGTTAGTGTTGTATGTTGCATTAACAGGCCTTCTTTAACGAACGACACAAAATAGGATCACTGCTTCCCTGGAAGTCTCTTAAGCCTCCTCATGCATTATGCTTTTAATTGTTTCCAAATAATTATTTGCATTGACGCCCCCTTCCCTTGTTAGTTGTCTCCTCTTTGCCTATGCCAGGTGTATATGTCCCTACGGCACGCTGGGCTCCCGCTGCAAAGTGCTGTCCAGACACTTTCAAGGCGGCGGGGAGGGACAGGGCGCCGGTGGCGGGGCCGTCACACAGGGGGCGTGGGCGTGGGTGCCGCCCATCCCTCCCTGCGCTGAGGTGCACGTGAGCCTGGAAGTCCTGAGCACCACAGACACCGCCGCGTTGCTCTATTCCGGGCCAGACCAGAATGGCGAGCAGGGCCACGGCAGCCACGACGCGATGCTGCTGGAGCTACGACACGGGCGGCCGGCGTTGCTGCTGGACCTGGGCGGTGGCCCCGTCACCCTCAGCCTCAACTCCTCCTCTCTGCACGACAACGCGTGGCACAGGATAGACCTCATCTGGAAGGATGAGGTGAGGCGAGGCGGGTTCACGCCAGTCAGAGGGTGATGCCATGTGTGGAGCCGCACGTACACACACACACACACACGCACTTCCTTCTACCCACAGCTGGTAGAGATGATCGTGGACCTGTGTCTGGGTAGCAGCTGGGACCAGCCGCCGACACCTTCCCCAGTTGCTCAAAATCACACCTCAACGCCCACCCTTCCTGACGCCCACGCGTGTCGAGGAGCCGCTAGGTTATCGCGGAACGCCCGCGTCCTAAACACCGGCGGGGTGCTTCAGGTGGGCGGGCTGGCGCACCCTGTACCCGCACTCCAGGTGGGCGGTAGTTCGGCGCCGCGCCGCCCGCCACACTTCCGTGGCTGCATCAGGAACCTCAGAATTAATGGCAAGGTGAGTGTTGACGCGACAATCATCACAGATATGAAGTGATGCGGATTGATAATTATGCTACGTAGGTTCTGAAGCATTTCCGATTACGTAAGATATACTGATACATGTCATTAGAAAAATCACGCCGAAGAATTAATATTGACATAGTAGAACGGTCATGTATATCCCATATTTTATTTTTTGGGTGGGCACTTTCTAGGAAAACAACAGCACTCTTGCGTGGCACAGCATGTTTGATGTATGCCAGACAACGGCTGCACGTAACCTCCCTGCGATATCTGGCCCAATGATTTAAAAATAAAATTTCTTTAAACTAATATAACAGCAAAGTTCAATAAGAATGTAAGAAACGCAGTCAACAAACATGTAGTAACCATCAACACGGCAACGCATGCGCCATATACCCAGAGATGCAAATGAAAGTCATTAAGGGTTACCCTTATCAGTCCATAACACGCTGGATGGTGACGTCTACAGACGCTGTTAGCAGTGAAAGGGTTTTAAGCCTCATATTCTAATAATCTGTATGTTATTCTTTCTTTCACTCCACTTTTTGTATCCTCCCAAAAACCTGTTTCACCTTTTGTATTATTACTCAGTCACCTCCTCCTGATTCTTATGATATTACCCTCTGTCATCGATTACTTGTACTTCATAAATTCTAACCCAGTACATCCATGTACGCATTGCTTATCGACGAGTTGACACTACCAGAAGCACTTCTAAAAGTACTACCCCTAATTATATATATATATATATATATATATATATATATATATATATATATATATATATATATATATATATATATATATATATATATATATATATATATATATATATATATATATATATATATATATATATATATATATATATAATGTGTAAGGCACCGCGACTCGACTAAAAACATAATGCGATTTTGTCATGATGAATACTGTCCCCTCGAACTTTACTCCTTAAGAATGTTCACTGTAGTGTTTTGTTTTTGTCCAACGCATACAGTAGGGAGTTAATGCAGACTAATACTTTATTCAATAAATTTTTACTTCTGTTATATCTGTCTTAACTCCTTAAATATTTTTTTAGCAACACCTATGTCTGTCCTATTTTTTACACAACCTATCAATATCTCCTGCCTGTCACCGTGCCTCTGTCTCTATAAAGCTGGTGGACCTGGGCAGCGGCGTGTTAAGCCGGGCCAGCTCCCCGGGCTGTCCTGCCGCAGACTGCCTCGCCAACCATGTGCACTGCGGACTACACGCCAGGTTAGTGTTTCAGGGGAGGCGAGAGGTACGCCATGATCCCAATTTTTTTTTTCTCTCTCTCTCTCTCTCTCTCTCTCTCTCTCTCTCTCTCTTCTCTCTCTCTCTTCTCTCTCCTCTCTCTCTCTCTCTCTCTCTCTCTCTCTCCTCTCTCTCTCTCTCTCTCTCTCTCTCTCTCTCTCTCTCTCTCTCTCTCTCTCTCCTCTCTCTCTCTCTCTCTCTCTCTCTCTCTCTCTCTCTCTCTCTCTTCTCCTCTCTCTCTCTCTCTCTCTCTCCTCTCTCTCTCTCTCTCTCTCTCTCTCTCTCTCTCTCTCTCTCTCTCTCTCTCTCTTCTCTCTCTCTCTCTCTCTCTCTCTCTCTCTCTCTCCTCTCTCTCTCTCTCTCTCTTCTCTCTCCTCTCATCTCTCTCTCTCTCTCTCTCTCTCTTCTCTCTCTCTCTCTCTCTCTCTCTCTCTCTCTCTCTCTCTCTCTCTCTCTCTCCTCTCTCTCTCTCTCCTCTCCTTCTCTCTCTCTCTCTCTTTTCTCTCTCCTCTCTCTCTCTCACTCTCTCTCTCTCTCTCTCTCTCTCTCTCTCCTCTCTCTCTCTCTCTCTCTCTCATCTCTCCTCTCTCTCTTCTCATCTCTCTCCTTCATGCTCTCCATTATCTCCTCAGCAACTGCCCGACGGTGAACCACTTCAAAACCTGTACGAGCGAGAGGACCGCCGGCACTTGAATCAGGAAAGAGAAGGGAGAGCGTTGGCAGGCGGCTGACTCGTTGAGAAGATGAGATGGTTAGGAGAGTGGATGAGAAGGTGGAAGGCAAGCTGGATGAAGGTACAGGGCGGATGAATAGTGAGACAAAGGGAGCAAGATGTCTACACTCCCAGTACAATGCATGACTGTCATAAACTACATATTCCTACCTAAGAATGGTAGGAATGGCACAACAGAACCAGAAATATAGATTCTACAAAGTTTTAAGCGAAGGACAAGCTCAGTTGGCGAGGCAGACTACGCTACTACGCTGTATCTTTGCCAGGAAAATAATAATTATTATCATTGAAAGCATCCATCGCGACATAACTGAAGAAAGTGCGATAAGATATAAGATACTTTGATCCTATCTAGACACTTTGCAAGTACCAACTACAAGGTTATTGACTATACAAAGCGCCACCACGCCAGGACGAACTTGGTGGGCTCCAACCCTGACCTAATGCAGGGACTCTACACGCGAGCCCGCAGCTCTACCAACCGCGCCAACCTGACGAGTAAAAAAAGTGCGAACGATGGAGCCGATGTGCCCGACGACGAGGGCATGAAGACAGAGGAAGGAACTGTTTGTTGGTCAAGAACGAGGTGGATAATGCGGTCAGACGCGTCGACGACGATAAATTGCAGGTGGAAGGGAAGGCGAATATGATGCCGCAAATTTCTCCACAGCCTGAGCCTAAAGATTGGGTGAAAGCTAGAAAAGCAAAGATAATAATCAAGGAAAGCAAGGCGTCCAAACACCCGCGGAACTCCCGGAACATTCCCGACCGTGGCTCTAAAGCTGCCATGAAACAGCAATGTAAGGAGGAGTGCGTTGTTCCCTGTCTGACAGTGGCGCCGAGCATGCGAGGACACATCATCGGGCCCATGAGTGCCACCAAACTAAGGGTCGAGAAGAAGTTCCCCGGCGTGCGGGTTTCCTTTCCGCTACCAAATAAATTTTCCGCTCCCATTCCTAGGGACCCCCTGGAACAAAGAGTCACTGTCAGAGGGCCTCCCTTCCAAGTAGAGGCTGCAGTGTCGTGTATCAAGACTCTG
The DNA here is from genome assembly GCA_016584305.1 of Chionoecetes opilio. Lineage (NCBI taxonomy): Eukaryota > Metazoa > Arthropoda > Malacostraca > Decapoda > Majidae > Chionoecetes > Chionoecetes opilio. Next base: position 74,577 of record JACEEZ010019476.1, read on the forward strand.
ATGGAGAGTAAAGAGCCCACGGTGACGTACTTAACGGTGCAACATAGACCGGAGGCAACATATCATCGGCTCAAACGGCGCCACTAAAAAAAAAATGCGCGAAAAGGTCCGCAGGGTGCGGTTAATGATGTCGCCCCTCCATAAGCCTCACGCCGACAGTATGTGCGTGATGCGGCCACGCAGCCAGGTTCCTGACGCCGTGATTATCATCAAGTCTCTTCTGTTGGAGGCAAAGGAAGGGCACACGAAGGAGCAAAGTACCCGCCGCTAATCTGGGCCACACCACGCTCCTCTCCCTGACATAAAGGAGCAAAGTACCCGCCGCTAATCCGGGTCACGCCACGCTCCTCTCCCTGAGGCGACAAACACTTCCGCCGCACCTTTACCTTGAAGCCATGGTGACGACTTGGATAAAATATTGTGATGAATGTCAAACACTTGAAAACGAAAGGAAAGCCGCGGTATTGAGTAGCGGGACTGTGAGGCAAACTTTAGATTGATATATTTAACTAACCTATTTACTCTTTAAATTCTTTTAACTATTTCTCTGTAGATGATTATCGTGTCATATATGCCTTAATAATATATTTTATGTTCACAACAGGATTTTTTCCGAAACACGTGTTATGGCAAAACACAAAAGGCAGATTCTTCTAATCTCTGTTTTCCTAACTAAGTTGAAATTATATAAGTAAAGTACTTCTTAAGTTCTATAACTGGTCCTTATTTTGCACTAGCCGCAAAGCCGCCCTCCGGGCGGACTTTTTGGCTAGCTCCTGCGGAGGGCTATTGGTGGGCCTTTGGCCCACCACCTGTGTTTGGTGGGCCTCGGCCCACCAAACACAGACTCTCCATATAGCCCCTTCTAGCTTTCCTGAAATCATGGATGTAGAAATGTATGTATTAACGCCAACCCATTCACATCACCCCCAACCCATTCACTCACCTATTACCCATCACCCCCCACCCATTCACTCACCCATTACCCATCACCCCCCACCCATTCACTCAGCCATTACCCATCACCACACACCCATTCACTCACCCATTACCCATCACCCCCATCTATTCCCTCACCCATTACCCATCACCCCCCACCCATTCACTCATCCATCGCCCCACACCCATTACCCATCACCCCACCCATTCACTCACCCATTACCCATCACCCTACATCAAGGTTTCCTCAATTCTCGCAACCCACTTTTTTCCCCAATTCTCGCTAATAGGCTGCTAAAAAAAAATAAGTCATCGGATCATCTCATAAATGGGCTTAAAACCTTCCCCTGGTCGACCCGATTCCAAAACTGTGCCATATGAGGGGATTGCGCCACTGGGGCCGGCACCTATCGCGGACAGACAGACACACACACACACACACACACACTTTCGCTCATATTATTATAGATTATAACGAACGGTACGAGTATTTTCAACCATGTTGTCTTCTTCTTCATCTTATGAATAGACCCCTGTAATAGTAGCGCCTCCGTGGTAGTTAGGGTACGCCGTATAACAAAAATTCTTTTTCTCAAAATTGGCATGCCAATTTCCTATGTAAAATGGAATTCTAAGACTATTTTATCTCATTCCATTTTTGCATTTGAGCAATTCTTACTATGCAAAATCGCACTTTTATATTGCACCCTTATCGAATAAAGCTTAAATGAGTACGCAGTGTCCGGTTGGTCCTGTGTATTGCATCATGCACCAATATGAGTTCCAAATGACTAGCGTGGTAAGCTCTTTCTGATCAGTTGGTTCATCAGGCACTACATCACAGTGTCACAGCCTCTACGTTGGCCTAGAACGTGTCCATCATGTTCTTCTTAGACCTGAAGCAGGGCATGGTCTCCCGGTGGTGGGCCCGAGCCCGGATGAACCCGTCTCTGGCCTGCTGCCCCACCACTGCTGCCGCAGCCTCTGTCACCTGCTTCACGACTCTTTCGGTGCTCTGAGTGTGGATAGAGAACTCCGGAGCCTCGTATGGCTTGACCAGGATCTCCTGGATCTGATCCCCGGACAGTGAACAGGTGAATGCCGGCTCGTGCACCTGGCCAGGCTGCCAGCTGATCAGTGTCTGCAAGCTGGTGGCTGACAAGCTCAGCTTGGGTGTGATGCAAGATCTTACACTGGTGTCCCCATACTCCTCGCCAGCCCTCAGCTTCAAAATCTGGGTCACGGCGAACCTGCGGTCGTCCTCACTCTGACTCGCCATCAGCGAGAGGAGGACACATTCTGAGTGTGCGAATGATGCTCCTGTCCGCACGTAGAAGGTCACAGCTGTTTGGACCTTCTTGGGCTGCGACCTCATCACTCTCACGCTGCGTGAGGATGTGCTTGGGGCCGTCCTCTAGTCTGTGGTGAACCTTGATGTCGTAGTAGATTTTAAAGTACACCTGCAGGCAGTACTTGACTAGGATTTCCAGGGTGTTCAGTTCTTTGCCAGTCAGTCCATGCTTTCTGGTCCACATGTACACGAGCGACTGTGTGGTGAGCCATGGTGTGGTGAGCCATCTGGAGTGGGACACCTTGCCACACTTGATCTCCTGCAGCTCGGACGGGAGAACGCCCCGCTTCACAGCCTGGACCAGCTGGTAGGAGACCTGCTGGTCAGTGGACATGTTGACCAGGATATACTCCGGTATATCCGTGAGATCTTCACCGCCTGGCACTCCTCTGAACTCTGCGTTGTACTGCATCTCATTCACGCTGGACAGCAGACTGCACACTGGACCCGTGAAGCCAGTGTCAGATGAGGTAGGCCCGTCGATGCTGGTGATAAGGTGGCGCAGGGGCAACTCGTTTGTGTGCAACACGCATATACTCCAGAAGAGCTTGCGTCCCAGCATCTTCTCCAAATGGGCGTGAGTACCACCCTTCCACCCCGTGTTGGCCCTAGTTGAGTCACCTTGCAGTACGATTAGTGAGTCGGTGGAGTCGTATGTCACCAGCAGATGATAGAGAGCCTGAGCCACCTTGAACGCAGGCTTCTCAGGTGGCACCGGGTCCTCTGGTACAAAATGCCAAAGGTACCTTCCAGATGGCTCCTCTGTCACTGACTCATGCTCCTTCATGATCAACGTTGGGTGCAGTTCCCCATAGCTGTCGGGCACCATCGCCCTGGTCTTGTCCTTCCTCCCATCGTAACCCAATCCAACTATTTTGGTACCCTGGTTAGGGTATGCCGTATAACAAAAAATCTTTTTTTCAACTTTGGCATGCCAATTTCCTATGTAAAATAGAATTCTAAGACGATTTTATCTCCTATTTTTGCATTTGACCAATTCTTACTATGCAAAATCGCACTTTAAGCTATGTTTTGCATATATATATATAAAAATCCATTTTTGCATAGCAAGAAGTGCTCAAACCAAAAAGTTGAAGGGGACAAACCAGCCTTAAAATTCAATTTTACATAAGAAAACATCCTGCCAAATTCGAAATAATCTATATTTCACTTTTCATTGGACCTACGGCGTACCCTAGTGGTAGTGGCTATCGCGCCTAGGAATACGAATCCACAGGTCTGGTTTCGAATCCGGGTCAGGACAGTCGGCGGCTAGCCCAACCATCTGTTCATCCTTCCTTTCGGGGTTGGACGATAAATGGGTATCTGGGAAAGCCTGAAGAAGGCAACTGTGGTAACCCGGTTGTCTCAGTAGCCCAGTGTCCCTGGGTTACGTGCTGTTACCCGCCACAGGCTTCAGTGCTAATGTGACGGAGATGAGCAGCGAGGCCACGCGCAGCATAGCGTATGACCCGATCTTTACCTTATAAAAGTACTAGAAAATGTACTGGTAAAATACATATTTGATTATTAGGTTTATTGCAGGTGTCAGGGATCACCTGGTTCATTGCGGTGTGAGTGCCTGCCGGGGTGGGGCGGCCAGGGCTGTGCCTCACCCACCACACCCACCACCTTCCTCCACAACAGCTACGTCAAGCTGGCCCTATCCTTCTCGCCGCTGGCCTACACCACCTCCATCACCCTCAGGTAAGAACAACCACCCTCGTGAGGTTGTTTGCCATAGCTGCCGCACGTTACCAAACACTGTAAGCGCCTTTTTCTGACAGGTTTCGCACCCTAAGAAGGAGAGGCGAGCTGGTGGTGCTGTCCTCACAGCACGGGCGGGACAGCTGGTCTGTACAGCTGGTGGACGGCCGCCTGTGTGCGGTGCTGCATCTTCACCCCAGACCACCAGCTTCAATATGCCTCTCCCGTGCCGCCCTCACCTACGGCCGCTGGCACTCCCTCACTGCCACCAGGTGAGTTGTCTTCGCTGGTGCCTCTTAGTTGTGGAGGAGGAGGTATTACCTTCTGTACATAATGAAATCCTAATAGCATTTACTTTCAAGTACAGAATTAGGGTACAAGGATATGTGTGCCCCTTCTTCCTACTGAACCTCTTCTACCTTCATTCTTGTCATCCTTCTGTTCTTGCACGGATTTAGTTGTCAATCCTCCCATCATGTTATCTTACTGTGAACACAAGGTACGGATCAGCCGCCTTCCTCTCAGTGGACGACGGGGACGGCGACCTGTACAACGCCTCGCTGGTGCTGGAGGGACGGCAGCTGCTGGAGATCGACGGTCAGGAGGGCGTCTTGATTGGGGGTTCCCCAGAGTATGTGGGCGCCACCATGTTTGAAGTACACAATGACTTTCGAGAAGGTATGCAAAGAGCTTTTGAATCTATTTGGCATGATATCTCACGACACACATGTACTTCTTTTCCATTGAATTAGTAACGTAAATGGATATTGGATAGTATCTGTTATAATGTATATCCTTCTGTAATATGATATAAACCTTCTGCTCACCTGTTTCATCACAACTTTTCAATGGTGTATCCTCCAGGCTGCATGGATGATCTGCGTATCTCGGGTCGCAGCGCGCCGCTGCCGCCGGCAGTTAACAACACTCCCTGGGGCCAGGCCAGCGTGTTCAAGGGTGTGGAGAGAGGCTGCGTTTCTCCGTCGGCCTGCACCAACGTGTCCTGCAGACCTCCGTACTCATGCGTTGACACCTGGAGGTCCTACCACTGTGGGTCGGTGCCCAATACTCTCATTATCACGTCACATGCTCATATATCTCGAAAGCAAGAGCATGTGTGTTTGCAATTAGCATTAGGAAATGTTCAAGTGACCCAGAACCAACTCCACCAGGTGTGGCGAGGGCCGCGTGCTGAGCCGGAGTCGCATGACTTGTGAGGACGAGGACGAGTGTGCCTGGCAGCCGTGCCTCAACGGCAGCTCCTGCTTCAACACCAAGCCAGGTGACGGCTTAGGCCCTTATCATGAGGTGCCACTATTAAATGGCACGTTAATTTGGCTCCTAATAATGTTATCTTGTGTGAATGCAATTTCAATTTCCTTAGTGTCTAGAGGACATACAAATAATATATGCAGTAAAGACAGTGTGTTCTGGATTTTTCCCTTTACGCGAATAATATTCACACAGGTAGACTCACCTTGTTTGTTAGATGATAGTCAAATGTCCAGTAACATACGTTTCAATCAATCTGTTTCGTGGGGAATATTAGTGGTTTCGTGAGGATGTAGAGAGACACTTTGGGCTTTTGGCAGTTCGTATAATTTCAGTTAAAACTATACACTTCGGCGAAAATACGTAAGACAGGAGAGGAGTCCCAGTCGAACACTCCGCCATGGACCTTGGTTCTTGCCCTTCTCCCGAGGCCCTTCGAGGCAGCGACCGACCTAGCCGCTGCCTCCCTCGAGCTGGTTGATAATTACTCATTTATCCTAAGACATTTTACATCTGCTCCCTTCACTCACTTTATTAGCATGGAGCAAATAATGTTTCTACTAGTAAACAAGCATATAATATTACTACTCTCTATAAATATCTACCATGTTACCATATATATATGGTGTGCTTATTAGCTACATGACATCACGTAAAAATCTACTAGGTGTGGTGACTCCGGCACAGGGAAAAGAGAGGACAGAGGCCTCTTTGTAAGCCCTCGCGACAAATGCTGAGTCGACAAACCATGGAGACCGGGGGGGGGCCCCAAGTGTCACACCAGTGTCACACCAAACCTTCCACACTGTTCTTACATTCCTTCATTCGTTTCTACCCTACTAATGCCTATAATGCCTTAACATCGCTCGGTCACGCACCTGGCGCGCCCACGCGGCCTAAGAAAATGTACCTAACCATGTTAAAAATGTGCTATACCTGTCAGACCTGTGAAGATCGAACTTTTCCACGTAAAATATACTTGCCTAACGTGACAGCTCGCTTAACACAACAACAAAGTAGCTATAGGACACTGGGAAAGAAAACAATGGGGTTTGGGGAATCAGGAGAGGCGTTCTCCAGAGCCGCGGGAAACTGCGACTCGTCAGAGAAGGTTTTAGGAATAAAAGATATCCTAGAGAATGGTAAATTCTAAAGATATTTGAGCGGAAACAGTGGAGACGTTTCTTGTATAAACTTCTTGGAAGCAAAACAAAAGCCAACACTTACATAGTGACCAGAAAGCCGTTGATAGGAAGTTCCGTAAGGGCAAACGACAGTCACATTGTTTGCTCATCATAATGTACCCATGAATCGGATTCATGTTTCAGCGGACTACCTTGAAAAAGTTAAATTCAATATGCCACCTTAAATAGAAGGAAGGCAAATAGTGAAGGGGAACTAGATCTCCTAGTGGCAGATGCATAGAGACAGATCGTCAGCCACAAAAAGAGGATCTANGGTACAAGCTTAGTCAGGGAAACGGCAAAAACCTAAAAAAGGCGGTAAATTACGACAACTTTCGCCGACAACTTTCAACATAAATGGCAATAACTTCACTAATATACAACATACTGGTCAGTTTAACATATCAAAATCATCGTTTATTATTCCCCCATCTAATGCAGTCAAACAATTGACATACATATATGATTATCATACACTTGTCATGTTAATGACAATTGTTACCAATGTAACCCACCCCCCTAGTGAAACTTTACTTACATCAAATACATGCATTCGATAAAACTTAGTTTTATATTAAATTTTACCAGTTAATCATGGGCAACTAGATAATACAACTTAGTATTGTTCAGTTGCCATTTGTAAACACTGTTTTTCTCCATATGTCATGTCATATATGTTGTTCTGGATTTTTTCCCTTTACGCGAATAATATTCACACAGGTAGACTCACCTTGTTTGTTAGATTATAGTCAAATGTCCAGTAACACACGTTTCAATCAATCTGTTTCGTGGGAAATATTAGTGGTTTCGTGAGGATGTAGAGAGACACTTTGGGCTTTTGGCAGTTCGTATAATTTCAGTTAAAACTATACACTTCGGCGAAAATACGTAAGACAGGAGTCCCGGTCGAACACTCCGCCATGAAGCTTGGTTTCTTGCCCTTCTCCCGAGCCTCCCGGAGGCAGCGACACACCTCGCCGATGTCGAAATTAAATTACTCGATTCTCCTAAGACATTTTTACATCTGCTCACTTAACTACTTTATTAGCATGGAGCAAATAATGTTTCTATTAGTAACCAAGCATATAACATTACTACTCTACAATATCTATCATGTTACCATATATATATGGTGTGCTTATTAGCTACATGACATCACGTAAAAAGCTACAGGGTGTGGTGACTCTGTGCACAGGGAGAGAGAGAGACAGAGGCCTCTTGTTATCCATCGCGACAAAATGCTGAGTCGACAAACCATGGAGACCCGGGGGGTGGCCCCCAAGTGCCACACCAGTGTCATACCAAACCTTCCTCCTGTTCTTACTTCCTTCATTCGTTTCTACCCTAGTAATGCCTATAATGCCTTAACATCGCTCGGGCCACGCACCTGGCGCGCCCACGCGGCCTAAGAAAATGTACCTAACCATGTTAAAAATGTGCTATACCTGTCACCTGTGAAGATTGAACTTTTCCACGTAAAAGATACTTGCTTAACGTGACAGCTCGCTTAACACAACAACAAAGTAGCTATAGGACACTGGGAAAGAAAACAATGGGGTTTGGGGAATCAGGAGGCGTTCTCCAGAGCCGCGGGAAACTGCGACTCGTCAGAGAAGGTTTTAGGACAAAAGATATCCTAAAGAATGGTAAATTCTAAAGATATTTGAGCGGAAACAGTGGAGACGTTTCTTGTATAAACTTCTTAGAAGCAAACAACAAAGCCAACACTTAATAGTGACCAGAAAGCCGTTGAGAGGAAGTTCCGTAAGGGCAAACGACAGTCACATTGTTTGCTCATCAATACAATTGATACCCATGAATCGGATTCAATGTTTCAGGTGGACTACCTTGAAAAGTTAAATTCACATATGCCACCTTAAATAAGAAGGAAGGCAAATAGTGAAGTGGTAACTAGATCTCCTAGTCGGCCAGATGCATAGAGACAGATCGTCAGCCACTAAAAACCTAGAGATGATAGTAGTCCTGTTATAAAGTCTGATTAATAGTTTAGCTTCATGAAGGTCAGTCGATCCTTCCGAAGACCTATAATGATTAAACATGCAATACATGCAATTCCATAGCGAAAATTAGTTAGACTCGAGGTCGTAAATTATAGCCGTGCATGGCGTTAGTGGTGATTGGGTTAGTGGAAGTGCTTGGAGGTAGGTAAGCACAATCAGCAAAGGCCGGGTCCCGTCGGGCTTTGGTCTTCTTCAACCTATCACTATGAATTATTTGGACAGTTTGAAGAAGGGGATCCAATACTTCAAACTTATTGCCATGCTTCTCACCAACAACAAGGCGCGGGCCCAAGAATTTCGGCGCCAACTTGGAATTCCTACTTGGACTTTGAACCATTACGGTATCCCCTTTTCTTATTGTTATAGGAACCGCACGCTTATGTTGTTGTACCATCATCTCGGCACGAGAAGCTTGTAGCCTTTCCTTGACCTTTTTGTGTATATTAGTAAGACATGCAAATGCTGATCCAGATAGCTATCTATGTTATACACAGGTTTAGTGGGCTTGGCCAATAGGTCATATGGCATCCGTTTATCTGCACCATAAAGTATGTAGTGAGGAGATTTGCCCGTGGACTCGCAAACTGAACTATTAATGCAGCCGTCACGTAGGGTAACCAATCTTCCCAATCGTCGTGCAAACTGTTTACAACAGGTCTCAACGCGTCAAGGATCTTCCTGTTAACGCGCTCCGCCAGCCCATTAGAGCTTGGATGGTATGCGACCGTGAAAGTCTGCTTAATATTGTACAATGTACAAATCTCCATAAGCAATGCATTACGGAACTCTGCGCCATTATCACTGAGCAATACTCTTGGTGTGGAATAAGGCAGAAAAGATGAGTTATTAATGCATGGGCTACAGTCGCAGCCATTTTATTCTTCACCGGTGCAAGGACTACAAACCTTGAAAAGTGATCTACACACACCAGAGGTATTGTGAGCCGTGATGACTCTTGGTAACTGTAGAAGATCTATTGCAACTACGTCCCATGGTTGCTCAGGTGGTGGGTATTCTAATATAGGAGCGGGTCCTGGAGTCGTCCCTTTGTTTTGGGCACAAGAAACACACCTGGCAACATATTCTTCAATGTCCACACGCATCGTGGGCCAAAAATACACACGCCTCGCGGCTGCTAGGGTACGATTACGTCCCGGATGTCCAGCCATGGGCACATCGTGCACATTTTGAGTACCGTCGGAACAAAAACGTCAGGTATAACAAATTGTTCCCTGGGTCTCTTTTCTGTGGCCAATGTCGGCACAGTACCTTGTCATTCGACAGGAAAAATTGTGAGTATTCACCGATAATGCTGGTAAGGAGGTCTCATCGCCCGACTCTAAGGCATAGATGACCTTCCCCCCACATTTCATGTTTACGTTGTTCGACGCCCAATTCATAGAGTGAAAAATTTGGCACGGGATTTTCCCCCGTGACCGCACCCACCACCGGAACGTTTTCGTGATAACGCGTCCGCTACCCATTTGCACGTCCGGGCAAATATTTGAAGGTTGGGTTAAACTCTTGGATCGTCAGATACCATCGTGCAAGCCTACCGGATAAATTCTTACCCTTGAATAACTCAGTAACGGCTGCATGGTCGGTATAGACAGTTATTGGATAGCCAAAAATAACGTCTTTAAAATGTTTGAGAGCCCAAATTACTCCGAGGGTCTCTTGATGTGTAACGGAATAATTTACTTCCGCCGGGATAAGAGCTCTGCTCGCATACGCGATTACACGGTTCTTCCCTCTTTCATCTTTTTGCATTAGTACTGCCCCAAGTCCCTAGCCGAAGCGTCCTGTACATAGCTCAAATGAGCTGTAAAATCTGGGAATGCCAAGACAGGAGCGTTCACGGTGCAAGTTTTAACTCTTCGAAGCTTTGTTCCTGAGGAGCATCCCAGTGAAATGAGACATCTTTTCTTAACAGCTGGTTTAGGGGAGATGCCTTTCTGGCGAAATCTTTGATAAAGGGGCGGTAGAAGCTCGCTAGTCCCAAAAAGGATCTAACATTCTCAAACACTCTGGAGTTGAGGAAAGTTTTTGACGGCCAATACCTTATCGTCCATGGTGTGGAGTCCCTCCCGGTCGACAGTATGGCCTAAGAAGCTAATCTTAGCTTTCAAAAATTCACACTTGGTGAACTTGGCTTTGAGACCAGCTGACAACAGTCGCTGCAAAACTGACTCCAAAGTTTTAAAGTGAGACTCATGGTCTTTGCTAGCAATTATAATATCGTCCAGGTATGCGAACACGGAGTTCCCTATCATACCGGCAAAAATTGTATTTATCATTCTCTGAAAAGTAAGCGGCGCGGATTTCAAGCCAAACGGCATCCGAAGCCATTCGTAGTGACCTCCCGGCGTACTGAACGCCAGTACCTCTCTGGAGGATTCTGCCATGGGTACCTGCCAGTACCCCGACAAAAGGTCCAAACTACTGAAAATTGTATTACCCGGTCCTAACGACATGAGCAGATCTTTTAGGACTGGTAATGGATACCTGTCTTCTTCTGAGACCTGATTCACTCGCCGAAAGTCAATAACTGGGCGAAAAGTTCCATCCTTTTTCGGGACAAGGAACAAAGGACTGTTCCAGGGGGAGCAGGAGTGTTGAATAACTCCTTGCTCTAACATTTCCTCTACATGTGTTTCTACCACAGCCCGTTGGCTATGAGGTAGCCTGTAAGCAGGTATGTAGACAGGTTTTGTCCCTGGACTGAGTTTAATGTGATGCTCCGTTGTATCGGTAGCACCAAGAGCTTCACCGGGGAGTGTTATGACATCTCGGTACTGACCCAAGAGTTCCAAGAGCGAGTGCTTTAACTCCGGGTAGTCCACGACGTTGACAAGCGAACTGAGGGTTGGCACCAGACCCTGCTCGATGTCAACGGCGGACTTCTGCACCGTAGCAACACAAGCAGTAGGTAACTCCAATGGTTCAGGTACCACCTTTCGATCATACACCAACCCTTCCCCAAGGAAAACTCCATGTTTAACTCGCACTGGTCCACCTGTGGTGTTAACAACCAATGCTGATGTGACATGTCCTGCGCTGACAGTGCTAAGTGTCGCCTCTACGGCCAATCGTTTTACTTTATACTGGGGCCATCGAGACATACTTCACTGTCTATAGGTCATCAGGAACCGCCACTGGAACACGTATCGCCATGCGATCGGGGATGTTGTGTCACCGATAATCGTGGCCTTCACAACTTTCCAACCCGTCTGTAGATTCACGCGAGCATTAGAGACATGAATTGAGGAACTACACCAGTCGGTGGCCCTCGCTTATCGCCGCTCTTCCCTCTGAGTGATTTGACATTTAGGGGAGTCAGAGACATAGGAGAATCCATCGCCTTTAACTGCTTCCCTTTAAATGTTATTAAATTTAAGTTGGGATCTATCCCAATTCGATTAGACTTCATCGTAGCTAAACCCAACAGCCCGTTTACAGGGAGCTGAAAGTTGGATGCTACATAGAGCTCCATACGAACCGGAGGAACCCTTTTGTTCAATGTAATAGGTTAAGCTTACTGTTCCCTTTATTTTTAAAGATGAACCTGTGACCCCCTTCAAATTCAATTCACTCTGGCGTAACGGCCACCGGCCACCACGTGCACTCCTCTTTAGAGCCTCATACGACTCTTCAGAGAGTACATTTACAGTAGCTCCAGTGTCCACAGCCAGGGAAAGGTTTTGATGGCTTACCTTCGTGGGTATTGCCATGATGTTTGTTTGTTGGCAGGCAGCCACTATATTGTGGTAAATCGACAAATCCCGTGCCTGCGCGAGGAAAATCTCCCTCGCTTTTGTGTCGAGTTAACCTGGATGGTGCGACGAGGCTCGCATGTCTTCCCCCGACAACTTACCTCTCCCAGCAGCCCACTTATACTCATAGTTTTCACGAGCATCTAATATCTGGTAGCAATGGTCGGTATCGTGAGTACCCGTACCGTGGATCGCGCAGTGGTAGGAGGCCCTACTTATTCTGTGCTTTTGCTGTTGTCCCCTCCCCCGGAAGGAAAAGGAAGATTTAATCCTGGTTGAAGGAATCCCTTCAGAGCCGTGGGTGGCGTTTTTTTTTTTATTATCACCCACTGGTGATGCCTTTCGCTGTTCTGCTTTCTTGCGGAGGCATCTCTTTTCTATATGTCCCACCTTGTTGAAGTAGGAACAAATGACTACCTCTTTCGCAGCTGCCCCTGCATAAGAAGGTTGGGAGGGTTATTGTCCGTGTTGGAACAGGAGTATTTACTCCTGCAACGGTGGCTGTGAAAGCCGTAGAGTGTACTGTCTCCATAAGCTTGCCGTCTAAGGCCGTTATGAAATCCACTAACTCGTCCTTAGGACTGAAGGGCAAAGCAATAGCTGCACGACGCACCTTCCCCTGGACATGTAGCATATAGAACAAAAGTTCCAGAAATTTGGACATATTATCCATACTAATTTCTGTTGCAGTACACCACTTTGCTTCCGTTAGAATTTTGATGCACCCCTCCGTTAACGTATTGGCCGCGATAGACCCATCCCATACAGTTTGCGACGCCAAATTCGTTATTATTGAATCAGTTACATGACTTACTTGTTTCACTACGGTGGTTGCTGCCCCACCACTGAAAACTCTCAGGAAATTCTCCCTGAATTTGTCTAATTTTGCCCTATCTTCCGGCAGAAGTGCTGTGCTTTGCATTAATTGTTGAGCTCTCGAACCAGGTTGCAGTCGAGAACGAATGAAAGCAATTTTGTCTGCTGGCCTGCAAACGTCTGAGTTACTCATTACATCCTCACATAGAGTGAGAAATTGATAAGCGCTAAAACCTTCCTCTTCTCCACTAATGGTCGCACGGATGCCTCTGTGGGTAAACCTTAAATGAAGTAGGAAATGCAAGTCCACATTGGCCTGCCCAACCTGTGATAAACCCGCCATTTGAGGATTTAGGGTTGATGTTATAGGAGTAATGTTAGCAAGAGTAGTATTAGTACTAGCAGCAGTAGTAGTAGTAGTAGTAGTAGTAGTAGTAGTATCAGTACTAGTACTAGTAGCAGTCATCATGAAATATTGTTTACCGCTCCTCAAGGTAAGATTATTCAGTCTGAGGTTAAATTATCTACGTTTTCTGCTAACTTTTCCTTAGCGTTTGGCATTAATTATGAGACTATAACGTACTTGTAATTAATTAATTATATACGCAAAACGTCTGCATTGCTATTTCCAAAAAGAACATTCTATATATGAGAAATAAATTGGTAAGGAAATTTCCTGCCATTGATGACAAGTTATTGTTTATTAACGTCCCCGCTAAAAGTACCGTTTTTCTTTTTCCCGCAAGGAAGCCTCCCTACATAGAAAAAAATGGGCTAAGGGGTGACTATTTTACACTGATAAGATTTCCTATCACGAGATGAAATCTTAATTATATCTCATGTCTGTGTGATTAAATAATACGTGTAAATGTAGTGTTTTTAGCTAAATGCTTGTAACTACTTAACGTAATTGTTGATTGTAGACTGCTCACTCGAAGTTCTGGGCCGGTAGTGGAAGTCTCCTCTCCAGCACCTCGTCGAGCGCTCCTCTTTTTCGCTTCTTGTCCGTCTTCGGTGAATAAGTTAGATGAATGACTGAGTAACCTTTAATTCCCCTAGGAGCACTAGTCGCAGGAAAGTAGTTCTCAATTAAACACTCATTAACTTATGTCCATTACACCATCGTTTCTCTCTTCTCGAAACAGGCGAAATCGGATTATTTGTTGCGAGTTTCACCATAAGTTTCAGGTGGGCTTTCGTTGTTCTTAAACGGATCGCTCACTCGCCCCGGCTGTTGCGCGGTTCAAAAGTTTCGTTTTTTTTTTTTTTTTTTTTTTTTTTTTTCAAAAAGTTTCGTTTTTTTTTTTTTTTTCAAAAAGTTTCGTTTTTTTTTTTTTTTTTTCAAAAAGTTTCTTTTTTTTGTTTTTGTTTCAAAAAGTTTTTTTTTTTTTTTGTTTTCAAAAAGTTTCGTCTCCTCTCACATTTCACTATTTCCAACACAGTTTCAGAGATTGTAATTAATTATTTAGCACTGATCAGTATTCGTGCCACACGCTATCACCACTTTATGTTCTGGATTTTTCCCTTTACGCGAAAAATATTCACACAGGTAGACTCACCCTGTTTGTTTAGATGATAGTCAAATGTCCAGTAACACACGTTTCAATCAATCTGTTTCGTGGGAAATATTAGTGTTTCGTGAGGATGTAGAGAGACACTTTGGGCTTTTGGCAGTTCGTATAATTTCAGTTAAAACTATACACTTCGCGAAATACGTAAGACAGGAGTCCCGTCGAACACTCCGCCATGAAGCTTGGTTCTCCCCTTCTCCCGAGCCTCCCGGAGGCAGCGACACACCTCGCCGATGCCTCCGTCGAGCAGGTTGATAATTACTCGATTCTCCTAAGACATTTTACATCTGCTCACTTACTACTTTATTAGCATGGAGCAAATAATGTTTATATTAGTAACCAAGCATATAACATTACTACTCTCTACAAATATCTATCATGTTACCATATATATATGGTGTGCTTATTAGCTACATGACATCACGTAAAAAGCTACAGGTGTGGTGACTCTGTGCACAGGGAAGAGAGAGACAGAGGCCTCTTTGTTATCCATCGCGACAAAATGCTGAGTCGACAAACCATGGAGACCCGGGGGGTGGCCCCCAAGTGCCACACCAGTGTCATACCAAACCTTCATCACTGTTCTTACTTCCTTCATTCGTTTCTACCCTAGTAATGCCTATAATGCCTTAACATGTATATACATACTATATTGTATATATATAGTTTGTTTCTCATACAATACTTTATTGCTCATGTGTATCGCTAACCTGTATACGATGTCAATTAACCCTACTTCCTTCTCCTTAGATGCATCGGTGATAGTGATAGTGTAGATGGTATGTCAGTGACCTAACATTCTGTGTGGTACATCCGTAGTTCTTTCTGGTGGTGGAATATAACTGAACTCAATCATAGCTAGCACGAGGAAACGAAAAAGCGACAAAATATTAGCCACATCTGAAAACCCTAAATGCCCATCATGTATCGTACACGCAATAGACATCCGAGACTATGGTCCCTTGATAACTTTCAGAAATGTGAGAGGAAACCCAGATGAAAAATTAGCATATCTACATGAAATCCGTGAAAATCGAATGGCTGAACCTCTCAATTCACCTCGCCGTATGGAAGCAGTGTGTGCTCAGATACCAGAGACTCTCGAAGACGTTGACTTGGAGATGATAGGATACCACAGACCATGTTACCAGCGCTTCACAGCAAACTTACATCGCTTGAATGATTCGACCGTAGCATCTATGTCCACGAAGCATCACTCCCCCGCCCCAAACTGTCATCTGCTGAGAGTTCCCAACTATTCCCACCAGAATGTATGTTTCTGCGAGAAGTTTGAAATAGAGGTATCTGGAAAAACCGAGAGAACCATCAAATTCCTATCATGAAAACACAAAGAGCCTGCTTGGAAAAGCATCGAGTCCCAGGCCCTTGAACTGGGAAAGACTCGTCTATACCGACAGGTGAAAGGAAAGGACTTATTTGCCGTTGAAGCACAGTTCCATTCCAAATGCAGAATGTCCTTCACCAACGGAATATAGAAATCACATCCGGGCACAGGAGCGAGAGGAGAACCGTAACGTAGACACTGATCAGGCCCATAGGGCTGCTGCCCATAACGCAGCCTTCAACTTGGGGTCAGGATTGGACTCTTCCGTTATTTGTAATTATACCAAATGTCAATTACTCACTTCTACTGACAGCGTACCTAGCTGTCCTACATCACTTGTTAAAGTTTAATAAAAAGGAAAAACATTGTTTTCTGACTTTTCCGAATGTTTGTATTTGACAACATAAAGTTTCACTGGGGGGGTGGGTAACATTGGTAACAATTAATGTATGATAGTCATATATGTATGTCAATTGTTTGACTGCATTAGATGGGGGAGTAATAGACGATGATTTTGATATGTTAAACTGACCAGTATGTTGTATATTAGTGAAGTTATTGTCATTTATGTTGAAAGTTGTCGGCGAAACCGAAGTCATTTTTCCACCTTTTTTTAGGTTTTTGCCGTTCCATGACTAAACTTGTACCACTTACTGCATTAATTGTTCTTATTACAATAGGCCATGTTATTCTTGTCACGTGGGCACCAACATTAAATTTGTAACTACATTATTTGTGATTTTATGGACATTTTGGTAATTTCGAGGGTCAAATATTTCGTGATCGACGATGGCCGCCATACGAACCCCATGGGTCATTAGTTGACAGTGTTAACATTGATTTTTGTTTTCTAGACATATTTGTGCATCTAAAAAAGTAGGTCTCATTAGATTAGATTGTGCACGTGGGGTCCACTGGACTACTAGACTATAGGTTGCTGAAACACATGGCAGAGTGCGAGTCCCCATTCCGTGCCTGCCAACGCTCTGCAGAGCGTGATGTTTTCACGTTAATGGCGTATTTTGTTTCCAGTAAGTGGAAAACCTGTTCTTGTAAGCTCTCCGAACCATGTCGCTCATGGACGGAAGCTTTTCGATTCAAGTTATCCCTTGGTAGGCTTATTGACAGGCTACTTGGGAATGAAACTAATGTTTCATTCCTCAAAATAGTGGTCATGTGGGGTCCTAGTGCAGCATATTCATATTCGATATCTGCGGGATCATGACCAAGTGCCCAATCAACAGCATAGGCCGAGGCAAGGACACCGCAGTCGTTGTTATTAGCCTGTACTGTAACAACAGGCACGGGTGTAATGTACACCTGTGCACCAAAAACTTTAAGCAGAATTTGCTGCAATTGCGGTGAATGCTCATGTTATTCATAGAATCATATACTACATTGGCACTGTTATTCGCATAAGTTATGAGGACCCAATGTCCATCATCATCCTCGGTTACGCCAAGAGGAACAATTAGCAGCGCTTTCGGCGTTTCCAAGAGGTCAGGAATGCAAGCCTCCGGCCAAAGGGCAGTCATTCATGAGGACAGCTAGCTCGACAAATGTGATGCCAGCAGTATCTCTACCAATCATCCGCAATATTGGTACAATGGCTTCATCAGTTAGTTTGCGACCCAACTGAAGGTCCTCAAATGCAGGATTTGTAACAGCGGCCATCCTAGGCCGTGATTGCATAGTATGATTTGACATGACCGCACTAAGGCTAGTACCAAGGAGCAAAGACCAATAAGGCTATTAGTATTTACCTTAGCTACGCTATGGGTGGAGCGCAACGGATTCCCTCCAGTGCTGGCCAAAGCCATATAAATAGGTCTGCCAAAGTCCAACCTGATATTCATTCTCGCGTCATGACGTCACCGCGAGTCCACAGTAGGTAGGAGCTGGCATTCGGCATGTATCATAATGTATCTTACAGCATCTAATGCTTAGCTAAAGTATTACACATATTTTTGGAGTACGCAAAAAAAAAAGTCTTTCATCTACGACATCCAACACCGAATAAAGTAGTGGTGGTGATGAATGAGAAACATTTGAAATTAGAGGCGTTGTTTGTGTGTAAAAAGCTTGGTCAGCTTCGTACCTCAATGAAATGATGACTGCAGTTAAGTTCTTTTTATTCAAAATCATATATAAACGGCTTAATAATGACGACTTTATCTGATAATGAATTATAAGCACTTTCGCTTTGAGTGGTATCTTCCCTCAGCAAGCTTCTCCGCGTTTGAAATCACTCGGTCTCTGACTGACGGTCGGTGTGGCGGGACCTCACTCTCTGTCACGTCACCGCTCCACACACTCAACGCCATACTCTGCATGATGAAGTATCTTACTTCTTACCTTAATGCATAGCATTAGATCCGTGAGAATGTGAACAGTATTGTGTACTCTTGAGAGAGAGAGAGAGAGAGAGAGAGGGAGTTCTAGCTACCACACAAGCTGGGGGCGAGACCCTTTGCTTGTGTCGCTTTTGCCGCTGTAGCGAGACAAGCAAAGTTCATTTCCCACCTGACATGCATCCTATGTAACAGATGGGCGCTCCTTAACCATGCGGCCATGCCTTCACACTGTGCTGTCTTCGGATGTAAATATATGAGAGCAAGAGGACAAAGAGCCAGATGCATATTCCCGTATTCTGGAACAGTATGTCGAGTTTACTCTTGAACACATCAAGTTAGGTTACGGTTACGTAAGAGGTAACATATTTAAAAATACTCTTGAGCGTAACTTGATGTGTGGAATCACAATGAGGGTATTTTCGAGAATATCCTATGGTTAATTATGGAGTTACAGCCATGCGTCTTCACAGAGCTGGAAGAATAGGGGAGCGGAACAGGGCTGAAGAGCCTGAGTAGGGAAGACAGTGGGAGGGGCGACTCGTGCTGACGTCACGGAATTTAACTAGGCTCCGCCCCATGGCAGACCTGTGTATATGGATGGCTTTGGTGCTGGCAGTCAAATACCCTAACGCGTATACCAATCTGTAACAAAGGAAACATTCTAGAGCAAATATATGTACTTTATGAAATGTGTCTTGGCAATCATGATATGTATCTGAAACTCGAGAAAATGTGGCCATCTATTGTGAAAAACAGTCATAAATAGAAATTTATTAATATACATACGTAAAAAGGAGGTTAATAACAATTGTATATCGTGTCGTTGTTAATAATTTGTGTTAAATCAAGTGTTCCCTACGATGAATATTTATAGAGCAAGAAATCGTCAGAGCTGGGCACTTCCGTACCTCTGTCCGTACCTCCGTACCTACGGACTTCCAAACTAGGTCGGAAATCCGGAGGTACGGAAAGTTTTTAAAGGTACGGAAGTAACAGGTACGGACCTGCGAAATTTTGGGTCCGTACTTCCGTACCTGATATTTTCTATGATGAAAAAAAAAAAAACGACGACGAAAAAACAGTCCACAGAATAACTTTCACAGCGTTTTGGCGGGCAATTTGCCACTAGCTGTCAGCTGATCATTTCCTAAGGCGAGATCCGTGCATCTGTGGTGCCTGGTAAACACCAAACGTGCGGCATCAAGCTCAAGATCAACAACGTTTATGTTTACAGTCACATCACCCGGCAACGCGTTTCAAAGTTTCACTGCTATTGCTTACTGTTTAGTGTTTACAACTAAACATGGACAATACGTGAAAAGAAGTGATAGCGACAGGAGCACGAGTGTGTCTGGGATAGTAGCAATAGTAGTGTGAGCTACAGAACCAGCACGCCTGCACCATCTGCGTCCAGAACCCATACACCACAGGGGACGTCAGATATTTCTTTGTCTGACGTGGAGCTGGACTCCTCCCAGCTGTTCGCACAGGACATAGAGGAGAGTGGGACTGAGCAGGAGGATCAGAGGAAGAGGCAGGAGGGCACCAGACAGCTAAAGGCTATGCTGTGGCACCTTGAGAAGTAAGACAAATCTAACTGTTCTATTGCAGTATTTTACTAATTTAATATTTTTAAGTTGACATCTTATGATCTTAATAAGTTAATGTTCTTATCGCCAATCGCATCGTGTCAATTAAAACTTTAAAAAATTGCAGGTTCTTTGTCTTTGACTCATATGTCAGGACAGAGAATGACACACTGGAGGGGAGTCCGTATTTTAATTGATTTGATGATTATTTGATGGTAAATATATATTGCTATATATATTTATGAAGCTCTGATGTATTATAGCCTTGTATTTTGTTTTATTTTTGAGGTACTGACTATATTTTTGCAGGCGCGTTTTAATAGTTATAGGGTACAGGTACGGAGGTACGGAGGTACGGAGGTACGGACAGAACAAAGTAAAATAAGGTACGGAAGTACAGGTACGGACGACCCGCGTCCCGAAGTACGGAAGTACAGGTACGGACTACCCAAAATCCAGGAACGTGCCCAGCTCTGGAAATCGTATGATATATCCAGGGTGGGGGAAAGGAGCCTTACCAGAGAGAGCTCGCACGCCTAGGTCTAGTCTCTGACACGGAATCTGAGAGACTGAAGCGCCTTTGTTCCCTAAAAAACCGTTAAGCCGTGGAATGTATCAGTACGAGGCTGCGGAAAATGGGAAAAAGCAATGTTTCCCTATTATCTCAAAAACCGGATTTTCTTTCAGAAAACGTTATAGATAGAAAAAATCCCGATTTCAACAGGCTTCCCTGTGGTGTAAACAGATTAAAATTCCATTGAGAAATGAACGCATTAAGTGTGTTTTTACGGCATATTTCCCGAAAAAAATATTACAGGAATCAAGGTGACGGAGTCATGCATGCGTCAAACTCTTGTTGATAATAAATTTACATTTTTATTACTAGCATACGATTCCTGCATAAATGTTCTCCATCAAGACATAAAAGAAATGTTTGCCGGATAAAAGATAGATGTATGGTGCGTCAATAAGCTGCTGGAAAGTGAAAATCACAAAGTTGCGCAAATGAAAAAAAACTGTTATATCTCAAGATCGGTATAAGCAAAAAAGAAACGGATAGTTGCTTAGGGTAGATCTCTTTGAGCTTAACAAAAAGTATTCAAGGCATATTTGGTCTAGGGTTAATAATTACATAGTACAAATAGGGAAACGCAATAAAGGTAGTATTTTGACCATTATTATTAGCAGCCTAAAAATTGGTCCAGTTGTATTATCATACAGACGTAAAAATTATCTCAATACCAATTGTACATTTTCCGAAGATCAATAATACATGTTCTATATACTTTTCTCACAGAAGCATAGTTTCGTTTTGAAAGGGCGTACAAAATATATTAACTGGGGTAAATAAGCTTACAAAGGCTCAAAAATTTATTTTAGAACCTAATATCGGAAAACGAAGACCAGATTCGTGATCACCATCAGCAAAAGCCACTATGAACAAAGTTTCATGCAAATCCGGTGAAAGAAATGTTGCTAAAATTGTGAAGGCTTTTTAAAGGCCCAGGAATTATTTGTTTCACAGGGGCACAGTTTCTGGTACCCTTGGGTACTCGAAAACCGCAATGCCAGTCAAGGCCTGAATTTTTTCAACGACTTTACCCTTGAGAGAATAAGTATCGAGACAATCCATCTCGTCGTCCTCTCTTTGAAACACTTGGGATGCATGAAATCCCTCAGGATGGTGGCTTCCATCTGTTGAGCACTCATCTATAAGTTGCCTGGGTGTACATCTCAAGGATGCTGCATCGCCATCAAATTTGATACTTGTCATGGGATCGACGCCTTTTCCCAAACACTACATAGTTAGTAGGGAGAGCAAGAAGCTCTTCTCACAATTTCTTTTGCTGGCCATACATGGAGCAGGCCAAACTGTAATACTGACTTGGCTGCTAAAGATTCCAGCCATTTGTTTCTCAGTATCACTCATGTGACAGAAGTATTTTCGCCCGCAAAATTCATAGATCATATTTTCCTCTACAGCAGAAAGATACGCAGAAGCCATGACTGAGTAATGATCAATATAGTCTAGTAGTCCAGTGGACTCCCACGTGCACCCCCTGGACAATTTAATGAGACCTACTTTTTTAGATGCACAAATATGTCTAGAAAACAAAAATCAATGTTAACACTGTCAACTAATGTCCCATGGGGTTCGTATGGCGGCCATCGTCGATCGCGAAATATTTGACTTTTTCAAAATTACCAAAATGTCCATAAAATCACAAATAATGTAGTTAGAAATCTAATTTTGGTGCCCACGTGACAAGAATAACATGGCCTATTGTAATAAGAACAATTAATGCAGTAATTGGTACAAGTTTAGTCATGGAACGCTAAAAACCTAAACAAAGGCGGTAAAATTACTTCGGTTTCGCCGACAACTTTCAACATAAATGGCAATAACTTCACTAATATACAACATACTGGTCAGTTTAACATATCAAAATCATCGTCTATTATTCCCCCATCTAATGCAGTCAAACAATTGACATACATATTTGATTATCATACACTACTTGTTACCAATGTAACCCACCCCCCTAGTGAAACTTTACTTACATCAAATACATACATTCGATAAAACTTAGTTTTATATTAAATTTTGCCAGTTAATCATGGGTAACTAGATAATACAACTTAGTATTGTTCAATTGCCATTTGTAAACACTGTTTTGCTCCATATGTCATGTCATATGTATATACTATATTGTATATATATGTTTGTTTCTCATACAATACTGTATTGCTCATGTGTATCGCTAACCTGTATACGATGTCAATTAACACTACTTTCCTTCTCCTTAGATGCATCGGTGAGTGATAGTGTAGATGGTATGTCAGTGACCTAACATTATGTGTGGACTGTGGTACATCCTTAGTCCTTTCTGGTGGTGGAATATAACTGAACTAAATCATAGCTAGCACGAGGAAACGAAAAAGCGACAAAATATCAGCCAGATCTGAAAACCCTAAATGCCCAAATGAAGCTGTACCCCTAACATCATTTTCAGCAAACTTGTCCCTTTCTTTCTCCAACTAACTCTTTCCTAAAATGTAGATAGCAATCATCCTCATTTTCAACTTCATATCATCTACAAGGATTCACCCTCTTGCAAACGTAACTTCTTAGCCCTAGTTCATAGGTAGTGATAAAATTTTATCATGCAGGTCACACAAAATGGGACATACACAACGGCAGAACCATTGTAAAGCGAGACAAGACAATTGCCAAAAGCAATGAAACTGACTAGTCGAAGATACCAAACTTAATGGAACTACACAATATAAATATCATAAATTTGCACTTCCTTACCTGCAGCGGCATAAATGCTCATGTTTTCAACTAATTCACCGATGCAAATAGTACCACTGCATTTAAAAATATTCTCTTAATCATCCTTGTTCACCCTAAATGAAGTGACTGAAGAAGGTTGAGTCCAAACAAAGGTGCCTCGTTGAGAAAAATATTATCTGCCATCAATGTGACTCAGTAAACATGAAACACTTCCTTATTCCTAATATATGTCTCACTTAAGGCCTAGCTAATAGCTGAGTACTAGCAATTTTAGCTTAAAGTAGAGTACTAACGATTGAGACTTTTAACGTAAGAAAACATGAGGTAAAAAGTGATAGCGTGAAGGTGTTCTTCATAATAGCCTGCCGAATACTAAAGTTTGTGTTCATACTCACGACACAGGAACGAATGATCAGGATGCCACATCCTACTTTATAAAATCCTTAATTAATACGCCGGAAACTGTGAGTCGGATATTTTCTAATCAGACGCTCGTGATTGCGATAACAAAGGAAAGCCGTGACGCAACGGGGCACAACCATTCACTATACTTAACTGAAGTCAACGACAGAGAAAAAGGTCAGTAAACCGGCAATCAATCGGAATAATAACAACATTATAAGATTAAAAAGAAATTTCAAATCATATTGATAGTATTAGACGATCACTTACACAGATGTTGCGAGTTGTCTTCAATGCTCACCTATAAAGAAGAAATTATATCATGAGTGACAGTCAAATGTACAGTCTTTTGTGATTATTCTGATGATGAATAATAATTCGTCTACAATAATAAGATAGGACATAGACCACTGTATACCTGGACAATACACTCGACAATGTTTTGAATTGCGGGGCTGCATAGGGGCCTGCGGGGCGCCTGACAAAGAGATATAGTGGTCTATGGACTATCATATAGACTGGTTTATCACTATATATGATATACTGTAATCTTCGTAAATGTTTGTTCTATAATATTATCAAATAAAAAACAGTATAACACGCTAAAGAAATGCATTTACGAGACTATGAAGAAATATGCATGAACTTAATATTCACTTAACTCTTCGCCATTTAAAACTTTGCGAGTCAACTTTTATCATGAAGGGTATCAATAGAAGCGCAATTGTATTAGCTTTCCATTGCTATATTTCGTTATCTGATAAAATAATTAGAACCATGCATATATTAGCGTTAAATAAATAAATAAAATCATCAATCGGGTAATTTTCCCGATTGATGATGTTATTTATTTACTTATATATTTCGTATTCTAATAAATGAATTAGTACCATGTATACATTAGCGTTGACTAAATAAATAACCTTATCAATCGGGAAAATGACCCGATTGATGATTTTATTTATTTAGTTAACGCTAATTTATGCATGGTTCTAATTCCTTTATCAGATAACGAAATATAGCAATGGAAAGCTAATAAAATTGCGCTTCTATTGATACCCTTCATGATAAAAGTTGACTCGCAAAGTTTTAAATGGCGAAGAGTTGAAGTGAATATTATTTCATGCATCAGTTCATGCATATTTCTTCAGTCTCGTGATGGCATTTCTTTTGCGTGTTTTACTGTTCTTTATTTGATAATATTATAGAACAAACATTTACGAAGATTACAGTTATATATAACTGATAACAGTCTAATAACCGATATTTCNCTGGACCGATTTTCCCAATCTAGTTCCCACCCCCAGAATGTATGTTCTGCGAGAAGTTTGAAATAGAGGTATCTGGAAAAACCGAGAGACCCATCAAATTCCTATCATGGAAACACAAAGAGCCTGCTTGGAAAAGCATCGAGTCCCAGGCCCTTGAACTGGGAAAGACTCGTCTATACCGACAGGTGAAAGGAAAGGCCTTATTTGCCGTTGAAGCACAGTTCCATTCCGAATGCAGAATGTCCTTCACCACGGAATATCGAAATCACATCCGGGCACAGGAGCGAGAGGAGAACCGTAACGTAGACACTGATCAGGCCCATAGGGCTACTGCACATAACGCAGCCTTCAACTTGGGGTCAGGATTTGACTCTTCTGTTATTTGTAATTATACCAAATGGCAATTACTCACTTCTACTGACAGCGTACCTAGCTGCCCTACATCACTTGTTAAAGTTTAATAGAAAGGAAACACTGTTTTATGACTTTTTTCGAATGTTTGTATTTGACAACATAAAGTTTCACTAGGGGAGTGAGTAACATTGGTAACAATTAATGTATGATAGTCATATATGTATGTCAATTGTTTGACTGCATTAGATGGGGGAGTAATAGACGATGAATTTGATATGTTAAACTACCAGTATGTTGTATATTAGTGAAGTTATTGTCATTTATGTTGAAAGTTGTCGGCAAAACCGACAATTACTCTTGCTGCACCCATAAAGGATGCATGCATGTGGCATATCGCAAAAAAAATCTATCAGAAACACCCAAAAATCTTCAAGTACTATATTTATCTCTTGTGTTTACGTGCTTCTGATCAGCGCGGGGAGAGGAGGCCTTCCTCCTGGTACGTCACCGAGCCGTGGTGCATCGTCTGCCAGTTGCCAGCAGCGTTTTCGAAGCTCGGGGAATTTACAGATTTTGATTGCGGATTATTAAAAAGCGGCTGACTGGATGCAAAAAGTGACAACATATTGTTGATACACTCGATAATGGCTATACTCTAACTACATAAAATCAGGAATGATGAAATGGTCTGGACGATTACTTTAAGGAAGGCACACTCGGTAAGACATACACAGACCTCAGAACACGTGTTGCCCACACACCACTCACCTCCGAGCCTTGCCTGCCGTTCGCGCCACTAGCTACCACAACGCGCCCGCCACTCACTCAGCCGAAGTTCCTGCCACCACACTCCTCTCATCTATATTATATATTCAAGAGAACCCCGTCGACGGTTCAACGCCTCCTCTCCTTCCCGGCACCCTTACAGCCGCGGCCGTGGATTCGCCTGCAGAGGACAGCGATGCTGGGCAGTCTATAGACGGCCTCGTTCGGGAGATATACGCAACGCGCTCGGGGAGGGTCATTCATCGCCCCCGGTTCTTCCGACTGCAATAGTACAGTGGCTGTGTCATGTACGTATTATTATTATTATTATTATATGTAGCTATATATATATATATTTTTTTTTTTTAAAGGGGAGTACTGTAGTGACCCCAAAGTGGGGCGCCACACAGCTGCCTAATTACCCCTTAAGGTCAAGCCACACTAGGTGCACCTGGACCTGACTCTCTCGTGATCTACTTTCCTCACTCCCTCTGGTCGTGAGAGCAGCGAAGCCGCCAGTCATCACACGGTCACGAGGCAGAGCACACAACTGCTCTCATGTCCCAGAGCATACAACCGCTCTCACGTCCTTGTGGTTTACCGCTGTAATTATGGGACCTCTTACCATCTCAATAAACTTGTGTGCGAACTTAGTTTTTGGTGGAGCCCGTGTCTAGCTAAAGTGAATACTACAAGACTAAGTGCACTGATGGCAGTTAAATTCTGTGATTTGAAATTATAGAATTGCATTTAGTAGTATATCTGATAGAACAAAATAGAATAGATTCGACGTGAGAACATTTGGAAAAATGTGATGACTTTAGAAATAAATTTTTTGGTTCAATAATTATAATTACTGTCTCACTTCATGATCCGATAATAGTTTTAGTTTACAACACAAATAACCATTTGAAACTCAATGAAACAAAATTATCATCCATCAGTAACCATAGACAAACATCAAGTAAAGGTTATCTACTATAGCCGTGTTTTTGTCGTCCAAACACCGTCTTGGATTACGAAGACCAACCCAAGATCTGCTGTTTTTGAGCGCGGTCTTGGTACGAAGACGGGACTAGAGAACAAGCATTAGAAAACGAGAGTTTCGGCGCCGCGTGGCTTTGTTGTGATGCCGTACAGATGCGGGGAAAACCATACCTATCATCATGAGTTCATGACCATCAGGAATATCAAGCAAGCGTCGAAGACACCTATGAGGCTGTCTTGTAGAAAATTATCCCGTGGAAACAAGAGAAAAGAAAGGACATTTGAGCAGAATATGACGAGTGGCTGAGGTTAAGAAAGGCTCACTTGACATGAAAAACAACATAATGTAACAAAGTAGTAATGACAAATGGTTGTAGAAGAAGAAATAACGGCCTATAACAGATAGATGAAGAGATATGGTGTTAGAACTGATGAGAAGCCGCTGTCTGTTATATGTATTGCTACACTTTTCCAATACTCGGGGAAAATAAGGTTATTATGGACGAGAACTGCGCGGTCGCTATACCGCCGTTAATACGTACGTTTTCTATATTATTTTTTGCTCAGTATATTGTACATTATTAATTCACTTCCGCGTAACCTTCAAAACTTATATACATATTGTAGAAATAATAAAGTTGGTTAATACGCATACACTACAGACACACACTCCCTTTTCAGAGGCCCCCCAACCCTATAGGACAGGGGTCGGCAACCTTTTCATTGCGAGGGCCAGAGAAAGCTTCTAGGAGTAGCCTGCGGGCCGGAGTGCCAAAGAGAACCCAAAAGTGAAAGTGTACAAATATTTTATAGAAAAGCGGCAAACCAGTGACTACTTTACAAAAAATTATTGAAAACATACAAATCATTGACTGCAAAAAACATTTTTGTAACAATATACAAACAATATAGAAAAGCAGGCAAACCATTTGACTAGATTACAAGAAATTTATTGAAATACATGCAAATCAGTGACTGCAAAAAAACAGTTTTGTGAAAATGTACAAAAAATATAGAAAAGCAGGCAAACCAGTGACTAGATTACTAGAAATTTATTGAAAACATGCTAATCAGGGCTGCAGAAAGAAGTTTTATCAAGAGATATGCAAATTAGTGGGATGGTTGGTGCTGTTTGCCATGGAGAAGTGATTCAATGTCTGGATCGATTGATGAGGTAGACAAGAGCAGAATATCATTGAGGTGGCGGTCACTTAGCTGGGAGCGAATGCGAGACTTTGTATATTTCATTTTTGAAAAGAGTTTGTTCACAATAAACAGTAGTGCTGCCAAACATGGCAACGATGCGTTTTACATGCTCAAGGGTAATTTGGAAATTTGTTAGAAGGGAGGACGAGGTCACGGAAGAAGGACAGTGGAGAAGCGGTAGGGTTTGCTTTGCCTTCAGTTCGTCTTACCCCTGAAGCTCCACCAACTCCATCTGCAGGGGGGCAGGGCTTCGTCCACAGGGAAGTCAAAGGGGGAGGTGAACAGCTTGAAGCCCGGAGCCAGTGGCCTGACACCTGTGAAACGGAGGCAAATTTCTCCCGCAAGAGGTGACAACACCAACAAAAGTGTTCAGGTCCACGTCATCAGTGCACAAGCCGCAATACGAGGAAAATGCATAAACTGACCACAGCCAGTTGAGCCTCCCACAAGCGCAGCTTTACCTCGAAGGCGGTGATGTGCAAATACATGTCTGTAACTAGAATTTTTTTTGCCTTGCAGCAATCACATTGAGGTCATTTAGGTGCGTAGTGATATCTGTGAGCAGGGCCAGACGAGTAAGCCATTGCGGGTTGGAAAAAACGATCAGCACCGGGGAGGTTTTTTTGGGACGGAGGAAGGTGGCGATCTCCTGCTGCGGGTCGCACATGCGGGACAGCATGGCTCCATGTCTCAACCAGGGGACCTCACAGAAGTAAGCAGTCACCATAGTGTGTCGTTGACTTCACCCGTTAGTGCCTGGAACTGGCGGTGGTTAAGGCTGCGGGAGAGGATGGAGTTGAAAAACCTTCACGACTACAGGCATGACATCAGTAAGGTTGGCAGACTTGGAGCACAGGGACTCTTGGTTGGGTGATGCAGTGCACCCTTTTGGATGGGCTGTGTGTGTCCGGCGGCCTCACAGTGACGCACTAGCAGTGAGGCGGCACCCTTTTTCTTTCCAGTCATTGCTGGGGTACCGTCGGTCGTCACGCACACGAACGGGACGGTCAAGGGAGTGTTGCTTCACACACTGAAGCACGGCGTCGAAGATGTCTTGCCCAGTGGTGTGCCGTGCATGGAACAACTGGAGAAACTCCTCATAAACCTGAAGGGCAGCAGTGACTCCACGAATGAAAATCGCCAGCTGGGCTGTGTCCTTCATGTCTGTGCTCTCATCAAGAGCGAGAGAGAAGGCATCGAAATTTGAGCAACAGGTCTTAAAGCGAGTCGTTCACGCTGTCTGAAAATCTCCTCAATGCGACGACAAACAGTGCGGGGTGAAAGGCTCACACTTTCAAAAGGCAGAACGCTTTTCAGGACAGAGGGAATCTATCACAATCATGATGCACTCCTTGATAAAGTCCCCGTCGTGAATGGCTTCATCCGGCGAGCAAGGAGGCGGGAAACCTCATAGCTGGCGCGCGTCACTTGTCAGCCGCAGTAGTCCCGCTTACGGAAGAGTGAAGTGCTTTTCTGCAGGCTGCATGACAGTTTGACAATGGCGTCCTTCCTCTCGGCACAGACATCGATGCAAAACTCGATGCTTGGTGCTGTGTCTGCCAGTGGCGGCGCATATTTACTCTTTGAGGACAGCCACAGTCTTCAAAGCAAATGAGGCACTGGGCCTGTCCAAAGCGTTCAGTGAAAAAGTACTTCTCCCACTCAGGGTTTTAAGGGCCCCACACTCGAGGTCCACTTTCCTCTTTTTAACAACTGCAGACATAATGATTGGGTAAAAAGAAAGAAAAAAGAAAAAATAAGCACAAGTGCGAAATAATTATCCACATGTTTGAACGAATACATGCAAGACTTTTTTCAAAGGTAAAAAAAATGCATACAATAATTAAAATTACGATACAGACGTCCATAAAGTATTTTGTGACAAACATAGTGTTACGCCCCTGCGTTGGGCGTGGGCGTGCGGTGTTTGAATGGGCGTGTGTTTGAGTGTGCGTGCAGTGTTTGAGTAAGGCTCAGTAAGCATTGTCTGATTTGGGCGGGCGGGCGGGACAGGACCTACCAATACGAGTAACTAGTGAGCGTGAATGTGTTGTGAGCTTGGAGGCTGGTGAATAGGTGAATGAAGAGAGAGAGAGAGGAGAGAGAGAGAGAAAAGAGAGAGAGAGAGAGATAGTGGCCAGTCCCACGTCGCGCCTCTCGACATGATCGCGTGTTGCCATGTGTCATTTTTCTCCCTGGCGATTTTCCGTGGTGCTTCTGTGTAAGATCTCAGTCCTGCAAAATTTTCCCCGCGTTACCCGCCGCGATCATGTCGAGAGATACCCCTTACTCATTTAGTTGGGCTAGGCTGTTGCGGGCCGGATTGTTATATAAATATCAAACAGGGTGACGGGCCATGAGTTCAGACTCTGCGGGCCGGATCTGGCCCTCGGGCCGGAGGTTGTAGACCCCTGCTATAGGAGGTTAGGTTAAAGGGTTTGGTTAGGTTCATAATCTCGCCGGGGTGTCTAGGGGGCGGAACCCAACCCCCGTTATGAGGTTAGGTTAGGTTCGGTTCGGGTAATAATCCTCCCAGCTGGCAGCAGGGCGAGGCTGGCGGGTGGGCTGGCGAATGCCGGGCGGGGCGGGGCGCACTTTTTTTTCGTACAATTCTGTCACTTCTCTGGTTTCTGGGGACACTGACTATTATTTCCTGGCAAAGCTTAAGTGCTTTTTCTGATGGACGTACATTGCTATCGATAAAAACCCCGGCGACCTTAGGATTTGGTGATGAAAAAAAAAAATATTTTTTGGGGTTTCCGGAAAAAAAAAATACCCTCGCACTGAAGAAAAAAAACCCTCTAATTTTAGGCAAGAAAAAACTAGTCAGTGTCTCAGAAAATGACTGCGCAGTCCTCGTCCATTTTTTACCATGAAAAATAAATAGTTTATTGGAGCATTGTGCCCATAATCATTTAAAAATATTTTTGAGCTTTAACATTCTTATTCATGATCAAATATATTTTGCAGTCTACTCTACATTTGTATCGCAAATTATTAGTTTTTGAAAACCTTACTCGCTGTTAGTAGGAATTAGGCCAAATAAATTGATTAGTTAACATTGTTGGGAGTCCAGGTTGGTTTAATTTCCTTTGGTTATTAGTTTTTAATAATGATAATGCTTTATGGAATCACTACCGCAAAGCGCCCTCCGGGCGGACTTTTTGGCTAGCTCCTGGGGGAGGGCTATTGGTGGGCCTTCGGCCCACCAAACCAGACTCTCCAGATAGCCCCTTTTAACTTTCCTGAATCATGGATGTAGAAATGTATGCATTAACGCCAACCCATTCACATCACCCCAACTCATTCACTCACCCTTTACCCATCACCCCCCACCCCATTCACTCACCCATTACCCATCACCCCCCACCTATTCACTCACCCATTACCCATCACCACACACCCCCTTTACTCACCCATTACCCATCACCCCCCACCTATTCCCTCACCCTCACCCATCACCCCCCACCCATTCCTCACCCATCACCCCACACCCATTACCCATCACCCCAAACATTCCTCACCCATTACCCATCACCCTACACAAGGTTTTTCCTCAATTCCAATGACGCAACTCGAGAAATGCCAGTGGTCCTGGCAGTTTTAACTCAAAGGTTGGTCTAACCTGTGTTTTTTGGGTCCGCGACTAATATTTTCATAAATTAATTTCGCGATAAATATTGATGCACCGCATCTGAATACCAAAAAATATAGTTCTTCTGTTGTTCTACTAATTATAATGGATGACATGCATTACGATGGAACGTTCTATAATAGCAATTTAATGCAAATTACTCGCCTCGGTAGCAAAGCTTAATATATTTTTTACATGTATATTGTGGCATGTTAAATTTGGGCGATGTTCACACTGTTTTTTTAAGACAGTACTGCTGCGGTCTGGCAACGCTTGTCAAATACAATAAGCAATGCTTTGCAAAACGAAGAATAAAGAATGCCGAAATCCAATATCCAGTTTAACACCGAATTCACTTTGGTGGACGAAACTATTTTTTTCTGATGAGTTTCGACGTGTTTTGAATCAATCTGCTAAACCCTTTTTTGTCTTAAATAACTTTTTAAGTGATTTGCGACAAAAAAAGATGAAACAAATTCAGATAACCGAACCTAACTTATACCTAACCTAACCTTTAACCTAACATAACATAACCTTTAACCTAACCCCTCCGGGGGGGGGTTTTTTAAAATTTTAAAAAAAAACCCCCAACCCTTCACCCCCCCCCTTTTTTTCCCCCCCCCCCCCCAAAAACCCCCTTTTTAAAATTCCCCCCCCCCCCTTTTTTAAATTCCCCCCCCCCCCCTTTTTTAAAACCCCCTTTTTTTAAAATTTTTTTTTAAAACCCCCCCCCCCCCCAAAAAAATTTTTTTTTTAAAAAAAAAATTTTTTTTTTCCCCCCCAAACCCCCCTTTTTAAAAAAAAAGGGTTTTAAACCCCCCCTTTAATTTTTTTTTTTTTGGGGAAAAAGGTTTTTTTTTTTTTTAAAAGGCTAATAAAAAAAAAAAAAAAAAAAATTTTTGGCCCCCCCCCAAAAAAAAAAACCCCCCTTTTTTTTTAAAAAAAAAAAAACCCCCCCAAAAAAAAAAAAAAACCCCCCTTTCCTTTTTTAAAAAAATTTTTAAATTTTTTATTTCCAAAATTTTTTTTTTTTTTTTTAAAAAATTTTTTGGGGGGCCCTTTTCAACCCCCCCAAAAAACCAAAAAAAAAAAAATTTTAAAAAAAAAACCCCCTTTTTGGGGGAAATTTTTTTTTTTTTGGGTTTTTAAAAACCCCTTTTCTGTCTTAAATAACTTTTTGTGATTTTGGCCACAAAAAAAGATTTAAAAAAAAAATTCAGCATAACCGAACCTATACTTATCCTAACCTAAACCCTTTAAACCCAAAATAACCCTAACCTTTTCCCAAACCCAACCCTTAAGTAACAAAACTATCCCCAACCTAACCTAACCCTTTTCCAACATAACCCTAACCCTTACCTAACTAACCCTTTTCCTTTAAAATATTACCTAAACCCCAAAAATAAACCCTTTTAAACCCCCCCCCCCCCCAAAAAAAAAGTGATTGCCCAGAAAGGCTAGCAGATTAAAATTTAAAACGGGGTCAAAACTCCCCCAGAAATTATATTCACAGTTCCTTGTACAAAGTGAATAAAAGAGAAATGGGCATGCCCCCACAGTCGCACACAAAAACCATATCATGCAGGGCGGAAAAATAATGACACTGATGGGGCGGGGATGTGAAAGGTCCCCCACTATATCAAAAGGGGGTAATTTGTGGTATTAAAATAACTCAGATGTTTTCGGCTACTTTTTCGGTGACGCGGGATATGTTTGTTTATCATATATAATATATCTGAAGAGACTGGACAGGATGTATATTGACACTCATCGTCACCACACATAAACACATAAGGGTAAATATATTGCAAGAGAAACACAGGCCCCATCCTGGCTATATTTCGGTGCTTCTGACTGCAGGCTACCCTTTCGACGCCGTGTTATTGTTATCATAACCTTCATAATATACCCTCATTATTCACCTCAAAGTGATAACACTTTCTGAATGTGTGTTATACTACTTTGTGATATTGTTTGCAATGTTTTGCGTTGACTATTATTTCGGCTCCTACAAGCTTGTTGTGTTTTTGTCGCAGAAACCAATCAAGACAAAAAACGGTCTTCGTACCAAGACGGTGCTTGACGACAAAAATACGGCTTATATCTAGATACTGAAGTAAAACAATTAAGATTAATTACATAGATCAGTGTCATAAATTAGACATCGTCACTGGTTTACGAACATGGTGGAGACAAACGGAATGGGCAACAATAGGCTACGTAGTTATTTTCTTGGAGGTAATCTTTTTTGGCATATAAGAAGGGCGAGGCATTATGTGTCTAACGTACATTTCTTGAGTAACAATTTGTCATCGACATTGGACTTGTATGGTTTTTTCTTTGTCGAGAATACTCCTCCCAGCTTAAATCGCGCATCATCCCATTTTAATGCCATTTCCAATAATGGTTACCGAACGAAAGAGCGACCCAGTCGAAGTATAACGTCACGCCTGGACGTAATCAAACAATGGTTTCGCTTCAATCTTTTATTTTTGATAAATTGTCTGATAAAACTATGTCTGATAATCAGCATGTTTTTTCATTGCCGTTTTCCCGTATATTTACAGGAGGATATCTCGATTCGTAGCTTTAACAGTTTTAGCATAATCAAGATAACCCGGTGGCCGGTATGTAACATTTTGATAATGCTGTAGTATACTTATGGATATTTCTAACCTGAAGTAGTGAAAAATATATTTTCCTTATTACAATTATTGTTAAAGTTATATACTACCACGAAATATGTTATGAGAAAATGTATTTTTGTTTGTTTGAAACCCGTATGACATCATCAGTCCACTATCCTAATATTTTCATCAGCTCATTGCCTTATAGTCTGTCTCTACTGCACAGCCTCGACAAACAGTGGATGCGTATACAAGTTGTTGGAAAAGCCAGCCCCCTCCCGGTAATTTTGATGTAAGTTAACAATCTAATCGTATTTTTTCTCGTGTTTCTTTCCTTTTCTTTCTTCGTTTTAATTTTCTAATCTATTTTGTATTTTTGCTTTGCTTTTCCTGCTTTTCCCTTTCTTTTTAGTCAATTAATTTCTCTCATTTTCCTGTTTTGTTCCTTGTACTTTTATAATTCATTTATCTGTCCCATAGTATGTATATATTTATTTCTTTTGTTGTATTTTGCGGTGTATTATTTATGTGTCTTATTAATGAGAGTTGGTGTTTTCTAAGATTTTTTTCCGGTAAAACATGATCTTTGTTTGCAGTATTTATGTTTGCATTTATTGCTTGCATAAAACTCCACTGTTTTCTTAAGACGATCGATCATTGGCATATGTCTTTCTGAACGAACGCTACAAATCAAAGCTAAACTATATTATAGTGTATACACTGCAATAAGATTGGAAAGCTGAATATATCAATACAGGCTCCTTTATGTTATAAGCTTTGTAAAGGCTCCATAAGTTTTTTTTGTGGATAGAGAACGTACATAGTAGTGGTACCTCTGAACTCTTTGACGACGTACGTATGATAGAATAATCTTCAACTTACTGCGAATTTCTTGTGGGTCAAAAAATATGAGTCAATCATTGTAACTTTTAATGTCTTCATATATTCAGTAATTTGT
>JACEEZ010019476.1:115000-116434 GCA_016584305.1 Chionoecetes opilio
GAGCAGGAGTGCTATCTCTCCCTCGCTTCTCGCCCTTGCCAGTTTCTGTGTGTTGAATTGGTCGTGACATGATTTGTGCCACTGTGCATGATTCCTGATCAACTCATCCACGTCTGTGGCAGCACCAAATGCAAGAGGCACTGGCAGAGCGTTGAGTTCTCTGAACTGAGTCACTTTCTCCAGGAAAGATCCATAGACAGCTGGCGCCGACTTGTCCGCTCCATGTGCATTTAAGGGACAGCGAAGTGGCTCAGAGGTTTTCTTCTGGCAGACTGCACACGCTGACCAATCCATCACAGATGAGGACTGGGGCTCTTCAAAATCTGCAACACACAAAACAAAACAGTTAGCAGACATTGTTGCATCCTTAACTAAGTACATTGTTACGTAAGTAATTCATGTCATACATGTAAGCCTAAATTCCATTGTAATAGAACGGTTGTCCTGGTAAAATTTGAAAAGTGTGATCTTGAAGTATAAGAAGGGATGAAAAAAATAAACAAACTAGTGGATGTATTGCATATACGAATATTTCTTTTGCCATTAAAGGCGAATCTTGATTTCATCAAGATTTTTCTAAGTGAAAATTAGCCGTTATCACAAAAATGGTTCATAGAGGCTTCTGAGTAATTGGATCGTTTGTCTCCCCTCTCAAAATCATAGCTAGGACCCTGTAGAATGCCTGAACAAAATTTGGTGCTTTTATCCGGCATGTCCCCATCCTCTTGAAATCTGGTCCTTAGCGGCCGGACTATCCCGGGGATCACCGCGCGCGAGTCCCCATGCAGGCAGGCTCCCTTCCCATACCAAGCAACTCGACAGGAAGCATCAACTTGTCCCAACCACGAGCCTTGTGGGTGCCCTCTTGGCCTCCTCCACGCCGGATTGTCTCTTATAAATACAACCTGGTGGGAAGGATCGGTTTCAGGGTAGCGTGCCACATGCGCATATAGTCGAAGTTGGCGCGGACGGACTATGCAGGTAATAGGCCTCGATTCAGTCTCACGGTGCAATCGCTGGTTTGACACGTAATCGTCCCAGCGATACCCCATGATTCTGCGAAGATACATTTTACCAAAGACATCGATACGCCTCTTCAAGTCACTATTTAGTGTGCATGTCACACATCCATCGAGGAAGACAGGGACCACAAACGACTTAAAGATTCGGATCTTTGTCTTACTGCACAGGTACCGACAACGCCAAATACTCGTGCTGAGCGAGTCCATAACACCGTGGGCTATGCCAATCCGTCGTAAGTCTTCTTGACATGACCCGCCGTCATTATGGACTGCGCTACCAAGGTATGTAAAACTTTACAAGATCTCAATGTCCTCGCCGCACGCATTGTAATGCACATAAATGGGCCCCAGACATAACTACGTCACGGTTGTTTAATCGGTGCATTGGGGATAGGCGTGGGTCGCCGCGGGT
>JACEEZ010019477.1:0-57457 GCA_016584305.1 Chionoecetes opilio
CTACATGTGTGAAAATATTGTCCCCCGCTGCTTGAAGATCGGAACAGCGGTACTGCTGCTTGAATGTAAGCTCGACCACCACCACTACCTCGTGTGTATTTTAATGCGTTATTTCTCGTGTTCTCTAGTTAAACTAGTTCTAACCCCTAAACGTGCCCCTCTAGTAGTACTATTACCATCCTTCCTACAGCCTCACGCTAGGGCCACCAACGGGGCCGTGTAATAGGTAGTAATTATTAGTGACTTGAAAAATAGCGCCACGACTGCGATATGTAGAAACACTTGTGGACCCCGCTATACAGATTCCACTTGTAACCTTTGGAATAGACTGTTGTCAGGGGATTGTAGCGCTATATAGATAGGCAAGGGAGTGAAGGGGAATTTTAGTGAAGGGAGTAATAGGTGTGTCATGGGGTACAAAAGGGAAAAGTAAGGAAAGAAAGGGAGGTTTTATACTGCAATGTTTTCTGATAAGAGCGAGCGGGAGTGATCGACCAATGAGACGAGGTAACGTCATCGTGACGTCACGGTGACGTCACGATAACAAGACGGACGTAGCATATACGTGAAGTGTGAACCAGGCCTAAAGGCCTATGAGCGTTACGCTACCATACGTGTCTCGGCAGTCCGGTCTGTTGCGAGAAAAAAACAATACCGAAATCCAATACCGACCAAATAATATACCGATACCGGTATACCGATGCACCACGAATACCGATACCGGTATACCGATGCACCACGAATACCGATACCGGTATACCGAAAACAAAAAATACCGGTAATACCGGTGCTAAAATACCGGTATTTCGGTATACCGAAAACCGGTGCACATCCCTATATAATAATAATATTGTTACGCTGTTCCCTCCTCTCCTGGACCTTACCACACCACACCCAGGTGTTACAGGTATAGGCTATGCAGGAGAAGGTGTTTTACGTTAACAATAGCCGTTGCAGGCAACTCACTTCTGCAGGCGACTTCTGCAGGAGTTCGATGTGTCAAGATGAGGGCGAGTTAAGTGGTACACGAGGTCAAAATACAGGGGGCGAATGAGACACAAACGACAGGTCTGGGTTTAATGAATCAAAGCCACACTCACTACTTAAGACAGTCAGTACACAGTTACAGAGTCGCCATCCCATCTCTTGAAGATGGGCGCAAGGGCTACTCTGTATCCCTACAGGCACACAGTTCCTTCCTCAGTACAACATACACAGTACAACTACACACAATTCTCTTCCACCCACGCCACAATCATCCCCCACGCGATACCCCGACCGCCGACACGAGGCTTCCTCCCTCGTTCCTCGTCCCCGCTTGACTGCCCAGCCACGCTCCTCTGGCCCCGACCCCCAGACTCCCACCCGGGCAGCCTCGCCTCACTGCCGGGTCCAAGGTCGTACCTACCAGGCACCCTTACACACACACACTGCCTCGCGCGCCACCCAGACATACACACATACATACTGCCTTCTCCCCCAATACATCATGCAATTACGTTACACGTAACAATATAATATTATAATAATTAAATGTCCACCTCACCGGAGAGCAGGTATGGAGGGTAAATCCACGTTAAAGTGGTATTGTAAGAAAGAGAAGCCTGAGGCACTTCACTGGCATGCAGGTGATTGGGGAAGCAGACTGTTGGTGAAGGCAAGGACAGGAACACTAGAGGTGAAGGCTAGGATTAGGGATGGGCAGGACCAGGGGCTGGATGTTCGAACGCTCGTAACTTTCCGCCTCTAAGATCATCTCGGAGTGTTCATAGCGGCCATCTTAGATCTTGGGATACGAACACTACAAAAATGTATTATCAAAGGATCGTCCGAATGTTTCTTAGCTCACGATGATGCGATCTTAAACTCGTTCCTTTCCCGGGCCCAAAACCACGAGGAAGGGAAAATCAGCTGACTTTTCGTTTGGGCCCAAATTCAGAGAAAAGATTTCTTTCAACCTTTGAGTTTGTTAGCCAACAAATGCGTTAGAAGTAAAAAAAATTCAATGGCGCGTCCCCTCACAACAAATTAAAAAATTTAAAACCCTAAATTTAAAAATTTAACGGGTTAAAATTCATTTTTTTCCCTCCCCTTTGGTCTCCCTAGGGGGTTTATTGGTAACTTTCGCCAAAGGTTCCCTGGGGGTTTCTTTTCCATTTTCCCTTTGCGGAAGATATGGGGTACATAAACCCCGGGGACCCAGAAAAACATTGTCATGACGGGCCGGCTAAAAATTAGTGCCGGAAAAATCACAAAGGGCATTTTGGGATTGGTGGGGAAAAACCTTTAATTTTAAGTTATGGGCCGGGCTGCGGCCCGGGGGACAACTTGTGCGTAAAAGGTTTCCCCCCCCCGGGCCTGGTCGTTACGTCACGTTTTTTGGTTGTCAGTCGGTGTCGGAAAAACCGAAACCCAAAACTATTGCCATTACGGCCACAAAGGGGCCCGGGCCATAGCATCTATATGGTGCCATAAGGGGGCCCAAACACAGAAAACGGGCATCTTTCCCCAACAAGCAAGCCGTTTTAGCATCCAAATAGGCCATAAGGGGGCCTACCCCAGCAACGGGAATCGGGCCAAAAGGGCGGGCCGATTTAGCATCCAAAAGGCCAAAAAAGCAGGCCGATTTTTGCATTTGAATAGTGCCCCCAAGAAACCCGGGGGTTAGCATTTGAATAGTGCCACAAGTGGGCCAATATAGCAGCTGAATAGTGCCACAAGCAGGCCGATAAAGCAGCTGAATCGCTTTACCGTTCCTAATGCCGGTGTAGCACGCCGACTAGTTACCCTGCCACGACTGCGCACGTACGACAGATGACATCACACAGGAAAACATTGATCACGCCTCCTGGACCAGGGGGGAGATGCTGAGAAGTGCCATAGAGGTAGGCGAAAAGAGCGCTTTACCGGTCTTCAGGCGCTTTTGTAACAGGCCCGGCTAAGGCACCGCTCAGGCTATGTACAGTCGATATTTCAGGTGCTTTTGCCCTGCCTTACACCTCTAAAGCCCAATGCGTGGGTGTGGTCCGAGAATTCTACTAGCCAATCACGCTGCCTGTCTGAGCGCTGTTTAGGCAGCTTCGACCAATCACAAGGCTTGAACACTTCAACACCAAAACAAGAATTTTAGTCCCTCCCTCCCTCACCTCTGCAATAAGGCAACGCTCGCCCCCGCGGCCCGCCGAAAACTGTTTGTCACAAGTATGACATTCATCACAGGTTTTGACCACTTATATATTTTTGCATTGGACGTGCCACATACCATGATAATCGGAAAACTGTGGTGATTCCGAGACTGTGAGTGAAAATTTAATGCAAGCCAAAGTACAGGAGTAAGGAAGAGTTGAATAAAAAAAGGTGAAAGAAAATAAATGTTTATACACGATCTCATTTTGCTCTCATTATCTTTTATAGGTATAGTTTACTGTAATTTTTATACAGTCATGATATGCACTAATGTCTCGTGAAGATGATGGTATGTTCAGTTGTCCTAAATATCATCTGGTAATATGATAATACCGTATTACAACATTTTAGTGCGGGCGGAGCACCCTTGGTGACACTTGTCTAGTCGCTTCGCCCTCAGCCCGCCCGCCCAACCAACACACAACACAACATTTTTATCGCCAGCATATAAGCTTATAAAAACACCCCATAGTGCCGCATTAGTCTTGCACGATCAATTCATACACACCTTGCAACATTATTAATACGTAAACACCAATTGTTACGTTGTAGGAACTGAAACAAGGCTGTATTTGCTTTATAAACAGAAGATGAATGTCTGTCAAAGGCCCACAGCAGCTCACTAAGTCAGGGTCTGACCATGCCTTAGTTTTCAGCGCCTTTAGCGGTGCCACTAAGGCAGCAATCTCGACTGAGCATTGCGGTGGGAGGGCGTTTCGCCTTACCACAGGCGCCCTATTGGATAGGGCGCCCTAGCTCACTCTCAGCATCTGGCCCCAGAACATTATCGTCAGATTCGCTTATTTTACCTAAAATGCATGTCTACAAAACTTAACTCCAAACCTATCCAAAATTTAACCAAACCTAAATGAAACCTAAACCAAACGTTAACTTAACCAAAATTTAACCATTTATTTTTATATGATAATAGCAAGGTATATTAGGTTACTTAAGTTTGATTAGGTTAAATTTAAGTGAAGTTAAGGCTTGGTTTAGATTTGATTTAGGTTTGGTTAGGTTTAAGATAGGTTTGGGTTAAGTTTTGTAGACTTATTTAGGTTAAATAAGTGAATCTGATGATAACGTTCAGGGGCCAGATGCTGAGAGTGAGCTAGGGCGCCCTATCCAATAGGGCGCCTGTGGTAAGGCGAAACGCCCTCCCACCGCAATGCTCAGTCGAGATTGCTGCCTTAGTGGCACCGCTAAAGGCGCTGAAAACTAAGGCATGGTCAGACCCTGACTTAGTGAGCTGCTGTGGGCCTTTGACAGACATTCATCTTCTGTTTATAAAGCAAATACAGCCTTGTTTCAGTTCCTACAACGTAACAATTGGTGTTTACGTATTAATAATGTTGCAAGGTGTGTATGAATTGATCGTGCAAGACTAATGCGGCACTATGGGGTGTTTTTATAAGCTTATATGCTGGCGATAAAAATGTTGTGTTGTGTGTTGGTTGGGCGGGCGGGCTGAGGGCGAAGCGACTAGACAAGTGTCACCAAGGGTGCTCCGCCCGCACTAAAATGTTGTAATACGGTATTATCATATTACCAGATGATATTTAGGACAACTGAACATACCATCATCTTCACGAGACATTAGTGCATATCATGACTGTATAAAAATTACAGTAAACTATACCTATAAAAGATAATGAGAGCAAAATGAGATCGTGTATAAACATTTATTTCTTTCACCTTTTTTATTCAACTCTTCCTTACTCCTGTACTTTGGCTTGCATTAAATTTTCACTCACAGTCTCGGAATCACCACAGTTTTCCGATTATCATGGTATGTGGCACGTCCCAATGCAAAAATATATAAGTGGTCAAAACCTGTGATGAATGTCATACTTGTGACAAACAGTTTTCGGCGGGCCGCGGGGGCGAGCGTTGCCTTATTGCAGAGGTGAGGGAGGGAGGGACTAATATTCTTGTTTTGGTGTTGAAGTGTTCAAGCCTTGTGATTGGTCGAAGCTGCCTAAACAGCGCTCAGACAGGCAGCGTGATTGGCTAGTAGAATTCTCGGACCACACCCACGCATTGGGCTTTAGAGGTGTAAGGCAGGGCAAAAGCACCTGAAATATCGACTGTACATAGCCTTGAGCCGGTGCCTTAGCCGGGCCTGTTACAAAAGCGCCTGAAGACCGGTAAAGCGCTCTTTTCGCCTTACCTCTATGGCACTTCTCAGCATCTCCCCCCTGGTCCTGGAGGCGTGGCCAATGTTTTCCTGTGAGACGTCATCTGCAGCGTGTGCGTAGTCGTGGCAGGGTAGCTATCTGGGCAGGGCAGCTAGTCGGCGCGCTACACCGCCCCACTTTTAAATGAACACAGGTTTGTGAATGGAATAACCTGTTGCCAGGATTGAATGGTTTCTCAACTCTTACAGTATGACCTAAGGACCAATAGGCCTATAGTGCAACAAAGAATAAAAATCATCACTAATACTTCAAATTAAGCCATAATCATCAGTCTCGGCTGCAGTATATCAGTCTTGCCTGTGGTTGAGGGAGTCTGGCACTGGCAGTCAGCAATTCAATTCACAATGTGTGCCCTAATACACCATCAGGCTGCTACAAGTATAAATACTGTAAATGAAACAAAAGTAATTGTGTATATAAATATAATTTTCATAAGAATATAATCACTGTATTGTTACAAAAGTGGAAAAAAAGTCCAGATAAATGTGGTAAAATTTCTATTAATGAACAGACAAATAACGAAATAAATAAACAAATAGATACATGAATGAATAAATAAATAATTAAATAAATACATGAATGAATAAATAAATAATTAAATAAATCAATAAATTATATACATATAATATATATATATATATATATATATATATATATATATATATATATATATATATATATATATATATATATATATATATATATATATATATATATAAATTTTACCCATAACGTATAGTTATAACAGGGAAGACTCTTATGGGAGCTGTCATCCTGCTCACGCACTATTCATGAACTATGTACTATATGTGACAAGTCATGAATATTGAGATGCTGCAAATCTAAATGATGAACGCCAAGAATAAAATTGGATAAGTATCATCGATCGTCTAACCTCATAAGACATTATGGGAAAATCTGACGTTAAACAGAAAGAAGAAGGAAAATGTAGCCTGAAAGTCTATCAATCTCTGTAAATTAGGTTAGGTTAG
Organism: Chionoecetes opilio; assembly: GCA_016584305.1. NCBI lineage: Eukaryota > Metazoa > Arthropoda > Malacostraca > Decapoda > Majidae > Chionoecetes > Chionoecetes opilio. The sequence goes on from JACEEZ010019477.1 coordinate 6,377, forward strand.
GTTAAGGAAAAAAGATAACCGAAATGCATCAGAAAATTATCAGGTTTACCTAAACCACTGAGAACTTATACAACCAGAAGTGTTAAGTCTCAACCCATAACAAATCGGATAAATAATAGAATTCCCACCATCTGTCAGATGTGCAGGGGGCTGTCCTGTACAGCAGGCCACTGGTGTTCTCTTCTGTTTCATTAAAGATACCATGTGCCATGCTCCCATGTTGGTGCCTTCTTCACCACCTAAAAGGCTTTGATCACAAGTTGCTCTGAAAAAGAAAACTAAGATTAGATTTTCATGATCCGATGCACTGTCATAAGTTTACATAACTCTTTGCAGATTTCTTATATGTTCTATCGGCCAATAATCTTCACAAAAGAGATTGTTCAATCTGCAATCACTTCAATTACACCTTACAATACAATATAGACCACAATCAGTGGCGTACCGAGGATGGAGGCCATGCGGCCATGCCCACCCCCCTTTTGCAAAGAAAAAAATATAGCCAATATATATATATAGATAGCACCAATATATATATATATATAATATATATATATTATATATATATATATATATATATATATATATATATATATATATATATATATATATATATATATATAGATAGATAGATAGATAGATAGAGAGATAGATAGCCAAGGGAGTGATGACAGATTTGTGATGCAGACTGCCATACAAGACAGACTTAGACAGTCTGCATTGGTGTGTCTAACCAAGTCTGCCAGTCTGGCCCAGTGGCGTAGCTAGGTATCTGTAAATGGTGAGGGCACTAGGCAAGCGGAGCTAAGGGACATTCTGATGCCACATAGAAGGGTCTAAGGACATATTCTAAGATCCGATCAGTGGTGGGTATTAGAACATATACAGAATACGGCAGCCATGGCCAGTTGGGGGCGGGGGTCACCGAATTTTCGTAGTTATGCCACTGATTATGCCTGAGCGGAGATACAATAGGTCTAAATTGTGAATGAATACAAGCCTTAATCAATTTAAAAATAATGTTAATTTATTCGATATTTACAATGCAAACTTCTGCACCCACATTTCCATATAACCAGTGAGGGGCCTGAGGGACTGAGGGCACCACTGTACTATACTATAGTGTGCAGTGTACAGTGTACACTATACACACTATAACTAGACAAATTGGTAACAAAAATGTAGGCAACATGACAGACATTTAATCAACACTTATGTTAATATATATATATATATATTATATATATATATATATATATATATATATATAATATATATATATATATATATATATATATATATATATATATATATATATATATATATATATATATATATATTTTATATATATATATATATATATATATATAATAATATATATATATATATATATATATATATATATATATATATAACATAAGTGTTGATTAAATGTCTGTCATGTTGCCTACATTTTTGCACCATGTTATACATTCATTCATGAGTATGTACTTCACATTAAAACTATTTGCTAATTTTTCTCAGTATGTTACCAATTATATATATATATATATATATATGAAAACTAAGGTTCCCTCCCCTTCATACAACCCTTGTTCTGCCACATATAACATCATAATGATAACAGTATTACAAGTTAGAGACACATTTTTGTATATTTATCATTGTTATAGAAGTTTCAGTTCGTTTATGGATCTGCTTCAAAAATGTTGTATATTTCCACTGAGTTATCGAACACTATATCTTTCAGGTGCCGGTGTGGAAATTGCCAGCTAATGCCAACAGCTAGGGAATGTGTATGTTGCCAAACCACGAATATTGTCAAAGCAAAGCTGAAGGACTCCAACATCCCCAATGCTAACTTTAAGTGCATCACAGTGCACCCAGGATTTCCGGGCGTGTGTCTTAACCCTTGGGCATTGGAGGTTGCCTTCCTGACATACAGAGCCACAAATGGTAACCTGCCAGTCAATGGTGCCAATCATGAGTAGGTATTCAATAACATACTTACTCAACAATATACTTTTATTTTCTTGCAAAATTGATAATACAGTGAATTTCATGTTGTAGAAAAACAGTGGACATTGTTGTTTGATTGATTGATTTAATGCCTAAAAAGGTGAATGTGCCAGACACCAGAGGTCATATGGCACTATGGCAAAGCATATAAAGGGGAGGGGTTAAAGAATAAAAGTGAAACGATGAGGGAAGGGGAAAGAACGGAATGTTACAGCAGGATGGTTCTATCAGATGTTCTATCAGATGAAAACTGATGAATGTCACTTCTGATTCGAAGTGGTAGATAGGACAACCTCTGTAGAAAACGTTGTGGAAACCACCACAGTTAGCACATTGTTGTTTGACATCCAAATTTTTCCCATGGCAGTCAGTTACATGCAATCAATCAATCATTTGGGGCATACGCCAAAGGGCGCGTCGCCTTGCCCACCCTACGGCGCCACTCCCTAGTAAGCCTCCAAACACCTGGACCTTGGTCTTAAGCCAGGAGACCTCAAGTCACAAAGGCTTTGCCTCCTCGTGCAGCGCCTCGAGCGCCATCACCAGGACCTCCAGCGACTCAGCAAAGATTACTGCATCATCGGCAAAAACAAGATCAGTGATCTTGGTGTTGCCGAGGGATGCTCCACAATCACTTTGATCTACAACTTTGCCAAATACCCAGTCCATACAAGTGTTGAAAAGTGATGGGGCAAGGACGCACCCTTGCCTCAATCCTGTATTTACAGGAAAGAAGCTGGATATATCTCCCCCACACTTCACAGCACTCTCAGTCCCAGAGTACAAACCAGTTATCAAATCAATAGTCCTTGCAGGAATCCCGCAAAGTCGCAGAAGATCCCAGAGTGACTCACGATGCACCGAGTCAAACGCCTTCTTGAGATCAACATAGGTTGCAAGCATCCCCTGTCGAAACTCACGTCGGCGTTCCACCAGGACACGAAGCGCTAGGATACGGTCCGTTGTTGACTTACCAGGTGTGAACCCAGACTGCTGAGGTCTCTGATGCTTCAGCAGATGACTGCGGATCAGTGTCAGCAATAGATGGGCAAGCACCTTGCCTAGCACGCTGAGCAGTGTAATACCGCGGTAATTGTTGCAGTCCTGACGGTCCCCTTTCCCTTTCCAGATAGGGACGACCAGCCCCCTTTTCCAGTTTGGAGGAATGATACCTGATTGCCACACGGCAGTCAGGACAACATGCAACCCGCGGATCATGGCCTCACCCCCAGCTTTGAGGAGCTCCGCACTGATATTACAAACACCAGCTGCCTTCCCACCCCTCAACTTTGCTACAGCCTCTCTGACTTCATCAAGAGAGGGTGCGGTTTTGTCAATGGGAGGATCGGCATCCACTACCACAGACACGGGCAGCTTACCTGAAAAAGAAAAGGGTGTTTCAGTTTAAGTCAGAAATAAAACATGGCTATGGTTATTAAACCCATAAAACTCCCCATTAATTAGAAAACTCCCCATTGAACACTTGATAATAGAGTGTGGCAGATATGAGCAGGAGAGGAGGAAGCTGATACAGTCCACAGGAGTGATAGGAGTGATAGGAGACGATGAATGGGATAGGAGGATATACGAGGTGGATGGGGGAATCCTTACTGTGCTAGGACTGTATGGGAGTAATGAAGAGAGAAAGAAAATAGTAGAAATAACTAAGGTGTTTTTAAAGCAGGCTTGGGAAAAAAGATTGCGTGGGAATGTGGAAGATGTATAGGAGGGTAGGTGATAGGAGGGACTTATGTCTGTGTATATACTGCCCTGTTGTGCCCTTCTCTCCCCACAGGTGGCAGGGAAAGAAAGGGCTACAGAGAGGCAAGAAGGAGATATGTGTCAAGTTCGACCTCGAGCTTGACAGACGACCTACAAAACGATAATAAGCAGAAAAGGTCACAAGAAGAAGAAGAAGACCACAGAAGCGCCGAGGGTTGGCAGGCCCTTCCACTGGCTTGCATCACACACAGGTAGTCGTGGTCACGAACGCCCACCGTGTAGTGCCACACTCACCTCCTCGCCGTGACCTTTGACCTGCCCACCCTGCTGGCGTCCACCCCTCACGGCAACACGCTGGCCTCCGCCTCCCCTATGCCTCATGAGCAAGACAGGTCAGCGGCCACGCCTGTGATAGCGTTATAGGACATCACCAGGGATCCTCACAGCCCTTATTAACACCACCAAGAACCAAGGTAGGCAGTGTGGCTGTGTGTATTACTATCCGTGTAGCCAGGTAGTATTAGGGAGGCCACCGCTAGCTGAGGCGCCTCAAGGCAGGAGGCGGATGGCTGCGCAGGGTGGTGGGGTGCAGTCAGTTCCCGTTCGGTTATAATGGAGGAGAGTTTCACGTTCGTTTTCAGAGACACCAACTATTTTTTCTTGGCCTACAATAGGTGCTTGTTCTAATGGTGCTAGTTTTATTTTGCGCAAACCAAAAAAAAGTATTTTGTGGTTAAGGTTAGGTTAGGTTTCTTAAAAACCTGTAAGGTTAGGTTAGGGTAGGGTAGGTTAGCTTAGATTTCATTAAAACAAGGTTAGGTTAGGTTTCATTTTTTATTATTTAAAAACATTTTTTTTTTTTGTTTGCGCAAAATAAAACTAGCACCATTAGAACAAGCACCTATTGTAGGCCAAGAAAAAATAGTTGGTGTCTGGAAACGAACGTGAAACTCTCCTCCATTATTACCGAGTTACTAAACGACACCAGGTATGTACGAAAAAACTCAATCAGTGTACGAAACAACCAACAAAACCTGGGTACGAAACAACTTGTGTACGAAACTCCCTGTAACCGGTCAGGCTGCCGCCAGCGTGGGACTTCCGTCTGTCCCAGGCTATTGAGCACCTAAGCGATACTAAGCAGAAGAGGTCACAAGAAGAAGAAGACCGGGCTCACACACTTAACACCTTGAGGCCCAGAACGTAATTTCCATTGTAGTTTAGGTAAACCATTAGACGATTTGGTATAATTCTAGTGTTTGCCCATACTCCCCCTTTGACCCCAAACTAGCATGGGGACCTGGGGGAATGCGGGACATTTGGCTGGGGTACATAATATGCGTCGCAACCACATAGTTTTTGAGTTAGTGGTGTTGTAAAAATTCCCTAGATCTAGGGAAAATTCTTTGGATTTCTTCTGAGTCCAGAGACGTGTGAACCTGACGATGATCACAGAATGATGACCCAAGTGTCGAGAACACCCCCCAACCCCCCGCTAGGAGGTTAGGTTAGATTTGCTTAGGTTGTGTTAGGTTAGATTTGGCTAGGTTAGGGTAGGTTAGGTTAGATTTTGGTTAGGTTAGCTTAGGTTAGGTTAGCTTGGGTTAGCTTATCGGTGGGTTAAGCCCCCCGCTAGGCTAGGTTAATTTTGGTTAGGCAAATTACCCTAGATCTAGGGTATAAATAAACTCCAAAATTACGTGTTTCCGACGCATTATTTGCTCCCCACCTAAAAACCCCGCATTCCCCCAGGTCCCCAAGCTTGTTTGGGGGAAGGGGAAGAGTATGGGCAAACACTAGAATTCTACCGACGATTTTTAGTGACTATAAGCAATGTTTTATAGCTATGACCTGTTTAAGTCTCCTTGTCCACCAGTTTATTTGGTATATTCAGTCACTTCGTAATTTTATGGCTAACAACAGACTATTTTATATAGCAAAGGAAAGATCTGTGCGTGAAGGGGTTTAGTTGCAGAAACTGGTTCTCAAAACGTACGCCATTTCTGGACCTGCCATTCAATGTGCCTTTTTTCCCTGATCGCTTTCCGGTAAAATTCTACTGTAGAAAACTTTCCCGGCATATTAGCCCTTTCACGCACGAAAAGTTTTAACAAAGTTTTTCCGTCCACTGCAACATCCGTCTTAAGCTCCCTAAGGGGCCCCGCGAAATGGCCAGACTGTGCGGCGAATTATTTTTTTATGTTATCAATTTCACCAACGTGTATTTTTTTTTCCTGGCATTATTATATATCATTGGTTTTGCAAGAGATTATTCTGCCTAATGAAAGAAAAAAATAACAAGAAATGCAAATAAATATCGGAATTTACCGACTCAGAAAAAATATTGAGTAAAGAGAAATATGAAATACTTACGTTCACCACTTCGTAGCTCGAAAATTCCTGAGTCAACTTTTTATGGTTTATATGCCAATAAAAGCGGATTTTTATGAGGATTCCAACGCTACCATTATAATTTTCATATGGCCATTAAGGCCAGCTCGGGACACGTTTTAAAGGGACGACAATCCGCGTGCACAGGCTGCCTGCTGAGTGGAAACTGACACACAAACCCTTATCATTTCACATCCACTCACACGAGAGTTTACAATTAGTTTATTTTATAGGTGTAGGTTGGATCTTTGATGCAGAAAATGTTGACACAATTCTGATAAATACTTTATTTTTGGCGAATTTTTAACTTTTTTGACGCAATTCGCGTCAAAAGCTCAGATTGCAGACGTTTGCACGCGATCGCGTCACTGTGCGTGAAAGGGTTTGTATTTTTTTGGTAAATTTCCAGTTTGTGTCACCGAATTCACTTTGGTGGACGACACAATTTTTTCTGGTGAGTTTTGATGTGTTTTGAATTGATCAGTGAATTAATCAGTTGTTTTGAATTGATCAGCCAACCATTTGTGTCATAAATAACTAAAAATTTGTCTTTATTAATTTATTGATTTACTTTGATTCGAGACAAAATATATTGAAAAACAAATTGAACCTAACCGAATGAACTTATACCTAACCTGACCTTTACCCTAACAAAATAATAATAATAAAAAAAATAATGATTTGCGACAGAAACGGTTAGCAGATTTATTCAAAGCGCATCAAAACTCACCAGAAAAAATTTGTTTCATCCACTAAAAAGAATTCGGTGTCAAACTGGAATAATACTTTTTTTTTTCTTCAGCCCTTCAGAGATCCCTTCAGATACTTCTAAAACGTTATTATAGAGTAGGGGAGAGATGCACCCCAGCCCCCCCCCCCCCTGGACCCCTCAAGAATAATATAAGGCTAATACTACTAATCTAACCTCACTCTGTCCTCACCACTAACCTACTAGCGAGCCTCACCCCCTCAAATAAAAAAAATAAAAAATACTAACCTAACCTCAACATAACCTAACCTAACCTGGTAGCATCATAGCGTCCTTTCTCGCCCTTTGATATGTGTCAAGTTCGACCTCGAGCTTGACAGACGACCTACAAAGCGATAATAAGCAGAAAAGGTCACAAGAAGAAGAAGAAAGGAGGTCTCGCTAGGAGGTTATTGGTAAGGTTAGGTTAGGTTATAGGGTGTGGGAATTTATGTCACATACATATTTAATTTGAGGGTTCTTACCTAATCAATTAAACACATGTCTATCTCCCGTCACCTCATCCTAGCTAATCAACTAACTAGGATACTTATCGGTGGATAGTGGGTTGAATTACGGCTGTAGGTTTGATCAATACTGCAAGTCGTGTGATCCGCAGTGGTAGCGCGTGATCAGAGGCGGTGGGCTGGAGGCGATGTGGTTGGCGTCAAGTGGGTTTTCACACCAAGTTATCCATGACGCACGGCTATCATCAGTGTGTTGATTCTTAACACATGTCGTATTGTTTTATCACTATATGTACAAATTAACCGTATGTACAAATCTCTTCTTTATAATCAGAGAAGAGATAATATTAACTCGATGGGAGTGTGGAGTGAACTTGTACTTGTAGACAAGCAAGCACGTATATTAAATGTTACTCCCACAAGGGACTGGAATGAACTGATTTCTCCCTGTGGGCGGTCGGCAGCGATCGCCACCCTACCTATAGCCACGTACAGAAATCTTAGTGGCTAGTATCTAATGGGCGGCGGCCAATGACCGCGCTTCAAACCACTGCTAATTATAAGGTTGCAAATGATTAATAGCACTGAGAATATTAATTTATCCTATCCCAGTACTAATCATTTACGTAAATTACCTTAATATTACCCATTACCATTTAAATTATATATACATTCCTACACACCCCTCCTATGACGAGCGGACAATAACTCCCTCACTAGGGGGTGGGGGGGGAACAAAACCACCACTCTACTAATTATGAGAGGGTGGTTGATAGATAATTTCCACACTGGGGGCCGGCGAAAACTGAAGGTCCGCTTCATGTGACATCACCCCAGGCCACATAGCACCGGAACATTTCAATAGTGGTCTTTGGCTATTGCCCCAGATGAAGGGATTGTATCTATTATTTGAGTAGGTCTAAATGGTTTACTGGTAGGCTGAGAAGTTTGAATCGTAATTACAGGCGGTTTGATTTGCGTAACAGGCGCAGGATAAATACCCACTAACGAGGGATCTTTAAACTCTGAAGGTGGCTGATTCAAATTTCGACCTCGACACCTAATACCCTCATGATCAAGGAACAGACCTAATAATTTGGTCAATTTGTTCCTATGGGGGCTGGCTGAGGCCAAGAGCTGATTACCTTCAGGTGTAATAATCGTGATCTCCCTGTGGGGGGTTCTTGCTTAATACCTTGCAAACTTTGGGTTAAAGAAGCTATCGCCGTTGATGAAATATGAGCACACTCCAGTAATCCCTCATATTCAATTACTTTATCGAGATATCTTTGACATTCGTGTTCATAATTGATAACACATTGCCGAATCATTTCTTTATCCCCAGCTTGTCTTAATTGAACTTCATATAGGCAGTAAGCCTCCTCATATTTTTCCCATTGCTCATTTAGCAATGATAGACCTGTCTTTAAATTAATATAATCAATAGGAATTGCCTTAATTGCGTCCTCACATTTATTATAAATCCCTGTGAGCATTGCTAACTTAGCTGATAATGAAAGCCTAGCTAACTTCGCCATGATTTAGTTAATTAACTCAAATAAAATATTAAATGCAAGATTACGTTACTATATAATTATTAGTTGATAAGTAATTATTATCTAAGTGCGGGAAGCGCTGTTGGCTGGCCTAACAAGGTGCATAACCAGGCCTATGACCAACCCCCACTTTAGTTATTACAACTAACTAGTACGTAACCTCTGATGCTATCTACTACCACAGGGTGATGGCATAAGGTAGTTGAACAGCAGAGTCATTCCTAACGACGCAAAAAAACCCGCCTCCAGCCTCATAACCAGTGGTTGTGATAGGCTCATAATTACCTCACAAATAACGATCACTGAGTCACATGAACATCAATATTCCTCACTCGGGGCACCAATATTTGGTGATTTATGTCACATACATATACAATAAACCCTTCATGTTCGCGGGTTTCAGGCTCGCGGGTTTTCAACCCCCCCCCCCCCCCCCCCCTTTTTTTTTTTGTTTTGTTTTGTTTTGTTTTTATACTCCCTCCCAATTGCTTGCTCTCTACAGGGGCCTTATCCGCCCATGTATGGAGTATGTCTCACATGTTTGGGGAGGATCCACTCATACAGCTCTCCTAAACAACAGGGTTGAGTCAAAAGCTTTTCGTCTCATCAACTCTTCTCCTCTGACTGACTGTCTTCAATCTTTAAATCACCGCCGCAATGTTGCTTCTCTTGCTCTCTTCTACCGTTACTTTCATGCTCACTGCTCTTCTGAACTTGCTAACTGCATGCCTCCCCCACTCCCGCGGCCTCGCTGCACAAGACTTTCTACTCATTCTCATCCCTATTCTGTCCATCTTCCTAATGCAAGAGTTAATCAGTATCTTTACTCTTTCATCCCTTTCACTGGTAAACTCTGGAACTCTTTCCTGTTTCTATTTTTCCACTTTCCTATGACTTAAATCTTTTCAAAAGAAGAGTAACAAGACACCTCCCGAACTAAATTGGCCTACCCCTCTGTTTTTATTTTATTCTCTTACTGTCTTCTTTATAGGGACTGGCGACGAAGCGGGCTTTGTGTTACCCATTTTTGTTGTGCCCTTGGCCAGTTCCTTGTGATGTAAAAAAATAAAAAAAATAAAAAATAAAAAAATAAAAATATGGGTAAATGAATGACTAATGTCATGCTCGCGGATTTACGATACTCGCGGGTGTCTCTGCTCCCTAACCCTCGCGAGCATGAAGGGTTTATTGTATTTAATGTGAGGTCTTGCCTAATCAAAACCCATGTTCTATCTCATCCCGACACAATACCCTAGCTAATCAACTAACTAGGATACTTATCTGGTGGATAGTGGGTTGAATCGCTGTAGGCTTGTATTAATACTGCATGACGTGAGATCCGCAGTGGTCTGCGCGTGATCTAGCCCGCCCGTGAAAGACAGAGGCGGTGGGCTGGAGGCGGTAGTTGGAGTCAAATGGGTTTTCACACCAGTAACTGACGCGGCGGATTGTTATCTATTGTGTTGCCAAGACATGTCCTTTGATTTAACACTATATGTACAAAGAGTCTATATACAATTCTTATCAATGTAATCAGATAAGATTAAAGAGAGATGTTACTCTCACGGGAGCTGGAATGGTACTTGTACTTGTATTTATACAAGCACGTATTAGATGTTACTCCCACAAGGGACTGGAATGAACTGATTCTCCGAGAGTGGCGAGACCCCTGCTACCAATACCTATGACACGTGTATGATGTCAGGTGGCCTAGAATCTAATGACCGCGCTTCAAACCACTGCTAATTATAAGGTTGCAAATTATTAATAGCACTGAGAATATTAATTTATCCTATCCCAGTACAGGTTCACAATCTTTTATCCGAAATTCTGAAAACCGAAAAGCTCCGAAAACCGGACATTTTTTCCAGACTATCTGTCAGGCAATAATAGCCTACAGGAGGCTCAAAAGTATATAAAAAAAAAAAAAAAAAAAAAACCTGGTCACTTTATGATTCTCTCTCTCTCTCTCTCTCTCTCTCTCTCTCTCCTCTCTACTCTCTCTCTTCTCTCTATTCTCTCATCATCTTTCTCTATCTTATATATATATATATATATATATATATATATATATATATATATATATATATATATATATATATATATCCTGAAAGATGTCACGGTGACCTACTTTCTATTAATTCTTTTGTCTCCTTGTACTTCCCAGCCAACACATTTGACACGCCATGCAGAACAACCTACCCTTCACTGCTCTCTCTCTCTCTCTCTCTCTCTCCTCTCTCTCTCTCTCTCTCTCTCTCTCTCTCTCTCTCTCTCTCCTCTCCTCTCTCTCTCTCCACTGGGTGACAATTTCTTTAAGATCTATGCTAAAAATCTTCCATTCTGAAATTCGAAAAATTCTGAAATCCGAAAAGTGTCTGGTCCCAAGGTTTTCGGATAAGAGATTGTGAACCTGTACTAATCATTTACTTAAATTACCTTAATATTACCCATTACCATTTAAATTATATATACATTCCTACGCACCCCTCCTATGACGAGCGGACAATAACTCCCTCACTAGGGGGGGGGAAACAAAACCACCACTACTAATTATGAGAGGATGGTTGATGGATAATTTCCACATAGGGTAAATTTTTACGATGGCACCAAACGTCCCTACACAATTGGGAGCATGGTTTTTGTTTACCTTATGTATTCTAAGAAACATTTTCTCTGAGCTTTCCGTCGCAAATCAATAGTTTCGGAGATATAGAGCATTTTAGGTGGGGGGAGGAATATGTCTCCCTCTTCCTCTTCTTGTGACCTGCATTGCTTTTGTTTCGGAGGCGCACCCGTGGCTACCTTACCTAACCTAATCTGAACCTTACCTAGCCTAACCTAACCTAACCTTACCTTACCTAACCTTTAACCTCCTAACTGGGTCCAATAATAGTTTAATAAAATCCCAAACAAAAGCGATGCAGGTCACAAGAAGAGGAAGAGGGAGGCATTTTGTAAACGAGACATATTCCTCCTCCCACCTAAAATGTTCTATATCTCCGAAACTATTGATTTGCGACGGAAAGTTCAAAGAGAAAATGTCTCTTAGAATACAGTAAGGTAAACAAAAACCTTCCTCCCAATTGTGTAGGGAAGTTTGGTGCCATCGTAAAATAATACCGGTTGTAGTGAGGTTAGTTTAGTAATATTTTTTGGGTGTCGTCCATGGAGATTAGGGGGGGAAGGGGGCACCTCTCCCCCACTTTATAATTACGTTTTAGAGGTACTATCTGAAGGGATCTATGAAGGTTTGGAGAATAAAAGCCCACTAATAAGGGCGAGAAAGGACTAGAATTTTACTCACTTTTCTTTTATAAGGTTTTTGTGTCCAGGGCTTACTAACAGTCACGGGTGCAGTGCATGATATTATCAGCGGCGGGATATAGACGGTAGACGGGGAGACAAAGATGGCCGGGCAGTGAAGCAGGAGCAGATAAAGACCAGAGTAAGAATTATAATGAAGCATAGAAAGAAAGAGAGAGAAAAAAGAATAAAAACAGACAAATACAAAGAGACAGACAGACAGAATAGACAGGGGAAAGGCGGAACATGGCGTGCGGGACCTGCTGGCGCTCACACTGATGCCTTGTGGCTTGGTTCTGTTACATTTTTTACATTTCTTGCTGTGTCAGACAGGTGATGTTGAGAAGCGCGTGGCTCTCTGTGTGCTGACTGTCACCACTGTTGCAGGTGCTGAGGTCACAGTCCAAGCCGGCTGCTCCGCCCGGCATTGACCCGGCTCGCTCCGGCATCCCCGAGGGTTCCCGCAGGACCGGCCGTCGCGTGCTGGTGGGAGTGTTCCTGCGGTGGAGGCTGTGGGGCCGGGCAGCAGCATGAGAGGCCGGGAGCAGCAGGATCAGTCTGCCTCAGGTGTGGGGAGGCACAGGAGTGATGGCAAGAATCACCTGGAGGCAGGCAGCTCAGGCCACAAGGCACACAGTGAGCTGAAGTGCCAGCAGTGTGACAAAACTTTCAATCGCAAGAGTCACCTTGAGAGACATTCCTTGACACACAGTGGTGTCAAGAATTATGAATGTTTAGAGTGTGGGAAAAGATTTGCTAGAAAGAGTTACCTCACCACACACACCCTGACACACAGTGGTGTTAAGAATTATGAATGTTTAGAGTGTGGAAAAAGATTTGCTAGAAAAGGTTCCCTCACCGAACACACCCTGACACACAGTGGTGTTATGCAAAAGAATTATGAATGTTTAGAGTGTAGGAAAAGATTTGCTAGAAAGAGTTCCCTCACCACACACACCCTGACACACATTGGTGTTAAGAATTATGAATGTTTAGAGTGTGGGAAAAGATTTGCTAGAAAGGATGAACTCACCTCACACACCCTGACACACAGTGGTGTTATGAATTATGAATGTTTAGAGTGTGGGAAAAGATTTGCTACAATGAGGAACCTCACCACACACACCCTGACACACAGTGGTGTTAAGAATCATGAATGCCTAGAGTGTGGGAAAAGATATACTACAAAGGGTGACCTCACCAGACACACCCTGACACACAGTTGTGTTAAGAATTATGAATGTTTAGAGTGTGGGAAAAGATTTACTCAAAAGGGTAACCTCACCAAACACACCCTGACACACAGTGGTGTTAAAAATTATGAATGTTTAGAGTGTGGGAAAAGATTTACTGAAAAGAGTCACCTCACCAGACACACCCTGACACACAGTGGCGTTAAGATTCATGAATGCCTAGAGTGTGGGAAAAGGTTTCATACCAGTGATGAACTCAACAAACACACCTTTAGACACACTGGCTTGCGGGAGTTCAAGTGTGGTATTTGTAGCAAGTGTTTCAAGACAAAGCCTGATATTGCCCAGCACATGAAGATCCACTTTTGAGGTGGTGTGTTGTGTGGACAAGTGTGGTTGTACCCGTGCCTGTGGGAGTGTGTCCTGTGTGGCAATGGGTGGTGGTGGTGGTGGTGGTGGGCAGTGTGTTACATGTGTGGTGGCAGCCGTGCCCTTGTGTTCTGTGAGGGAGTAATGGCCCCAGCAGTTGTTGGGTTGGCAGTGCAGGTGTGACTTTCAATAAATGTGTGCTTGGTAAAACCTTTGTTTGTTACATATCCTCAGGCTTGATGTCACAGTTGTTTGGTCATTTCCTTTCCTTGCCACAGTTAGAGCTGTCCTTGCCTTCACCTGCCTCGCCAATAGTCATTATAACATTGCATTGCTTCTTTATAGCCTCATTATTCGCCCCATGATAGATTTTCTCCAAATATTTCTTAAGGATCACAAAAAGAAATCTTAAAACACCATTACAACACAACTTGCCGAGACTGTTCTATTATTGAAAAACACGCTAGATACAATAGCCATTAAAATGTATGTATATATCGTTTAAAAGTGAAGTACTGTAGATATCACTATAGTCGCCAGTCACTTGCCACTGCACTAATGTCGCCAGGCACCATATATTACGAATGTTAGCATCACGTGCCACTGAAGATGCATACACAGTAGTTTATATTATGTACATCACACTACATGTCTTCAGTGGCACATAAAAGTTTGTAGTGATGCTAAAATTCGTAATATATTGTGCCTGGAGACATTAGTGCAGTGGCAAGTGACTGGCGACTATAGTGTTATCTACGGTCAAAGACTACTCTATACTGGACTTGCTAGCTACTCGTGCCCCGCGCCAACCCGCCCATGACCAGTGGAGGCCAGTTTTGTGATTCTTGCCATTTTCGAACATCACCCCAATTTCCCTGCCTGTGGTTTATCAGTATAAATGATATATTATTTTTTTTTATTATTATTATTATTATTACTATTATTTTTTTTTTATTTTTTATTTTTTATATATACATTTGTGCCTATAGCGCCTGTAGGCAGTGGTGACCCAGGGCTCGGATGGTAGGCTCTGGAGGTTCACTTGAGGGCTGTGATGGTCGGTCCTCGCCCGTGGTGGCGCAGGCAGGATTCTTATAGTGACGCCTGTGATTAGAGGCTCATGCCGCCCCCCTGTGTCCTCCGATGCACTCGCAATCGAAGGTAGAGTTGATGGGCAGGGCATGTGGGTGTTCTTAGGCCACTCGACGGTGCAGAAAGGTTTTGGGTTTCTTCGGGGATCAAACTCGGGTCACCAAGAACGCCAGTCGGAGACGCTAACCACTCCGCTACCGCCTCCCCAAATACGATATACCGTTATCTTCTTAAATGTTTGTTCTATAATATCAAATAAAAATTGGTAAAATACACTAAAGAAATGCCATTATGAGAGAGTGAAGAAATATGCATGAACTTAATATTCACTTAAACTCTTCGCCATTTAACATTTTGCGAGAAAACATTTTAGATGAAACATATCAATATAAGCGGATTTTCATAAGCTTTCCATAGATATTTTTCGTTTCCTGATAAATGAATTACCACCATGCATAAATTAGCGTTAACAAAAAAATAACATCATCAATCGGATCGACAAGTAAAAAAGTGTTCCATGAATACAGTAGACTATGGCTTATCAGTATAAATGATACACTGTTATCTTCGTAGATGATTGTTCTATAATATTATTAAAAAAATACTGTAAAATACACTAAAGAAATTCCATTATGCGACTCTGAAGAAAAATGCATGAACTTATATATTCACTTAAACTCATCGCCATTTAATATTTTGCGTGAAGACTTTTTGCATGCAACATATCAATAGAAGCGAAATTTTATTAGCTTTCCATTGACATATTTCGTTTTCTGATAAATGAATTAGAAACACGCCTAAATTAGCGTTAACTAAATAAATAACATCATCAATCGGGTAATTTTCCCGATTGATGAGGTTATTTATTTAGTTAACGCTAATTTATGTATGGTTCTAATTAATTTATCCTCCCCGTTCCCAGGCCCGCTGTCATCGTGGGGGGGCTTCGGGCCCGGGGATTGGGGCCTGACGCCATGGAGACGACCTGGTCGCTCCCTTGGCTTTTTAGCCCCTGTCCTCGGTCTGACTAATTTTGCCTGGCCTTTCCTGTCTTCCTCCTTTTTCACCTCCTTCCCTCTATCTCTCCTCTTGTACCTCCTCCTATCCCCCTTTCCTCCTAAGGCGTGAGAGCCGTGCTGATGGGATATGAGGCTGGCTTTGGGTCAGTCATGAACGGCCTCGGGGTGCTACGGGCACGGGTATACCCTTGTAACTTTGCCCTTACCCCTCATGGGGGTTATGAGGGGCTGTCCGTTTATTTCCCCCTTTTTTACTCCAGGCTCACCATGGCCAATGATGATTCTTTAACCTTTATAGGGGCTTCAGGGCCGGCCCCTCTACCAAATGGCCCTACTGGTTTACCGACCCCTGCTCCTCTTTTGACTACGGCCCGGAATACTGCTATGTCCGTCCCCCGACCTCGACCCTCAGAGTCACTTAGTGCTCCTGAGCCCCCTAGCCAGATCATGACTCCATCCTCAGCACCAGGCGACACTCCAGCCCACAAACCCTCTACCTCTTCCATACCTTCTCCATCCTTGCCTCCCTGCTCTACCCCTCCAGATCCTTCCCCTACCCTTCCTCCTCCCCATCCTTCTTTGTCCTCCTCCTCATCCTGTGTAGCTACTCTTGGGCCCTACAACCCTTCTCCCGCCGGGAGAACTACAGTCCGCACGGTCTCCTCTTCCTCACGCCCACGCCCATCTACTTCTCTCCCTCGCCCCTCCTTCCACACTCTTTTTGGTCCTGCAAAGTGGGACCGTTTCTTCATCGTCCCTAGCACCGCCCCATACTCTGCTAACGCCCTACGTTTCACGGCATGTCTCCAACGGCAAGTTGGCAAGGTTGCATTCCGTACCCGCCCCGACCGGTCCCGCCTGGTGACTGTTGACAGCGAGGCCCAAGCTCATGCACTGCTCAACCTTAAAGACCTCGACGGCAACCCATTCGACATCATGCCCGACATTGCTCTTAACACCTGCACTGGAACAGTTTCCATCCCCCCGCGTTCTTGCCCAGTCGATGACACCGAATGGTTTTGAGTGCGCGGATGTCCTCCTCGACCTTTTAACAGAGGATTATGATGCCGTTGCAGTTTACTGCTACACCGTCCCACCCCGGGGCCGCCGTAAGTCCCCTACCAACATTGCCAAAGTTACTTTCAAAAGGCAAGATCTCCCTGATAGCATTTATGATTTTGGGACCATTTATGTTGCCGGGGTCCACTACTCTGTTAAACCTTACCACCCTACTCCACGCCAGTGCCAGTCCTGCTGGCGTTTTGGCCATCCTGCCAAGCACTGCCGATCCTCTGCCCGCTGTCCTCTTTGTGCTCAACCTGTCCATGCTCGTTCCACGTGTCCTGCAACGTCTCCCGCTTGTGCGAACTGTAGTGGTTCCCACAACGTCTTCTACAGGGGTTGCCCTGTCTACCACTTCGAATCAGAAGTGGCATCCATCAGATTTAAGAAGGGCCTCACTTTATGGGAAGCCCGCCAGGAAGCTCGCCGCCTAGGCTTTTCGCCTACCCCCGTCTCCCGGCTTATTTCCAATCCCACTCTTCCGGATCCTCCTACTACAACCTCTCCTACCCTCTCTTTCCCTGTTCCTCTTCCTCCCACTACTCGTCCTTCTTTTGCTCCTCCTACTGCCCCCTTTCTCTCCATAAGTAACCCCTTTACCGTCCTCAGCCCAGATACTCCAACCTCTACCCCTTCCTCGGTACCCACACCCCTTCCTCAACGCTCTCTCCTCGGCCTACTCTTACCAGACAACCTAAACGTCCTTCCCCTTCCTCCCCCCCGAAACCTTCCACTGTCTCTCCCTTCTCAGTTCCTCACACCCCACTTTCTACGTCTCCTCCTACTAAGAAACCCTGTGTCTCCCAGGTCTCCCGTCCTGACTCTCCAGTTGAGACCATGGCTATGATCGAGGAGTACCTCGCTCAACCTCAAGACATGTCCCCTCTGCCCTCTTCACAAACCGCCTCATCACCCCCACCTTCATGCTCAACCCTCAAAGTCTCAGCTGAGATACATCCTATTCCATCCTCTCTTCCGCCTACCCCTCTTCCTCCTTCTGACTCCCAACTTCCCCCCTGTTCCCCCTCTTCCCCGCCTTCTCCATCATTCTCCCCACTGCACCTTTCCCTCCTTCCCTCTGATCACCCTATGTCCTCTCCCTCTTCTTCTCCTACCTCTAACCGTCCCGCTGTTAAGTCTATTCTTAACTTACCCCTCCCCCCTGGGTGTACAAGAGACTCCCTTTTGTCTCAATAATCCCTATTCTTATCCCTGTCCCCTCGCCCCCTGACCCTACTGACTGTACTTCACCTTCTACACTTGATCCCCCACCTGTTATCGTTGATTCTACTAACCCCTCTACTGACGCTACCATTCCATTTATCATCACCCGCTAACCTCTACACTCTGTCTGTTCTTCATTGGAACATTCACGACTTCCGATCCCACAGACAAGACCTTAGTCTCCTTCTTTCTTGTTATAAGCCTCAAGATATCTGCCTCGCAGTAACTTTCCTTACTCACCCCCCTGTCCCAATTCCGAATTTATGATCTCCTTCCCCCAACACATACACATCCTTCCTCTGATCTAACCCTACTACTACAACGTTCCATTCCTTTCCTCTTCCCTCACCGTTTCACTCTTTCTCTATAACCCTGACCCTTCATTATGCTTTGCCATAGTGCCATATCACCTCAGATGTCTGGCACATTTTCCCTTTTTTAGCATTAAATCAATCAATCAATCAACAAACAAGATACCTCACTCCGGGGTGCCCTGTGGTGCGCGTGAAATCGACCTCCGCCGTGCGGCAGGGGTTAACCTGTCTGCTGGCCCATTCACTTGTTGCATGACTATCATATAGACTGGTTTATCACTCTATAATCTATATGATGATATAATGTTATCTTCGTAAATGTTTGTTCTATAATATTATCAAATAAAAAAACTGTAAAACACGCTAAAGAAATGTCATTACGAGACTGAAGAAATATGCATGAAATTATTATTCACTTCAACTCTTCGCCATTTAAAACTTTGCGAGTCAACATTTACCATGAGACCTATCAGTAGAAGCGCAATTTTATTAGCTTTCCATTGATATATTTCGTTTTCTGATAAATGAATTAGAACCATGCATAAATTAGCGTTAAAATAAATTAAATTAAAATTATTATTAAATAAATAAATTAAATAATCAATCGGGTAATTTTCCCGATTGATGATGTTATTTATTTAGTTAACGCTCATTTATGCATGGTGCTAATTCATTTATCAGAAAACGAAATATATAAGTGAATAAATAACATCATCAATCAGGAAAATTACCCGATTGATGATATTTATTTAGTTAACGCTAATTTATGCATGGTTCTAATTCATATATCAGAAAATGAAAAATATCAATGGAAAGCTAATAAAATTGCGCTTCTATTGATAAGTTTCATGGTAAATGTTGACTCGCAAAGTTTTAAATGGTGAAGAGTTGAAGTGAATATTCTTTGGTCATATGCAGCAAGTGAATGGGCCAACAGGCTGGTACAACCCCTGCCGCACGGCGGCACCACCGTCGGCGGATAACAGAAGTTGCATTGGAGGGACCGCGAGCAGGGGCGTATTTAGGATATTGAAACATTGGGGGCTGAGTCCAGCCAAGAGATCTTAAAATTTTACAGGATAATTTTCAATTTATTTATGAGTATAATGAATATAAGATGTGAGACACTGTGCTCGACCAAAAGGCTCCGGTAATTTGCTTAGGATAACTTTCGAAACATGAAATTAAAATAAAATTAAGACAATCTGAGTTGGGGTTCAACTTCGATATTATTTTTATTTTCATCAGCAGAAGTAAAACCCTAAGAAAAAGAGAGCTTTGGCGTGATGGAGCAGTCCTATAGATTGTATATTCCCAATGCTTTGTTCAGTACTGAAATCTGACCAAGATCCGTCTTATAACTACTTTTTTTATGTTTACATCACAAAGGACTGGCCAAGGACACACAAAAATGCACTTGGAAAAAAATGCACTTCTGTTAACTGTGTGTCTTGTCCATCTGATATTCTCTTCTTCAGCTCTCCAAAAGGTGTTTTGGTGTCTCCTCTGTCATGCACTCCTCATCTCCTCTGTTCTCTCCACCTCTCTCATGTCCTGCTCATAAAAAGGATGCCATCAGCATACGCTAAGTAACATCTAACCAAATATCTTGTTTTTTTACTATAATTTTATGTTGGCCCCAGTCACAGCTTATCTTAGTTTTGTGAAGAATTTTTTTTTATATAAAAACAAATAAAAAAAGGTATTTGAGATCCGGGGCTATTCATAAAACATGGGGGCTACACAAGCCAATGCCCAGGCCCACAGTCCCCAGGCCTATAGTCTATAGTCTATAGCCCCCAATGCCCAGGCCCACAGTCCCCAGACCTATAGTCTATAGTCTATAGCCCCAAATGCCCGGGCCCACATTTCCCCAGACCTATAGTCTATATAGTCTATAGTCTATAGCCCCCAATGCCCAGGCCCACAGTCCCCAGACCTATAGTCTATAGTCTATAGCCCCAAATGCCCAGGCCCACAGTCCCCAGACCTATAGTCTATATAGTCTATAGTCTATAGCCCCCAATGCCCAGGCCTATAGTCTATAGTCTATAGCCCCCAATGCCCAAGCCCACAAGTCCCCAGGCCTATAGTCTATATAGTCTAAGTCTATAGCCCCAAATCCCAGGCCCACAGTCCCCAGACCTATAGTCTATATAGTCTATAGCCCCCAATGCCCAGGCCCACAGCCCCCCAGACCTATAGTCTATATAGTCTATAGTCTATAGCCCCCAATGCCCAGGCCCACAGTCCCCAGACCTTAGTCTATATAGTCTATAGTCTATAGCCCCAAATGCCCAGGCCCCAGTCCCCAGACCTATAGTCTATATAGTCTATAGTCTATAGCCCCCAATGCCCGGGCCCCACAGTCCCCAAAACCTATAGTCTATATAGTCTATAGTCTATAGCCCCAAATGGCCCAGGCCCACAGTCCCCAGAACCTATAGTCTATATAGTCTAAGTCTTAGCCCCCAATGCCCAGGCCCACAGTCCCCAGACCTATAGTCTATATAGTCTATAGTCTATAGCCCCAAATGCCCAGGCCCACAGTCCCCAGACCTATAGTCTATATAGTCTATAGTCTATAGCCCACCAATGCCCAGGCCCACATTCCCAGGCCTATAGTCTATATAGTCTATAGTCTATAGCCCCCAATGCCCAGGCCCACAGTCCCCAGCCCTATAGTCTATATAGTCTATAGTCTATAGCCCCCCAATGCCCAGGCCCACAGTCCCCAGGCCTATAGTCTATATATCTAAAAGTCTACAGTCCCCAATGCCCAGGCCCACAGTCCCCAGGCCTATAGTCTATATAGTCTATAGTCTACAGCCACCAATGCCCAGGCCACAGTCCCCAGGCCTATAGTCTAAGTCTATAGCCCCCAATGCCCAGGCCCACAGTCCCCAGGCCTATAGTCTATAGTCCCCAATGCCCAGGCCCACAGTCCCCAGGCCTATAGTCTATTAGTCCATAGCCCCCCAATGCCCAGGCCCACAGTCCCCAGGCCTATAGTCTATATAGTCTATAGTCTACAGCCCCCAATCCCCCAGGCCCACAGTCCCCAGGCTATAGTCTATAGCCCCCAATGCCCAGGCCCACAGTCCCCAGGCCTATGGGTCTATAGTCTATAGTCCCCAATGCCCAGGCCTATAGTCTATATTGTCTATAGTCTATAGCCCCCAATGCCCAGGCCCACAGTCCCCAGGCCTATAGCCCTATATTGTCTATAGTCTATAGTCCCCAATGCCCAGGCCCACAGTCCCCAGGCCTATAGTCTATACAGTCTATAGTCTATAGTCCCTAATGCCCAGGCCTATAGTCTATATAGTCTATAGTCCCTAATGCCCAGGCCCACAGTCCCCGGGCCTATAGTCTATAGCCCCCAATGCCCAGGCCCACAGTCCCAGGCCTATAGTTATATAGTCTATAGTCTATAAAAACCCAAAATGCCCAGGCCCACAGCCCCCGGGCCCTATAGTCTATATAGTCTATAGTCTATACCCCCCAATGCCAGGCCCACAGTCCCCAGGCCTATAGTCTATAGTCTATAGAACCCAATGCCCAGGCCCACAGCCCCCAGGCCTATAGTCTATACAGTCTATAGTCTATAGCCCCCAATGCCCCGGCCTACAGTCCCCAGGCCTATAGTCTATATAGTCTATAGTCTATAGCCCCCAATGCCCAGGCCTATAGTCTTATAGGCTATAGTCTATAGCCCCCAATGCCCAGGCCTATAGTCTAAAGTCTATAGTCTATAGCCCCCAATGCCCAGGCCTACAGTCCCCAGCCTATAGTCTATATAGTCTATAGTGTATAGCCCCAATGCCCAGGCCTACAGTCCCCAGGCCTAAGTCTATATAGTCTATAGTCTATAGTCTACGCCCCCAATGCCAGGCCCACAGTCCCCAGGCCTATAGTCTATAGTCCCCAATGCCCAGGCCCAGTCCCCAGGCCTATAGTCTATAGTCTATGGGTCCCCAATGCCCAGGCCCACAGTCCCCGGGCCCTATAGTCTATAGTCCCCAATGCCAGGCCCACAGTTCCCAGGCCTATAGTCTATATAGTCTATAGTCTATAGCCCCCAATGCCCAGGCCCACAGTCCCCAGGCCTATAGTCTATATAGTCTATAGTCTATAGCCCCCAATGCCCAGGCCCACAGTCCCAGGCCTATAGTTATATAGTCTATAGTCTATAGCCCCCAATGCCCAGGCCCACAGTCCCCAGGCCTATAGTCTATAGCCCCCAATGCCCGGGCCTACAGTCCCCAGGCCTATAGTCTATAGCCCCAATGCACAGGCCCACAGTCCCCAGGCCTATAGTCTATATAGTCTATAGCCCTATAGAACCCAATGCCCAGGCCCACAGTCCCCAGGCCTATAGTTCTATATTTCCTATAGTCTATAGCCCCCAATGCCAGGCCCACAGTCCCCAGGCCTATAGTCTATAGTCTATAGAACCCAATGCCAGGCCCACAGTCCCCAGGCCTATAGTCTATACAGTCTATAGTCTATAGCCCCCAATGCCCCGGCCTACAGTCCCCAGGCCTATAGTCTATATAGTCTATAGTCTATAGCCCCCAATGCCCAGGCCTATAGTCTATATAGGCTATAGTCTATAGCCCCCAATGCCCAGGCCATAGTCTAAAGTCTATAGTCTATAGCCCCCAATGCCCAGGCCTACAGTCCCCAGGCCTATAGTCTATATAGTCTATAGTGTATAGCCCCAAGCCCCAGGCCTACAGTCCCAGGCCTATATCTATATAGTCTATAGTCTATAGTCTACAGCCCCCAATGCCCAGGCCCACAGTCCCCAGGCCTATAGTCTATAGTCCCCAATGCCCAGGCCCACAGTCCCAGGCCTATAGTCATAGTCTATAGTCCCCAATGCCCAGGCCCACGCCCCCGGCCTATAGTCTATAGTCCCCAATGCCCAGGCCCACAGTCCCCAGGCCTATAGTCTATATAGTCTATAGTCTATAGCCCCCAATGCCCAGGCCCAAGTCCCCAGGCCTATAGTCTATATAGTCATAGTCTATAGCCCCCAATGCCCGCCCACAGTCCCCAGGCCTATAGTCTATATAGTCTATAGTCTATAGCCCCAAGGCCCAGGCCCACTGTCCCCAGGCCTATAGTCTATAGCCCCCATGCCCAGGCCTACAGTCCCCAGGCCTATAGTCTATACCCCCCAATGCCCAGGCCTACAGTCCCCAGGCCTATAGTCTATATGGTCTATAGTATATTTTTTTTTTTTTTTTTTTTTTTTTTTTTTTTTTATATATTTTTTTTTTTTTTACATCACAGGGAAACTGGCCAAGGGCACAACAAAAATGGGTAACACAAAGCCCGCTTAGTTGCCAGTCCCTAAAAAGAAGACAGTAAGAGAATACAAAAAAACCAAAAGGGGGAGGCCAATTTAGTTCGGGAGGTGTCTTGTTACTCTTCTTTGAAAAGATTTAAGTCATAGGAAAATGGAAAAATAGAAACAGGAAGAGAGTTCCAGAGTTTACCCGTGGAAGGGATTTAAAAAGTAAAGATACTGATTAACTCTTTTCATTAGGAAGATGGACAGAATAGGGATGGGAATGAGTAGAAAGTCTTGTGCAGCGAGGCCGCGGGGGGGGGGAGGCATGCAGTTAGCAAGTTCAGAAGAGCAGTGAGCATGAAAATAACGGTAGAAGAGAGCAAGAGAAGCAACATTGCGGCGGTGATTTAAAGATTGAAGACGTCAGTCAGAGGAGAGGGTTGATGAGACGAAAAAACTTTTGAAATCAACCCTGTTTAGGGGAGCGTATGAGTGGATCCTCCCCAAACGTGTGAGACATACTCCATACATGGGCGATAAGGCCCTTGTAGTGAGCAAAGCATTTGGGGGGGAGAAAAAAAGGACGCAGACGCCACAGCACAACTAACTTCTTAGAAGCTGTTTTTGCAAGAGATGAGATGTGAGATTTCCAGTTCAGATTTTAGTAAGGATAGTCCTAGAATGTTCATTGTAGAAGAAGGAGACAGTTTAGTGTCCCTTGAAGAAGAGGGGATAGTTGTCTGGTAGGTTTTGTCGAGTAGATAGGTGAAAAATTGGGTTTTTGAGGCATTGAACAAAACAAGGTTTGCTTTGCCACAATCAGAAAAAAATAGAAAGATCAGAAAGTTAGGCGCTCGGTGGCATCTCTCCGTGAATCACTTAGTTCCTGTTGAGTTGGACGTCTAATAAACGACGTTGAAAAATGCGGGGGAGAATCATCAGCGTAGTAGTGGATAGGGCTTTGAGTTAGACTTAGAAGATCATTAATGAAAAATAGAAAGAGAGTGGGTGATAGGACAGAACCCTGGGGAACACCACTATTGATAGATTTAGGAGAAGAACAATGTTTCCCTCTACAGTAGCTGCAATAGAAAAGGTTTGAAAGGAAACTTAAAATGAAGTACAGAGAGAAGGATAGAAACCCAATGAGGGTAGTTTGGAATTAAAGATTTGTGCCAGACCCCTATCAAAAGCTTTTGATATGTCAAGGGCAACAGCAAAAGTTTCCCGAAACCCCTAAAGGAGGATGACCAAGATTCAGTTAGGAAAGCTAGAAGATCGCCAGTAGATCGCCCTTTACGGAAACCGTACTGACGATCAGATATAAGATTGTGAGCAGATGGATGCTTAAGAATCTTATTATTAAGTATAGATTCAAAAACTTTAGAAAGGCAGGAAGTCAAAGCTATAGGACGGAAGTTTGAAGGATTAGAACGGTCGACCTTCTTAGGAACAGGTTGGATGTGAGCAAACTTCCAGCAAGAAGGAAAGGTGGAAGTAGATAGACATAGACGGAAAAGTTTGACCAGGCAAGGTGCAAGCACAGAAGCACAGTTTTGGAAAAATAGGAGGGACTCCGTCAGGACCGTAACTTCCCAGGATCTAGGCCAGAAAGGGCCCAAAAAAAAACATCATTCCGAAGGATCTTAATGACAGGCATAATAAAGTCAGAGGGTGGAGGAGAAGGAGGAACAAGCCCTTCATCAGCCAGAGTGGAATGGAGAGTGGAGAGTGGAATTTTTAGCAAATGTTTGAGCAAAGAGTTCAGCTTTAGAAGTAGATGAGACAGCTGTGGAGCCATCTGGGTGAAGCATAGGAGGGAAAGATGAAGAAGAAAAATTGTTAGAGATGTTATTAGCTAGATGCCAGAAGTCACGAGAGGAATTTGATTCAGAAAGATTTTTTACATTTCTATGAATGAAAAAGTTTTTGGTAAGCTGAAGTAAAGATTTGGGAGATTACGGGCAGAATATAAGGGCATGAGTTTTTAGGAGAGGATGCTTTCGGTACCCTTGTGAGCCCCCTCTCTATCCGGACAGCATGGAACAAGCAGAGTTAAACCAAGGTTGACGGGCTTTGGATTAGAGAAAATATGTGGAATGTACACCTCCAATGCCAGAGACTATGACCTCAGTTATGCGCTCTGCACAAAGAGATGGGTCCTTTGACATGGAAGCGTAATCATTCCATGGAAAATCAGAGTAATACTGCCTTAGGTTTCCCACTTAGCTGAGTTGAAGTGCCAGAAGCACCTCCGCTTAGGTGGGTCCCGAGACGGTACCGGAGTGATTAGGACAGGTTACAAAATAAGATTTTGATCGGAGGAACCCAACGGAGAGAATAGTTTCAACAGAGTAAGCAGAAGGGGTTTGTAGTTAGGAAAAGATCAAGAATGTTGGGCGTGTCTCCAAGGCGGTCAGGAAAAACGGGTAGGTGCTGCACCAGCTGCTTAGGTCTTGGAGGATAGAAAAGTTTTAGGCTTGTTCACCAGGTTGGTCAGTGAAAGAAAATGATAGCCAAAGCTGTTGGTGAACATTGAAGTCCCCAAGAATGGAAATTTCAGCTAAAGGAAAATGAGATGAGATGTGCTCCACTTTTGATGTTAAATAGTCGAAGAATTTTACATAGTCAGAGGAGTTAGGTGAGAGATATACAGCACAGATAAATTTAGTAAGAGAGTGACATTGAAGTCGAAGCCAGATGGTAGAAAATTCAGAAGATTCAAGGGCGTGGGCACGAGAGCAAGTGATGTCATTGCGCACATATACGCAACAGCCAGCTTTGGATTTAAAATTAGAATAGAGACAGTAAGAGGAGACAGAAAAAGGTCTGCTGTCAGTGCTCACAGACAACTGAGTTTCGGTGAGGAAAAGAAGATGAGGTTTAGAGGAGGAGAGAGGTTCGACAGAGAGAAAGTTAGATCTAAGGCCGCGAATGTTGCAGAAATTTAAGGAGAGAAGGCTAGAAGAAGTATCAAGACACCTCGGATCGACATCTTGAAGACTGTCCGACCTGTCTATAGTCTATAGCCCCCAATGCCCAGGCCCACAGTCCCCAGGCCTATCTATATTAATAAAAGCGAAAGTGTGTCGTCTGTGTTGTGTGTTGTGTGTGTGTGGTATAGGTTCGCCCCCCGTGGCGCAAACACCTCATATGGCACATTTTTGGAATCAGGTTGACCAGGGAAGGTCATAAGCCCACTTATAGTGATCCGATCACTTTTTTTTTTTTTTTTTTTTAGCTGCCCATTAGCGAGAATTGTGAAACAAAAGTAGGTTGCGAGAATTGAGGAAGCCTTGATGTAGGGTGATGGGTAATGGGTGAGTGAAAGGGTGGGGTGATGGGTAATGGGTGTGGGGTGATGGTGAGTGAATGGGTGGGGGTGATGGGTTGGGGGGGATGGGTGATGGGGGAGGGATAGGTGGGGGTGATTTGGGTAAAACTATAATAATATAAGCAAAAGTGTGTCTCTCTGTCTGTCTGTCTGTCTGTGTGTGTGGTGTGTGTGGTATAGGTTCCGCCCCCCTGGCGCAATCAACTCATATGGCACATTTTTGGAACCGGGTTGACCAGGGGAAGGTTTTAAGCCCAAATATGAGATGATCCGATCATTTTTTTTTTATTTTTTTTTTTAGCAGCCTATTAGCTAAATTGTGGGAAAAAATGGGTTGCGAGAATTGAGGAAACCTTGATGTAGGGTGATGGGTAATGGGTGAGTGAATGGGTGGGGTAAATGGGTGTGGGGTGATGGGTGAGTGAATGGGTCGGGGGTGATGGGTTTGGGGTGATGGGTGATGGGTGAGGGAATAGGTGGGGGGTGATGGGTAATGGTAAATATAAGCGAAAGTGTGTCTGTCTGTGTGTGTGTGTGTGTGTGTGTGTGTGTCTGGTATAGGTTCCGCCCCCCGTGGCGCAATCACCTCATATGGCACATTTTTGGAACCGGGTTGACCAGGGGAAGGTTTAAAGCCCAATTATGAGATGATCCGATCACTTTTTTTATATTTATTTTAGCAGCCTATTAGCGATAATTGTGAAAAAAAAAGTGGGTTGCGAGAATTGAGGAAACCTTGATGTAGGGTGATGGGTAATGGGTGAGTGAATGGGTGGGGTGATGGGTAATGGGTGAGTGAATGGGTGGGGGTGATGGGTTGGGGATGATGGGTGATGGGTGAGGGAATAGGTGGGGGGTGATGGGTAATGGGTGAGTGAATGGGTGGGGGGTGATGGGTAATGGGTGAGTGAATGGGTGGGGGGTGATGGGTAATGGGTGAGTGAATGGGTGGGGGGAATACATACATTTCTACATCCGTGATTTCAGGAAAGTTAGAAGGGGCTATCTGGAGAGTCCGTGTTTGGTGGGCCGAAGCCCACCAAACACAGGTGGTGGGCCAAAGGCCCACCACTAATAGCCCTCTGCAGGAGCTAGCCAAAAAGTCCGCCCGGAGGGCGGCTTTGCGGCTAGTAGTCTATATATTCTAGTCTATAGTCTATAGTCCCCAATGCCCAGGCCCACAGTCCCCAGGCCTATAGTCTATAGTCCCCAATGCCCAGGCCCACAGTCCCCAGGCCTATAGTCTATATAGTCTATAGCCCCCAATGCCCAGGCCCACAGTCCCCAGGCCTATAGTCTATATAGTCTATAGTCTACAGCCCCCAATGCCCAGGCCCACAGTCCCCAGGCCTATAGTCTATATAGTCTATAGTCTACAGCCCCCAATGCCCAGGCCCACAGTCCCCAGGCCTATAGTGTATAGCCCCCAATGCCCAGGCCTACAGTCCCCAGGCCTATAGTCTATAGTCTATAGTCTACAGCCCCCCAATGCCCAGGCCCACAGTCCCCAGGCCTATAGTCTATATAGTCTATAGTCTACAAGCCCCCAATGCCCAGGCCCACAGTCCCCAGGCCTATAGTCTATATATCTAAGTCTATAGTCTACAGTCCCCAATGCCCAGGCCACAGTCCCCAGGCCTATAGTCTATATAGTCTATAGTCTACAGCCCCCAATGCCCAGGCCCACAGTCCCCAGGCCTATAGTCTATATAGTCTATAGTCTACAGCCCCCAATGCCCAGGCCCACAGTCCCAGCCTATAGTGTATAGCCCCCAATGCCCAGGCCTACAGTCCCCAGGCCTATAGTCTATAGTCTATAGTCTACAGCCCCCAATGCCCAGGCCCACAGTCCCCAGGCCTATAGTCTATATAGTCTATAGTCTACAGCCCCCAATGCCCAGGCCCACAGTCCCCAGGCCTATAGTCTATATAGTCTATAGTCTATAGCCCCCAATGCCCAGGCCCACAGTCCCCAGGCCTATAGTCTATATAGTCTATAGTCTACAGCCCCCAATGCCCAGGCCCACAGTCCCCAGGCCTATAGTCTATAGTCTATAGAACCCAATGCCCAGGCCCACAGTCCCCAGGCCTATAGTCTATAGTCTATAGAACCCAATGCCCAGGCCCACAGTCCCCAGGCCTATAGTCTATATAGTCTAGTCTACAGCCCCCAATGCCCAGGCCCACAGTCCCCAGGCCTATAGTCTATAGTCTATAGTCTACAGCCCCCAATGCCCAGGCCCACAGTCCCCAGGCCTATAGTCTATATAGTCTATAGCCCCCAATGCCCAGGCCCACAGTCCCTAGGCCTATAGTCTATATAGTCTATAGTCTATAGCCCCCAATGCCCAGGCCCACAGTCCCCAGGGCCCATACTTATAGAGATTTAGGATTCGTCTTAGACTCGCTCGAGTCTAAAATATGGCGGCCGGCGTCCTAAATAGTTTCGAGCGCATCCTAAATCGCTAAGACTCATCCTAATTTCGAGGTTTGGCTAGGACCACAGTCTATAACGGTCTTCCGAACGGCTGGACGAGTTTTGGCTCACGCTGCGCACCTACGTCACGCGATCCAGGCCACCCCAAGCCCTCTCGATCTGCCTCATTCTATCAGCAGCATAGCTGAGAGGCGGGTGGATCCGCTCCGTGTGCCCACGTTCATGTCCTACCATATTCTATTTCTAAAATAATATAACTAACTAACTAACAATAAAAGCAACAATAATAAAAAAATAATAATAAATACTACTCCCCATACTATAGTAGTAGTAGTAGTGGTTGTAGTAGTAGTAATAGTAACGATAGTAGTAGTAATAATAGTAGCAGTAGAAGTAGTCGTATAGTAGTAGGGTGGTGTGGGGGGACACCGTACTATTAGTGGAAAAATATTCATAAAAAATCCATTTTTTACCTGAGAGAGTGAACACTGTGCCCAAAACAAACTTCACAATATGGCCCACCTATGGTACCCTCATGAATACTTAACTCAGATAATAAGTGTCATTTAAGGTTTTTTATAAATTTTTGGCACCTCGTCCGGTGTCCCCCCCACGAGGGGGGGACACCGGATCAGGTATGGGGGGGCACCGTATGATATTTTTAAACTCATATTACATCAAACATTATTGTGTTTTTTTTGCCTGAAATCAACATATATGCTAAGCCTAGACACCCACCATTATTATTAGGTGATGAAATGAAAGATAAGCTCATATAAAATAGCATTTATTAAAAGATAGGTCTAGGTATTTTTATGCTCACTATTCAGAAGTGCATCATGAAGGCATGCAGCGGGGGAAACACCTTCACCAGGTCAGCCTGCCTCTTGGTGATGCCCTTGGAGGTCACCAGGACACCCTTGCACTGTTCTGGATCAACAGAAGCTTCATCTAGGATGGTAGGGAAGGTGAACGTGTCTCGGGTGTTAGCGGACTTCATCCGGAGGAAAGAAAGGTTTAATTTTCCATCCTCCATGATGGCCAACACCTGAGCAACATAGCACACTAATGTGCCCACACCCCTTCCCTCCTCCAGCTTCAGCTGAACCAGAACAAAGTCCCCCACCTGTGATGTTTTCGCAGCAAAAGGGTATGATGCTGCAGTCCAGGTGCCCTCGTCGTCCACCTCATCCGAGTACTCGGAGGAGTCGTCCAGCTGAAGTCGGACATCATCAACCTCCTCCTCGTCAGTGGTGTCTTCCTCCGGGACAGGCACAGACTTCTTCCGCTGTGGACCCTTCTTCTTTCCCAATGTTTTCTTTTCAGCCGCTGCCTTCTTTTTGTCTTCCAGCTTCTGCCTCTTCTCTGCCTTCAACCTCAGGTCAGATATTGCCTCCTCATTCTCGGTTAAAATGCAGGCCCGCACCCTCTTCCGTCCCTTTCCATAAGGACGAGGATTAGCCTTAGGGAACGGCCTGACACACTCTGGGGTCTGTCTGTTGAGAAGGGTGTCCTGGGGTGGCAGGGTGCGTCGTGCTCGGGCCCGGGGTGGCAGGGTGCATCGTGCTGGGGCCGGGGTGGCAGGCTCTGTCGTGCTGGGGCCCGGGGTGGCAGGCTTTGTCGTGCTGGGGCCCGGGGTGGCAGGGGGCGTCGTGCTGGGGCCCGGGGTGGCAGGCTCTGTCGTGCTGGGGCTCGGGGTGGCAGGCTTTGTCGTGCTGGGGCCCGGGGTGGCAGGGGGCGTCGTGCTGGGGCCCGGGGTGGCAGGGGGCGTCCGTGCTGGGGCCCGGGGTGGCAGGCTCTGTCGTGCTGGGGCCCGGGGTGGCAGGGGCGTCGTGCTGGGGCCCGGGGTGGCAGGCTTTGTCGTGCTGGGGCTCGGGGTGGCAGGCTTTGTCGTGCTGGGGCCCGGGGTGGCAGGGGGCGTCGTGCTGGGGCCCGGGGTGGCAGGCTCTGTCGTGCTGGGGCCCGGGGGTGGCAGGGGGCGTCGTGCTGGGGCCCGGAGTGGCAGGCTCTGTCGTGCTGGGCCCGGGGTGGCAGGCTCTGTCGTGCTGGGGCTCGGGGTGGCAGGCTTTGTCGTGCTGGGGCCCGGGGTGGCAGGGGGCGTCGTGCTGGGGCCGGGGTGGCAGGCTCTGTCGTGCTGGGGCTCGGGGTGGCAGGCTTTGTCGTGCTGGGGCCCGGGGTGGCAGGGGGCGTCGTGCTGGGGCCCGGGGTGGCAGGCTCTGTCGTGCTGGGGCTCGGGGTGGCAGGCTTTGTCGTGCTGGGGCCCGGGTGTGCAGGGGGCGTCGTGCTGGGCCCGGGGTGGCAGGGGCGTCGTGCTGGGGCCCGGGGTGGCAGGCTCTGTCGTGCTGGGGCCCGGGGTGGCAGGCTCTGTCGTGCTGGTGCTCGGGGTGGCAGGCTCTGTCGTGCTGGGGCCCGGGGTGGCAGGGGGCGTGTCGTGCTGGGGCCCGGGGTGGCAGGCTCTGTCGTGCTGGTGCTCGGGGTGGCAGGCTCTGTCGTGCTGGGGCCGGGGTGGCAGGGGGCGTCGTGCTGGGGCCCGGGGTGGCAGGCTCTGTCGTGCTGGGGCCCGGGGTGGCAGGCTCTTTCGTGCTGGTGCTCGGGGTGGCAGGCTCTGTCGTGCTGGGGCCCGGGGTGGCAGGGGGCGTCGTGCTGGGGCCCGGGGTGGCAGGGGGCGTCGTGCTGGGGCCCGGGGTGGCAGGCTCTGTCGTGCTGGGGCCCGGGGTGGCAGGCTCTGTCGTGCTGGTGCTCGGGGTGGCAGGCTCTGTCGTGCTGGGCCCGGGGTGGCAGGGGGCGTCGTGCTGGGGCCCGGGGTGGCAGGGGGCGTCGTGCTGGGGCCCGGGGTGGCAGGCTTTGTCGTGCTGGGGCCCGGGGTGGCAGGCTCTGTCGTGCTGGTGCTCGGGGTGGCAGGCTCTGTCGTGCTGGGGCTCGGGGTGGCAGGCTTTGTCGTGCTGGGGCCCGGGGTGGCAGGGGGCGTCGTGCTGGGGCCCGGGGTGGCAGGCTCTGTCGTGCTGGGGCCCGGGGTGGCAGGCTCTGTCGTGCTGGTGCTCGGGGTGGCAGGCTCTGTCGTGCTGGGGCCCGGGGTGGCAGGCACATCATCTAGCCTGGGAGACACAGCGGGAAGGGGTATAGCTTCTGAGGTATGGCCTTCAGCCAGTCGCTCCTCTCCATCTGAACTTCCTCCATCAGAAGAAGTTGGAGTAACTTCCAAACAACTACAAATTCTGGTGGTGCCGGTCGCTCGGTTACATGCGCTCCTACAAACACATCATCTGGGAAGATGTTGCGATTGAGTGGCCATATACCAGTCGCCCGGAAACCACTGAGAATGTTGGAGGGGGTAGTGGCTTTGGTCCATGCCTCAGAAGCAAACTGGCAACTTGTGGACTGTTATGTGCTCGTTAGGGTGCATGAGCGCGTGGTCGTTCAGTAGGGCACGCAGGAATGTCTTAAAGGGATCAAAGACACTCACATCCAATGGCTGGAGTTTGTCTGTTGTATGCGGAGGCAAGGTAACAATCACGATACCATGCATTATCGCAAACTCAACAGGCTGAATGTTCATGTGACATTCAGCATTGTCCATGATCAGAAGAATCTTGTTCTCTACAGAAGAACAAGACTTCTCATGGAGATGCTGAAGTGTCTGCACGAAGCATTCACCATTCATCCAGCCACTAGGATGCAATATCCCTTTGGAACCAAAGATCGTGTTCCTCATGAAAGCGGGATTCCATCGGCATCTGGGAATTATAAACACTGGAGGGATGGATTGCCCCACAGCATTTATAATGCCCACAAATGTCATGCTGTCACCGCGTTCACGAGTTACCTGCGTGGCTACTGGCTGGCCTCTCGCACACACAACCTTGACTGGCTTCATAACAGTCGACAATGAACTCTCATCCAAATTGTATATCCGGTCCGGCGTGAATGTGTACTTCTCCAAAGCTAATGTGTAAGCCTTAAAGAAGGTTTTCCACATTGACTTTGTTGAAGGCAACAATCCTGGCAATGGACATGCCTTCTGGAGCCTTCAATACAAGGTTTGGATGACGGTTCATGAAGGCATAGTACCAGTCCCTTGTCGCCATTTTCTCTTTCTCTCCCAGGCAGCAGGGATGCTCTTGCTCCCACAAGCTATGGCATACTGGTACACATCCTACGCACATCGTTCATGGCAGGCCGTAGAACATCTTGGCTGCGTGGATGGTATAATCAGCAATGTATATTTCTTGTTGAGGGCTGAAAACCCTATTGCTACGGGAAGCAACAGCCATATAGGTAACTCCATCCGACAGCTTCCTTCGATAGATAGAAGGCGTCCTGTAACAAAAGAAATGAATTAGGACTTAAAAGGCCCTTGCTGGCAACAAAAGTTGACAAAAAAATTAATAAATAGAGCGCTTGAAGGCATCCTTTAACAAAAGAAATTAATTAGGACTTAGAAGGCCCTTGCTGGCAATAAAAGCTAACAAAAAAATGAATAAATTTTAAAATCTATAAATCTAGAGACCCTTAAGCTATCCCTGAGGTCTTTTGCATGACTTCATCCCAGGAGACCAAAGAAGACGTGGGATGAGGTCATACAAAAAGACCTTGGGAGATATGGAACTAAATAGAGCAACTTACAGCAAGAGTTGTTTTCTTGATGTTGAATCTGTCAGCGGCTTCTTTCAGGCTGCAGCTAGTGGCCACGCGGTGCTTAAAGGCAGCCTCCAGGTCAGTGCGGTCCATCTGCTTGTCGCTCTTCCTGACATATTTGCGAGGCATGATGACGGGTGATGGCGGTAGGTTAGGTTAGATCTGAAAAGAGGTTTAATGACATTAGACATCATGCATAGTTAGGTTAGGTTAGTTTAGGTTAGCTTAGCTTAGTATTTTTTACAGTGTAGAGGCGATTCTTGCATGGCCACCATATTTATTTTGGGACTATGAGTCTGGCAATATATGTGGGGGATCACCGAACGTCATGCCCCAAAATATGCAGTGTTAAATGTTTTTTTTAACCATAAAAATTAATTCTAGAATCATTCTAATAACATAAATCACTTATATAATAGTTAGTTCATGTGCTTATAGCATAATAACACTGATATAGCATCATAATTTTAATACCAATCACCTTCACTTTACTCCCAAAAAAAAAACACTGTTCCATTTAATTTAAATGCACTAGTTCACCACCACCATTTAATATCATGCTAATATGCATAGTCAGTCACTTTTTCTTATGTTTTTCTAAATATTTAAAAAAAATATAGATTTTCCAAAATCGTAGTGATGCGGGGGATCACCGAACGTCATGCCCCGAAAATATGCAGTGTTAAATGGTTTTTTTAACCATAAAAAATTAATTCTAGAATCATTCTAATAACATAAATCACTTATATAATAGTTAGTTCATGTGCTTATAGCATAATAACACTGATATAGCATCATAATTTAATACCAATCACCTTCAACTTTATGCCACAAAAAAACACTGTTCCATTTAATTTAAATGCACTAGTTCACCACCACCATTTAATATCATGCGAATATACATAGTCAATCACTGTTTGTTATGTTTGTGTAGGTATTTCAAAAGATATAGCTTTTTCAAAATTTCACTGTACGTTGATCCCCCGCACTTCACCATACGTTGATCCCCCGCGCCACCAATTTTTTTGTAAATAATGCCACCGCGGCCTGTTCGAAAGCATGCACTACTTTTTCACTCAATAACATGTCAATACGGTTATACCTCGTATTGCAACTTACCTCAAAAGAATCACGCCATCACAGCCGACATGAGACACTATATAAGAACGGCGAAAAGTAACAAGGAACATACGAAAAATAAAATTTCTTACCTGGTAAACACGGAGGTGACGCTGACGCTACCCTGTTGCTCGCATGTAGTTCACTGAGGGTGGCGCTGCATCCGTGGTGGCATGGTGGCGCGAAATTTGAATTAATTTTCGCGTTGTAGCCTTCGTACGGAAGTTCGGTGTGACCCCACCCCACCCTAGTAGTTGTAAAGTAGTATTGGTAATAGCAGTAATAGTAGTGTCAGTAGTAGCAATAGCAGTGGTAGTAATAGACGATTACCTTATAACAACACAATTGGTATTAATGGACATGTTATTTACCAAATAAGCAGTACATGAAAACAGCATGGATGTAATAAACAATACTGTACAAGGCTACGTGGCATCGTGTTGGGGCGGGGGAGGAAGGAGGGACTAGGCTGCGCCAGCTGAGTCACGTGTTACATCCTCCCCCGCCCCAACACGATGCCACTTAGCCTTTTACTGTATTGTTTATTAGCCAGTGGTTGCCGCGTGCGATAAAATGAGCGATAAACGATAAACGATAATTATCGCTGAGGTCAAACCTTTTATCGTTTATCGTTTATCGCAAAGTTTTCTAAAATTATCGCTCATTCACTTACCGCTAGTCCCAAAAAATGAGGAACGATAAACGATAAATTCAAAGACGACTTTTGTAAAAATTAGAAAATGTGCACGGCGGCAATAGTCACAACAGCCCGCCTGACGTTTTCAGACCTGAAAAACCTCATATGAGAGCTGCCAAGTGTGTGTGTGTGTGTGTAGCTGGCCAATCACAGCTGCAGTGCGCCAGTCAGGGTTGCCAATCTTGGTACTAAAGTGCCAGATTTGGTACTATTGGTAGTATCAAGTACGACTTTACCATTTTCTGGTACTAATCTGTGAGGTGCATATCTAGAAGAAATTGAAGAACTTAATAAATTACGGCCTTGCCCAGCTCTGCTGCCGTGGAGCGCATGTTCAGCACTGCTGGTGACGTCCTCAGGCCCAAGCGTGCAAGCATGACCAGCGACAGGTTTGAGAAGCTGGTCTTCACCAAGGGAAACATGCAGCTCCTGGATGCTGTCTTGAGGAGGGAGAGGAGGGAGGGAGAGTGTGACTCAGAGAGAGAGACTGATGTGGAATAGAACTTGTAGGCCATAGACTGGTTCTAGTGACAGTTTTTGTTTAGTTTAATTAATTTTCACTGTGGAAAAATAGTTTGTATGCTTTTTTTAATATTTCAACTAAATAAAGGCACTTATCATTTATCGCTTTTGTTATCGCAAGTTAAATTTTTTTTATCGCTATCGTTTTATCGTTTATCGCTTACCGCAGGTTGGGTTTTGAAATTTTTTATCGTTTATTGTTTATCGCATGTTGGGGAAAAAATTATCGTTTTATCGTTATCGCAAGTTGAAAAAAAAGTTATCGCGGCAACCATTGTTTATTACATCCATGCTGTTTTCATGTACTGCTTATTTGGTAAATAACATGTCCATTAATACCAATTGTGTTGTTATAAGGTAATGCAATGTTCCATTACTAGTAAAGATAATGATTAAATCATTCATAATTTCACCGAGTGGCAACCGTGAGTACACACTGTATCACTGTATCGTCACCTGGATCGCGTGACGTCACTAAGCCCCATCCCCAACCTGCGCGTCGGATGACCGTTATAGACTGTGGCTAGGACAGGGTGTGAGTGTGATGCCAGGGTTTTTTTATAAGTTACTGACACCTTTATATGAATGACATTACTTTGCTAGAATACTTCATTGACTAATAAAACCTCCTCGTCACAACTGAATTGGGAAGGACTTAGGGTTAATAAGGGAAAATGCTGCCACCAGCTCAGGTGAGTAGTTCTATGGTTTACTCCCTGAACACGTTTTAATATATGAGAATTATTTGGTAGTCGGGGTGGATACTTAGTATTACACCGAGTGAGGCTGAGACTCTTCTTGAGACTTGGGGAAGTATTTCCATAACAAGGGAATAATCACCTGGGGTTGTTGCAATACACACAAGAAGCTATATTTTAAACATCATCCGGTTTATTCATCATGAAATATTATTTCTCTTGTTTGAGACCTTAGGTACATATATAAACTCTAATTCGGCGCAGGAAAGCTCTACAGAGCATAACCTACCTCACTGAATTATATTCTTAGAACTACCATCTACGTATACACAAGCTGAACACTGTAGGCATACATGGAAAATATAAGGGGGGGGGGGAATGTAAGAGTAATGATGTTGTTCGCGTTCACTAAACCATGTGGCGTGGTTTTTCTCCAGACTGAGACATTCGCCGGAACCTTGAAGGGAGTAGGGAGATGACTCTTTAATAACACTTATAAGGACAGGCCAGGCCTCCTATGCGTTAATGAAACTAACCAACTGTACCTATATATGGATATATAGATAGATACACTATAATAAAGGGGGAAGATGGAAGAGAGTTAATGGACGTCTTACCTTGAAGGGAGTAGAGAGATGACTAATGTCCTCATGGTATGCCACGGCAAATTTGGGAGAAGCGGGAAAAAAGGAATGTTCGGATCCTTATGAACGGCTTCCCCTGAAGGGAGTATCCGACCTCGAATGGCTCTAATTAACTAATGAAGCAAGTATGCATATGAAATGGCTGCCTGTAATAGTTCTTTTACTTTGATATAGAAGAATTTAATACATTTAGTCTAATATTCGGGGAGAGGTGTTTCTCCTTTTTTGGACAGCATACAAACGTGGTTTACAGAGTGATGAGGTATCGGAGTCGGAATAGAAATTTGGTCAACTTTCAATTTAGCGAATAACTCGACTAATCCACCCATTTCTAAACGTGATCTGTCACTATTGTGTCTATTTTGAAGGACATTAAGAATCTAAGAGTGTTCCTTGATCTGTCAGGAGGGTAAGGGGAGGATGAAAAGTTTTGAATCTACCAGTTATCGACGATCGCGAAATAAATGTCCCACGTATTTGGACTCGTATCCTGAGTGTATGGGGAGGGAGTGGGGGGGGGAGATAGAAGTGGGAGAAAGAAAGAAAGAAGATAAATTTTACGAGAACAGAAAAGATTGGATTGACCTTAATATAATAGGAATACCCTGTTCCTCCATATGCTGGGCCTAGGTGACAACTTGCCCCAGAACAACATATGATTATTGAAACCTTTTTCCTTCTTAAATACATAACCCAGGAATTGTATGATAGGAATTTCCATCCTGTCTCTTCCGAATTTCCGGGCATTACACACGTCTATTCTCCGGGAGAATTAAATTCTTCAATATCAAACTTACTACTCACTGATCTCCCGTTTCCTTTCTAAAGCTGTGTCAAGAGGAGGCGTGTGTATGGGGCGAATTTAGAGTGAATTTAATAGAGATTCTTCTATTCTTTGAAACGGGTATCTGAATGTGTTTAGATTACACGAATATTCAATGAAAGGAAATATCCCAATCAACCTCTGACCTGGGTAGTAACGTGGTTGTCAAACCCTGACTCAGTACCCGTATTCTCGTCGTCAGGTTCGTCCCAGGGGCGCACACCGGCTACTCCTGGTTAGATAACGAGAGCCTGACGAGTCCTGAAATATCCGCCACACCTCAAGCTGGTCGACTGTGAACTGAGTAGCAGTACCTACTACTATCTCGAATTAAAATACTCTTCCCACTGACCCAGGCTGAGCCTGTGAAAAATAGACACCCCGAAGTTTTGAACTGAGAGATCTCCGAGATCCAATTGTTTTGCTCTAGTCCGACACACACTCGCCTCCTTGACTCAGTAATCTACATTTAACACTTTTCGCATAATCTTCACATGAATTCTCCGCAAGCCAGGTTGACTGTAACTTGAATTAAAATACCTTGAAAACTCTCACCGAACCAGACTAAGTCCGTTAATGAAATTCAATGAAAGACTGGTATCCCAATCAACCTCCTACCTGGGTATACAACTACCCGAAACCGAGTAGGTATTAACCTTTCAAGTCCACAAAATAAATTATTAATGTTCATGTTCAAAATAATTCTTCCTTGATTTTCTAATTTAACACTATTGGATACCGAACTTTTCCATCTTGTTGTTGATGGGTGGCATCATGGGTCTTGTTGACGCCATGTACTTCTTGATGGCCTTCAGCTCTTCAAAACGTCTCAGGAACTCCTGTAGGTTCTTGGAAACTAAGAGTGTGCCCATTCCTGAGCCGGTGTCGCTGCATCCTCCGCCTCCGTAGCTGTTTGGGCTACCGCTGTTGCTCTGGTTGTTGTAGACCACGGCGGCGGCGGCCAGGCGGTTCAGACGCCCCTTGATACCCTGCACGGCAATGATGTACAGGTTCCTGGCGCCTGTGTTGTCAGCGCAGCTCATGTCGGTGACGGGTAGGCCGAGGGAAATCCAGGACTTCCCTCCCGACGAGGCTTCACATCCTCTCTTTGACATGGTGGTGATTGCGAGGCGTGTTGGTGGCGTGGCGGCTGTAGCGGCTACTGATCTATATAACATGGATCGCGGATCTGGGCTAGCTGTGGCCGAGATACTGAAGTCACCAGCCGCCATTTTGTCATAACCAAAACAAATACATGGGCCGGCCAGGCAGTGGCTGGGTTTTTGGCTGCTGGCATGTGATAGCCTATATTACCACTACTACTACTATTAACACCTACTACTACTACAACTATTACCACCTACTACTACTATTACCACCTACAATTACTATTAACACCTACTACTACTACTACTAAACTTCCAACCTAGTGCATCGTCGAACCTTCCAAGTCATTTATTTACGGTGATACACAGACAACAGGTGTGTTGCGAGGCCGTACAGGTGTGTAGTGACAGGTGTGTTGCGGGGCCCGGGTACAGGTATGTAGTGACAGGTGTGTTGCGAGGCGTACGGGTGTGTTGCGAGGCCCTTAAGGTGTATAGTGACGGGTGTGTTGCGAGGCCGTACAGGTGTGTAGTGACAGGTTTGTTGCGAACCCGTACAGGTGTGTAGTGACAGGTGTCTTGCGAGGCTGTACAGGTGTGTAGTGACAGGTGTGTTGCGAGGCCGTACAGGTGTGTTGCGAGGCCGTACAGGTGTGTAGTGACAGGTGTGGTGTATGTGGTAAAGCGAGAGGCTAAGAGTGCAGTGTTAGCCCCCGAGTGTGTGTGTGTCTGCCCTAATGATCGAACGACATTTCTCGTCCACTATAACGGGGGCCAGCCCCGTACCGCCGCGGCCAGGGGTACGGCGCGAGCCGCAGTGGCCCATAGAAGCTACTCTGGGGATTACAGGAAGTTTAAATTAATCAAAAACCTTTGGCCTAATCAAAAAACCTTTCTTAATTGGTATATTGAATTGAAAGTAGTTAGTTTCGTACACTGATTTTGAGTATTTTCGTACATACCATGGTGTCGTTTCCCGTAACTCTAGTAGTCAAGTTCAACTCTGAGTGAGTGTACGAACGACTATGGTTTTCATATAGACTACGAAACAACTTTGGTAATAATGGACGAGAGTTTTGCGGTCGTTTTAAGAGACATCAACTATTTTTTCTTGGCCTACAATAGGTGCTTGTTGCAATGGAGATAGTTTTATTTTGCGCAACCGCCCCCCTCCCCCAAAAAAAATTAATAATATTAATGAAACCTAACCTAACCTTATAGGCTTTAATGAAACCTAACCTAACCTTATAGGTTTTAATGAAACCTAACCTAGCTAACCTTAAAGGTTTAAATGAAACCTAACCTAACCTTAAGGTTTTAATGAAACCTAACCAAACCCTTTAAAAGGGTTTTAATGAAACCTAACCTAACCTTATAGGTTGTGATGAAACCTAACCTAACTTTAACCACAAGGTATACTTTTTTTTTCTTTTTTTTTTCTTCGCAAAATAAAGCTACCTCCATTAGAACAAGCACCGCTTATTAGGAAGCGCTATGATCATTTGTATCATAACCACACTCAGGTCTGCTTCCGTTCCCCACTAATTGTTAACAAGTATAAAAAAATATACTTATATCTATATCTACTTATATAAAAAAAAGTATACCATATCCACCTTTATTTTTTTTTAACTAGTAGTTGGATGACTGGAGTGGGTAGATGGATTAAGAGTGGATGGGCTGGGTGGGGAGTGGGTGTGGGTGTGGGTGTGTGTGTGGTGTGTGTGTGTGTGTGGGTGTGGGTGTCTGGGTGTGTGTGGGTGTGGGTGTGGGTGGGTGTGTGTGCGTGTGTGTGTGTGGTGTTACTCACAGGTGGAAAGATTTGCCACTTCCAGGTCCTGGTCTGTTTGTACAGGACATAGCAGCACAGCTTGGCATGACGAGGCGATAACATAGCCAGACAGCAAGCACAGCTTGGCATGACGAGGCGATAACACAACCAGACAGCAACGCGAGCCGCAGAAACAAGGCTTTGTTTTGGTTACGGCAAGATGGCGGACAGTTGGAACCAGTGCTGAGTCAGGCTTCCGCGATCCATGTTATATAGATCAGTGGTAGCGGCTAGGAACTGCGGCTATGGCGGTGAAGGGCGGCATAGCTGAGGCGAGCGTGGCGGCTAGGCGCGCGGCATGTGGCCTGGCTGAAGTGGCTGGGATGGCTGTGATGCGCGGCTGGCTGTGGCGGCGACGGCTGTGACGGCTCGCTTCTTACAGCTCACTGCCACATGGTCATGGTTCATGTGTGTAGGGTGTTTGGTTTATGGGGGAAGATCTAATGAACCTACTACAATGATCGATTACTGTATGAAAATTTACCGAAATTTGACTTTATCTTGCTATTTTCCCAAGGTGAGATTCTGGAACTGTTATTTGAAGGAAATAACATCCCACCGCTTAAGTCACCAGTGTGATGGTAGAGTTTTTATACGTTAATGAAAACTTATTGTTTCTTATGACCGATACAAAAAAAATCCCACCGCAAAACTACAAGAGTTGAAAATTAGTCCATATGACTTCACTATTTAATTATATGAGGATTTATTATGTCGTCGGAGTGGGTACTTAGTATTACCCGAGTGAGGCTGAGACTTTTTTGAGACTTGGGGAAGTATTTCCATAACAAGGGAATAATCACCTGGGGTTTTTTCAATACACACAAGAAGCTATATTTTAAACATCATCCCCGGGTTTTTTCATCATGAAATATTATTTCTCTTTTTGAGACCTTAGGTACATATATAAACTCTAATTCGGCGCAGGAAAGCTCTACAGAGCTAACCTACCTCACTGAATTATATTTTTTAGAACTGCCATTTTACGTATACACAAGCTGAACACTGTAGGCATACATGGAAAATATATGGGGGGGGGGGGGGGAATGTAAGAGTAATGATGTTGTTCGCGTTTACTAAACCCTGTGGCGTGGT
Source organism: Chionoecetes opilio (assembly GCA_016584305.1). NCBI lineage: Eukaryota > Metazoa > Arthropoda > Malacostraca > Decapoda > Majidae > Chionoecetes > Chionoecetes opilio. The sequence goes on from JACEEZ010019477.1 coordinate 49,102, forward strand.
TTTTCTCCAGACTGAGACATTCGCCGGAAAACCCTTTAAGGGAGTAGGAGATGACTCTTTAATAACACTTATAAGGACAGGCCAGGCCTCCTATGCGTTAATGAAACTAACCAAATGTACCTATATATGGATATATAGATAGATACACTATAATAAAGGGGGAAGATGGAAGAGAGTTAATGGACGTCTTACCTTGAAGGGAGTAGAGAGATGACTAAGTCCTCATGGTATGCCACGGCAAATTTGGGAGAAGCGGGAAAAAAGGAATGTTGGGATCCTTATGAACGGCTTCCCCTAAAGGGAGTATCCGACCTCGAATGGCTCAAATTAACTAATGAAGCAAGTATGCAATGAATGGCTGCCTTAATAGTTCTTTTACTTTGATATAGAAGAATTTAATACATTTGGGTCTAATATTCGGGGAGAGGTGTTTCTCCTTTTTTGGACAGCATACAAACTGGTTTACAGAGTGATGAGGTATCGGAGCCCGGAATAGAAATTTGGTCAACTTTCAATTTAGCGAATAACTCGACTAATCCACCCATTTCTAACGTGATCTGTCACTATTGTGTGTATTTTGAAGGACATTAAGAATCTAAGAGTGTTCCTTGATCTGTCAGGAGGGTAAGGGGAGGGTGAAAGTTTTTTAATCTACCAGTTATCGACGATCGCGAAATAATGTCCCACGTATTTGGACTCGTATCCTGAGTGTATGGGGAGGGAGTGGGGGGGGGGGAGATAGAAGTGGGAGAAAGAAAGAAAGAAGATAAAATTTTTCGAGAACAAAAAGATTGGATTGACCTTAATATAATAGGGAATACCCTGTTCCTCCATATGCTGGGCCTAGGTGACAACTTGCCCCAGAACAACATATGATTTTTTGAAAAACCCTTTTTCCCTTTTTAAATACATAACCCGGGAATTGTATGATAGGAAATTTCCATCCTGTCTCTTCCGAATTTCCGGGCATTACATGAGGTGTCCTAGGGGAGCAGGGGCGGCGGCTAAGACTCGTCCTAAGACGTAACATGGAGTGCTCCACCCACTCCTGAGAACTTTTCGTGACAGGAGAGATGTACTGGACGAACTTGTTGATACATAACTAATCAAGCGATACTGCTTGGACGAGAAGGGATTATATATGTGACAGACTAGTGGGAGATGTAATATCAAGCAACACTGAAAAAAAATACGGCGATCAGTAGTACATGACTCAAGTCACGAGTGTGTTATTATTAACTCTGAGGTGGTCATGTTCCTCCTGCCTTGATATCATGTACACTAAACCTTCATGTTCGCGGCTTAAGGCTCGCGGATTTGATTACTCGCGGGTTTTCAACCCCCCCCCCCTTTTTTTTTTTTTTTTTTTTTTTTTAATTAATTTTTTTTTTTTTTTTTTTTTATTATTATTATTATTATTATTATTATTTATTTTTTTTTTTTTTTTTTTTTTTTTTACTCCCTCCCAATTGCTTGCTCTAAAACAGGGGCCTTATCCGCCCATGTATGGAGTAGCTATGTCTCACATGTTTGGGGAAGGATCCACTCATGCAGCTCTCCTAAACAGGGTTGAGTCAAAAGCTTTTCGTCTCATCAACTCCTCTCCTCTGACTGACTGTCTTCAATCTTTAAATCACCGCCGCAATGTTGCTTCTGTTGCTCTCTTCTACCGTTATTTTCATGCTCACTGCTCTTCTGAACTTGCCAACTGCGTGCCTCCCCCCCCCCCTCCCGCGGCCTCGCTGCACAAGACTTTCTACTCATTCTCATCCCTATTCTGTCCATCTTCCTAATGCAAGAGTTAATCAGTATCTTTACTCTTCTCCCTTCACTGGTAAACTCTGGAACTCTCTTCCTGTTTCTATTTTTCCACTTTCCTATGACTTAAATCTTTTCAAAAGAAGAGTAACAAGACACCTCCCGAACTAAATTGGCTCACCCCTCTGTTTTTATTTTATTCTCTTACTGTCTTCTTTATAGGGACTGGCAACTAAGCGGGCTTTGTGCTACCCATTTTTGTTGTGCCCTTGGCCAGTTCCTTGTGATAAAAAAAAAAAAAAAAAAAAAAAAAAAAAAAAAAAAAAAAGACTAAGTCTGCTGGGGGGATTTACGCTAACGCGGATGTCTCTGTTCCCTAACCCCCCGAACATAAAGGGTTTATTGTATCGTGTACAGGGAGGCACCTCCCCCAAAAGGGGTGTGAAGAAGGGTATAAAAGGGGGAAAATAAAAAAATTTTAGAGTAGGTCCTAAAAATAATTTTAAAAAAAATTGAATAAGTCGTATTTATTAACCCAGGAACAATATCCAATAACTCTATTTCTCTCCCAGGCCGTATCTTGAAAATTTTCTTTTTGTTTTTGATATTTCTGTTTAATACCAAAACCCCACCTCTAACCTAACTAACGTTTTTGGTTTAAAAAACTAGATTAAGGTATAGTGCCGACCGGGGAAATTTGGTCCGGGTTTTTGACAACTTTGATCTAGTTTCCATTCTATTGAAGAAAAAACAAAAAAAAATTAAACAATCAAAAGGGGGCCCACTCCCAAAATTGTTTTTTAAAGTTTGAAAAATTTTCCATTTAATTTTCGTTAGAAATACACTGAAAAAAGCGGCCCCCCATTGTTTCACAAAATGGGGTAAATTGGACCTAACTCTGGGTAATTGGTCCTTTTATAATTTTAAAATTTTTTTCTTTTTTTCAACAAACAAACCCCCAAAAAACTTCCCCTCTGTTAACCATGCCCGGGACCTTTTAAGAAAATAAAAAAATTTGATATATGAAAAAAAAGTGTCATATCTGTCAACCATCCCCGGCCCTTTACAGACAAAAAAAAAAAGTTTTTGATATATGAAAAAAAGTGTCATATCAGGTCATCCTCCCCCGGGCCCTTTTTTACAGACAAAAAAAAAGAATTGAATATGAAGAAAAAGTGTCATTCATGTCATAACACCCCACGGCCTTTACAGAAAAAATAAAAAAATTGATTAGAAAAAAAGTGTCATATCAAAGGTTTGTTTAAAATTTTTATCAAAAAAACATAAAAACGCTAAAGAAATCCCATTCAGACTGAAAAAAAATTGCATTCCTTCAACTCTTCCCCCTTTAAACTTGCGAGAAAATTTTATCATGAAGGGTATCAATAGAACGAAATTTTTATTCTTTCCATTAAATATATTTATTTTTTCGATAAATGAATTAAAGTATGCATAAATTAAAGGTTTAAAATAAATAAAAAAAAAATCATCAAACTGGTAATTTCCCCGATTGATGATGTATTTATTTACTTTAATTTTTCTTTTTTCTGAAAAATAATTAGACCCTGTTAAATTACTTTAAACTAAAAAAATATCTCCCCAATGGGGAAAAATTTCCCGATTGATGATTTTTTTTATTTAGTTAAGCTAATTTATGCTGGTGGTAATTCTTTACAAAAACAAATACTAAAGGAAAGCTAAAAAAATTGCGCTTCTTTGAACCCTTCATGAAAAGTTACTCGCAAAGTTTTAAAGGGCGAAGAGTTAAAGTGAATTTAAAGTTCAGCATATTTTTTCGTCTCGTCTGGAATTTTTTGTGTGTTTTACTGTTTTTTATTGATAATTTTATAGAACAAATTTTTACAAGATTAAATATATCTATATAGAAAAACCTCATTGATCCGGTATTAATCTAAAATTATAATATATATATATATATATATATATTATAATATATTAAAATCCGGGGGCCCCTCCGCTTTCAGCCCTTGTGAACAGGCCGATATTCCGTGCGCATCCATTTTACATTGGGTTTATGTCCTATCTATTATTATATACACGCCCTTTTAGTAAACCCACGGTGGTCATCCTGGACATATATTCATTTGCATCCCTCTCGACCAATCAAGTCTCCACACACCACACACACCATACCACACATCTTTCCGTATTTATTGTATTTCTGAATATTATTTCGGTTTTCATCGTGGGAGGAAAAAGGGGAGAAGAAAGGAGGAGGGAAAAGAAATAGTATAGATGAAAAAGAAAAAAGGAGAGAGAAAAAAAAGAGAACGAGAGAGAGAAGAGGGGGAAGAGAAGAGAGAGGGAGAGAACACTACTCGCCCGGCTGGAAAACACTACCCCCGTGACTGCACAGAAAAAACATATCTGGCAATAAACCGCATGGAATCAGGGTTATGACTGGACCCCCCATCTCCACGAGTCCCATTCTGTTCATTTTTCTTCATCTGATCATATTATGGCTATCATTAACAATTACAAAAATATCAACCGGTGAGGGCCTTTGGAAAGACAAAAAAGTTTGCAGCTACGGTAGTGTTTTTTACCCCCACCCAAAAGGCGATGAGCCGCTGTCTGTCTTTTCCCCCTTTGGCCCTTTGGTCGCCCCAAAAAAACGAGTAGTAATTTGAAACCGTCTATATTTTGCAAACAAGGCATAAAAAACGCTGAAGCAGGGAAATTTATCAGTATTAAAAACTACTTGTTCATCTAAGGGGCACATTCACACAGTATGATGCAAAAAAATTCGTAAAATTTGGCGCCGGCGACATCACTGCCGGTGACGTCTAGTGTTTTCTACTAGACATACTCAATGTTTTCTTCTTTACCAGAACACTCTAGTATTCAGGACCAAGAAATGGGAACGGTGGCGAAAAATTACATCTAAAAAAAAAAACAGCAAAAAAATCACCTCAAATTTAGCCGCGGGTCATTCGTTTAAAACCCCTCCTGTGCGCTCCCCTTTTTTCTAATACATTTAAGGGGGTACCATTCTAAAACCATAAATGTGGTCATGAAGCGTCGTACCTTGGAGGAAATCCAATCTACCTCCCTGGCTGTACGAATCCTTGTTATGTACGTTCCTCCCTAATCACCTACTACAAAAGGGCCAGTTTACCCCCGAGTGTTTTTTTTCACCGGGGATAATGAACCAAAAAATGAGCTTGATCATAAGAAAAAGAACAAACAGAGCATTTTGATATTTTTGTTAAGTGGGGGAAAAACATCTATATCGCTTACTTACAAGGAATACTCCGTCTCGTCTTTGGTCCCTAAGTTCGCCAAATCGCTGTTTTTTTTTACAAAATTCCTGACCTTTTTTTTGCTGTCCCCTTTTACTCATTTTTTTTTGGTTCCTGGGTTCGTTTTCATATCAATATCTATATTTTAATTAATTTAGAAATGTACAAAGGGTTTTTTTTCACATGGGATATTTAAACTGTTACCCTCTTTTAATAGAAAAAAACACCAAGCAAAAAATGCGGGCCGAAGAACCGGGCCCTTGGGGGGACCGAGTTTTTCCCCCCGGCGGGACATATGTATCAATTTTTATTCAATTTCGCCTGGGGAAAATTTGGGGTTAAAAGACTCAGAATGAAGAAATTACAAATATGAAACAGGTTAAATTGTAGGGGTCGAGGATACCTAAACCAAAAGGTAAAAAACCGCAGGAGTTGGCGTGCCAACCACCCGGACAATCAAAATTTGTTTTTTTTTTTAACCTAAAATTTTTTTTTAGAAATACTACTCTTTCTAGAAATTTGTCCCCACTCTAAAAAATTTTAAATTTAACACCACTGTGTGTCAGGTGTGTTCGTTTTAGTTTATCTTTGTATAAAAACTTTTCAAACGAGTCATGCGAGAGACTGTTGGCTGTTATATAAAACCCGGTTTTTTAAAGTATTACTGTCCCAATGTACTTGAAATTTTTTATTTTTTAAAACTATTAAAATTATAATTTTGCAAAAACTTACTGATTTAATCGAATATTTTTAAAGTAATCACTATGGATTTTGTTTGACTAAGAAATTTGATTTCAACTTTGCATAAAAAAGACGATCACGAGCGCTGACTCAGAGGGATGATTCAGAGGGACTAACAGCAGAGCGGAAAAACCCAACGGAGATCGACTAACTAGATGGAAAAAGTGCTAGTGGACGCCCCCTTAGTCCGTCTTAATCATCAGTCTGAGCAGCGATCGGGTCGTTTTGATAGGGAAAGCTGAAGTCAACTTTCTTAGTAAATCAAATCCTGTGATTCTTTAAAGATATGCGATAAAAAATCAGTAATTTTTGAAAATTTAAAATTTAAATACATTTGAAAGTATTAAAAATATTCACGTGACTATTGTACAGTAGTACATTTAAAACCCGGTTCTATATAACAGCCAAAGTCTCTCGCATGACTCGATTGTTGTTGTTGTTGTTTTCTTCTTGTGCCTTTTTCTGTTTATATCGTTTGTAGGTCTTTTTGTAAAGCCTTTTTGTGTTTCTTTTTCAAGACACACTCAAAATTTGTTTTTCACTTTCAAGATTTAAAACCTTAAAGTAGGCCAGACCATTTCATCATTCCGATTTAGCAGTAAATCATAGCCATTGACGAGAATCAACAATACGTCGTCATTTTTTTGTATCCAGTAGCCTTTTTTTTAAAATAATCCGAAATAAAAATCTGCAAATTCCCCGAGTTCTAAAAAACGCATCAAGTTTTTTGAGACGCTCGGCTCGGCCCGTGACGTCCCATTAGGGAGGCTCAACTTCCCCCGCTTGATAAAGAGCACTTAAACACGAGATAAAATAATATTGAAGAATTTGGGGGTTTCTGATAGATTTGTTTTGCTATATGCCCACATGCATGCATCCTTTTGGGTGCAGCAAGAAGCTTGTGCCTTTCGAGAAAAGTTTTTCACACGGAAAGGGGTGGGGTGTGTAGGAGTGGATGGGGGGAGGGCGTTGGGTTCACCCTAAGTGTGTTGGGGGAACAGTTGTGTTTTAGAACGGGTGTAGTGAGGGTAGCGATGGGGCCCCCACGACTGTGAGGTTTTCCTCTTAAAAGACCCAAATAAAACCAAATAAACCGTTGTGGGGGGGGCGTGGGCGTGCCCTGTGGTGGGGGTGGCTGTCACACTTTCTGCCTTCCCGCCCCATATTTTTCCAACTCTTTGCTGTAGTTAAAGCTAGTATGGGTTTCCGAGGAATTGTTTGACTGTAGCTCCAAAAAATAACCATAGGTTTTCTCGAAAAGTAATTTATTGGTTCCCCCACACACATGGTTTAACCTTATTTTCCAATCCCGTTTTGGGGAAGTGCCAGGTCCCCTGCTGAACCTCAGGCTTGCAACCCGTTAAAACCACCCCGTAATTTGGGCTCAAACATATAGGTCCCTGACAATCTGGGTTCGTTTTCCCCATAGTATACGCGACCAGCGTCATTTCTTTCGGTGTCAGATTGAATCGTACTAAAAATCTGTCACAGCGACAGTTTATGTCTGACACCGAAGTTCAATCGCTCATCATAAAAATTTGCCGACAGGTGTCAGACAGAGTGTCTGCGGGCGTCCCTATTCTACGTCATCAATAACAGTCGTAGCCCTGTTGGAGGAGATTTTTTTTTTCGCGCGCTTTTTACAAAAGTTTGTGTTTTTACGGAAATATGGCCTGGAAATCAATTATTTTTGGTGGATTAGGTGTTTTGAATGTACATTCAACATAATTCGGCAAAAAAAATTTGGGTCTGGACGACTACTTTAAGATTAGAGACGAAATGCTGTGGACACGTAGGTAGCTCAGAAGAATTTCTCGTTGAATGCATACGCGTGGCCACCCTCTAGCTTGTCTCTGGGACCACAGAGACTTGTACACCAAGAAGGCCTTGATATTCTAGGTCTTATTGTAATGCCCATTATTCGGGAGATGATAGTATGAGAATTATTATCATAAAATTCCCGAGTTATGTCTTGTAAGTAATTCTTTTTTTAGTTTCACGGGTGACTCATCGTCTCATCCGAAACCACCATTTTGTTTCATTCTTCTTTCCTTTTTTCCGCCATTTTCTCCTTCCTTCTTTCACTTCCTCTCTCCCGACACCCCGTATGCGAGGAAAGTTCCGTGGAATAATTATTCTGCGATCAGTCATAACTAACGTATTCAATTCTTTTCTTTCTTTCCAAACCATCTTCTCAGATTTAGGAACCCTCCTAGAATCCTCATGGCTTTCAAAATAATCCCTATCGTTATCGGTTATGGTCATATATGGGCGTTGTAAAAAGGATACCGCTAAAATGAAAGCCCACCAAAGTTCTAAACACGATTTCCATACCACTTCACTCTGAAATAGGTGTTCGGATTGTCGACATTACAATTAAACCCTCCTTCGTGAATATTAGATTTAAAGACATTAAATTCTCTTACATCAAAATAGCCAGTTTGTATTAGGGACGGCCTCTTCGGGGGGTACGCGAGTTTTCATTACTTAAATAGTTGGTTCGGGATTTTAATTGTTCATTTAAAAGGCACGGGAACTTTCCAAACACTTTTCCTTTTTTTTTTGGGGCGGGAAAAAGGCCCCCAAAGGGAAAG
>JACEEZ010019479.1:0-107225 GCA_016584305.1 Chionoecetes opilio
TTTTAGTTTTAGACTTGTTCATCAGTGAAGTCATTGGCATGAAACAGAAGGGAAGTGAAAAAAGGGAAGCGTGGGGAATCTAAGTATTGCAGAGAAATTAGAACTCATTAAGAAGGTGGAGTCTGGTGTTTCTGTCACCCGGGTGTGTGTCGAGTATGGTGTAAAGAAACAAACAGTGAGTGATATTCGCAAGGCTAAGGAAAAACTCAGAGAATATGCTGTGAAATTCAATGTTGATACAAGTAAGGATAGGAAAGGATCATGTCATCATGTGTACATGGGTAACTTATGTCTTATAATTATGTCTTAACGACAACACTGCTGCTGCCGTGGCCGCGCTGCCAGGCGTGGATGAGTGCCTTGCTTGTATTTATATCTATTTACTCATATGTATGAATAATAGCCATTAAAATGTGATTATATGTCTACATTCACCTAGAATAATGGTATTTCATAGCATACCAAGCAGTAATGAGCGAGCCTGTGTACTACCTCTCCTAATACCACTCCTGTGCAGTCGTGGGCGAGCTTGCTATGTAGCACCAGTCACTGTTTACCTTCCAGCATAGCTACACAGTCTGGTTGTGTTTGTGATTAATTCTCATTTATTACACAGCGTGCAGGAGCATACCAAATCCAGCATTTAGCGCCAGTCAGTTTACCTCCCAACATAGGTACATGGTCTGCTTGTGTTTGTGATTATTTATAATTTATTTCACAAATTTTCCTGTTTTTTTTACCTTTATTTTTCTACCCTTGGGAAAATACCCTCGCTATAACGGACAATCGGCTTTAACGGACCACTCCTCCCCCCCTTTAGTCCGTTATATCGAGGTTTGACTGTATATATACATTGGTACCTTGACTTACGAGTGCCCCAACTTACGAGTTTTCCGAGTTACGAGCAGTCGCTCGGTCGATTTTTTGCTTTGAGTTGCGAGCCAAAATCCGAGTTATGAGCTATTTTTTTTTTTTTTTTTTTTTTTTATTTATTTATTATTATTATTTTTTTTTTTACGAGGGAGCTTCAGATATGCCGCCGCTAGTTGGCGCAGCGAACGCCACAACATCCGCCCAGCATCCCGCGTCTCACTCGTTCACTTCACGTGGTTACCTCGCCGTGGAAGCATCTCTGTTGTGTTGTGCTCACACAGGCGAATGCAAATGGCGGAGGGTGAGTGCAGTACGTTTAGCGGCAGTTCCACCCACAGCTGTTTCCAACAGCTGATACACAGAGTATAAACACTGACGAATGCAAATGGCGGAGGGTGAGTGCAGTAAGTTTAGCGGCAGTTCCACCTACAGCTGTTTCCAACAGCTGATACACAGAGTGTAAACACTGGCGAATGCAAATGGCGGAGGGTGAGTGCAGTCCAGTCATATAGGTACAGTAAAAAAAATTTTTTTTTTTTTTTTTTGGGCTGGAACGGATTAATGGTATTTCAATTAATTTCAATGGGGAAAACTGATTTGATATACGAGCAAATTGAGTTACGAGCTTGATCAATGAACGAATTAAACTCGTAAGTCAAGGTACCACTGTATATATATATATATATATATATATATATATACCGTATTTGCCGGCGCATAAGACGCACCTCTGCATAAGACGCACCCCTATTTTACAAAGAGGTTTTGAGAAGAAAAAAAAATATTGCAGTTTTTGAGGGAAAATTTTTTTTTTTCGTAAAAATTATCAAGTTAATAAAAAATAAAAAGATTTGTAGGGGAAAGCAAATTATTATAATTATGAGCATGTACCTAAATACAATATTCACTGTGCAGTGAATGTGAATGAAAAATTATACTAGTTAAAATGTAAAGAGAATGACAGTGTAACCAAAATCGGTCATAAATCATAATATATTGCAGATGCCCCCACGAATTGCTATTCTAATATTTTGCTACCTATGCCATATAGCTTAGATTTAATGTTGTAGGCATTCCTTTGTTGCTTTTCTGCTATGTGTTTAGACTTTGTGGAAAATTTGCAGTATAGATATTGGAAATTATTTTGGTAGTAGGCTTTAAAAAGTCCTAGGACTCTTACCGACACCATCGTGTAGCTTTCTTCATTATGAGTATTTTGAACCCCATTTCCCATGGCGCAATTGAATAATAATGGCATTACACGTAGTACCGAAAATCTACCATTACTTCAGCCAGAAAGTTAAGTTAGGTTAAATCAGATTAGGTTAGGTTAGAGGTGAGGGTTGGTTTAGTAACAGATGATATAGAGAAATAACGAAAACTACCAATAATATGGCAGTGTGAAGCGTAGCAATGTTTGCGGGGCCGACCTGGAGGGGCAGGTTGCCTCCCCCACATACACACATGCAAACAAACATTGATTTTCCGACAAAATTGAGAGCCAGATTAATTAAAGACACATCAAAAACTATTCAGGAGGACTTAAGTTTCGGCCTCAAAATCGGTGGTTGTCCAATAACAAAAATTCACGAAGATATTATGATAACACTGGTAACCTCTGTACCTTGTTGTTATTGTTGTAATTGTTGAAGGGCACCGTTGTCGGGATCGACGATATTTGCACTGGTTTACACCTATGAATCTATCACAGTCGCGAGGGTTGATAGTCTTCTTCAGGAAGGTACAGGTGAAGGCTGATTCACACTCTGAAATCATGGCAGCGTTCCGTCAGCCGTGCCTTGTATTCACACTATTCGTCACGGTTCTGTCATTTTCGGCAGTTCCTGCTCACTCTCTAAGCAGACATGGTGCCTTAGAGGCTATGCTTGAAGAAATTTGCATTAATAGCACTTCTGTCGGATGAAGAAGAGGAGTTGAACTCTAAGACATTGTTTTGGGTACATAAAGCCTTGAGAAAACGACAATTATTAGCACGGCACAGTCTCATTACGTTAAAATATTCTTCCCCAGAAACCGTTACGTGACAGGACAGTGATGTATTGGAGCCGTACGTGACGGCGGCACCGTTTAGTGTAACACGTCAATTTGTTTGAATGTAAGAAATTCTAACGGATGTGATGAGACAGTGTTCTGTCACCAATTTCACCATGATGGTATGGTGTGATTCGGCCTTGAGGCGGACGGTGTGGCGCCGTGATGGGTTTTGGTCTTGGTGTACCGTGTGGAAGACTTTTGTCCCGTCTACAGGTACCATTGCAGCCTTTTCACTAGCACTCTTTCATACAGTTTCCTTATCCGTAGAGGTACAGGTTTGAGGATTGAGGGGGTCGAGGTGGTACAACGCCTATGCTGTCTCCTATCTCATTTGCTTACCACTGTAGCGGCGCTAACACACACACGCACATACACACCTGCATCGGCTTAGGCCACCCCCCTGTCTGGGACCAGGATTAGAGGCCCGAGGGTGACTGATGCTGACCTGACTTGTCCTCGCCGACACAACTTGCAACACCAGCCAGGTCATTCAGTCAGCTACAGGACCACACAGAGACACACACGCTGCGCACCTCTTTCCCCACGTTGTACAATGACTCGCTGTCAAATAAACTACAAAGCCAGGACGCCCTTTCTCCATCCTTGTGTATAGACAGACTCCCCAAGATACTACACTCCCTCTCACCGCTCACACTCCTTCAAATGAAACTTTAACACGCTCTTTGTTTCACTATTCCATTTATCTACTATACCCAGTCCCAGCAAAAATTCCACCACCCTTTTCTGCCTTCCCCCTATCATCTCCTTCCAACTGTTGTGTCAACTTGTTTGGCCCGAGTCGAATGCGGGTTAAGGCGACATCTAATATGCGGGATGTTTGTTTTTTCCATGGGTGCGGGGAGGAGTCTGAGCGGTAATGACCCGTGGTGGGTGCACGGAGGGCTGTGCCGAGACGTTTTATCAGATGTTTTACAATGGAGAGCAGCAGCGGGAGGTTGATGATGTTTACATCTGACACGGCCATCTTGGCAGCAGCAATCGCTATCTTGTTGCCCCAGCTCCTTTTTTCTCTTAAACTCCAACCTTTTCTTAGTATATAGATTATTGTTGATAACACAGTTACAAATTTGTGCTCAGTGGACTACTGCTCAGCAGAGGTCACTCCAGACTCCTTTAGTAATACACCACCGGCTGTTCTGCATTCTCTGCCCGACCTCTCATGCGCTAATATGGCCGTATTAGACGCAGGGTGAACTTTGCATTCCTTTTTAAGGGAAAAAACTGCGTCTTATGCGCCGGCAAATACGGTATATATATATATAATATATATAATATATATATATATATATATATAACATAATGTTTATATATATAATATAAAATATATATATCAAAGTATGGATATAAATATATATAAAAATATAGATATAATATTACTGTCGGACCCCGCCAACCGAGTTTGCCCTGCAGAAACTGCGCTACCGAATAGGGAAACTATCCCCATGCTTGCCGAAACGAGCTTTACCTCGGCGATAACAGAATTTGAATTTCCCCCGGGGTGTATGTCGATGCTGCGCGGGGCTTTTGGGGGACAGGGGCACCCAGCTGGAGCGTGCAGAGTGATACAGTAGTCTTTCTCTCTCTTGCCGTGAGCTGTTGCCACGCGGGTGCTCATGCTGACCATGGTGTCCCAAGACGTCGGCTCCAACTACTCACAGGGTTCAAGCGAGAAGAAGAGGAAAGTTTGCCCTAGCAGAGAAGATGGATGTGCTTGCATTATCGATAGGACCAGGCTTGTCTGCTAGGCAAAATGGCCTGCATATCCACTGTTGTACCTGGAAACCCGTACAAAATAAACAGGTGAGATAGTATATTCTCTAGCAATGATTTGTAATGATCTAGAGAATATATAAATACTAACAGGTATTTTAAAGATTTTTCATATAAATAAATTTATGTTATTATGTATTTGTACATATATTATAATAGGTGTCGGGCCTGCCGAAACGGAGTTACAGTGAGTAATGCATTACAAAGAATAAAGTATGTTTATTTCCCATGTTAAAACAGTTTATACTCGCAGAATTTGTTGTGATGTGTTTTGATGTGTGGCGGTTTTGCCGACGTGCGTAGCTGGGCCAACACGTGCTTTTTCTTGGTGTGGGCTGTGTGGGCACGTCGTGTGCTCTTGTGTTGTCTTCGCAAAGGGGTGGGTTAACAGGTCAGCGGGAGAGTGGGTGTGTTGAGAATGGTGTGTTGTGTGTTGTGTGGTGGTGGGCCCGGGGTTTGGCTGGGCCACGTTGCAGGTGTGTAAACAGGTGCAATGCTGTGCTCGAGGTGGCTTGTGTTGAGCGACGGCCCTGTAGAGAGTGGGGTCGTGTGGTATGTCGTTTATGTTTTGTGTGTGTTGTGTGGGGTGGTGTGGGGGTTGTGTGGTGCTACGTTGCAGGGGGTGTGTTAGGGATTTTCAGTGGCTGTGGGGGGTTTGTGTGTTTTGTTTGAGGCATAAACCGTTGTAAACAGGGGACCCACATTGTATTTTTACCGCATTGTTTTTTGTTCCTGTGTCAAATTTACGCATTTAAAACAGGTGGATATCAGAGCAAGTGGGGCCATCGGAAGAGCAACGTGGACTGCGTAGCCATCAGGGAAAAGGCGAGGAGCATCTACGACCACCTAGCAGAGAAGGAGCCTTCTGGATCCTCCCCTGCCCCCGGGTTTATTGCCAGCCATGGGTGGTTCCATAGATTCAAGCAGCGTTTTAGCCTGCACAACATTGCTCGCACAGGTAAAAACATTCAATATATTTTCACACTTCTATCTATCTAATATTGACTCGTGCTATATTCCCGTAATAAGAGCATAAAATATTTTTTCAAAACTTCTATCTATCTATCTATTGACTTTCCATATTCCCATAATGAAAAGGTTTTTTCTTCGTTTTTTTTCACAGGTGAGAGTGGGTCAGCTGATAAGGAAGGGGCGCAGGCATACCTCAGCACCTTCAAGTCCCTGATTGAAGACAGTGACTACTACCTGAGCAGGTGTTCAACGCGGACGAAACTGGCCTATTTTACAAGAAAAATGGGCAATAGGACTTACATCCACAAGGAAGTCAAGAAGTTACCAGGATTCAAGGCATTTAAGGACCGTCTGACACTGCTGTTTGTGGGGAATGCTGCAGGGGACTGCAAGATTAAACCGCTCCTTGTGTATCGTGCTGCCAAACCCACGTGCTCTGAAGGACTCAACAAGCTTTTCGTCAGTGGTATGGAAATCAAACAAGAAGGCATGGGTGACAGCGAAGGTGTTTGAGGAGTGGTTCCACGAACATTTTGTGCCAGAAGTGCAGCTCTACATGTCCAAGAAAAATCTGGCATTTAAGGCAGTTCTGCTAGTGGATAATGCTGGTGGACACACTTTCACAGGCACTTAACCTGGACCATCCGAATGTGTGCGTTTCCTACCTTCCCCAAGGACAACTTCCCTGTTGCAACCGATGGACATGGGTGTGATCAAGACATTCAAGTGCAACTACCAGAGGGCTGTGTACAGAGAAGCACTCAAGAGGATGGAAGACGACAGCACGATGACTCTCATGGACTTCTGGAAGCAGTACAACATCCGACATGCTCTTTTGACCATCAAGCAGGCATGGGATGAAGTGAAGCCAAGCACCCTTAATGCCTGTTGGTATGCACTCTGGCCTGAGTGTGTCAACGACTTCAATGGGTTCCCTGCAGTCACTCAGCAAATGAAGGACATTGTAGACCTGGCACACACTGTTGGGGGTGAAGGCTTCTCTGACATGACTGAGGAGGATGTGGCAGAACTCATTGACTCCCATGGAAACAGAGCCTTCAGTGGAAGAGATTATCCGGATGAATGAGGATGACCAAGCAGGTGATGATGCTGATGAAGATGACGACACAGAGACAAGGCCTGTGTTTACCATCATGAAATTGAGAAACTTGCTGAGGGAAGCAGATAACTTGACAGAGCTCTTCACTGACCAAGACCCCATACAGGAGAGGAGCATCAAGTTCAAGAGAGTTGTGGATGAAGGCCTTATACTCTACAAGGAAACTTTAAGGAGCATGGAGGCCTCTGCTTGCCAAAAGCCCATCACAGCTTTCTTCAAACCATCTCCAGCCAGCACACCAGCCAAGAAGCATTCTACACCTGCTACACCTCCTGTTACTACACCAGCCAGGCAGCCTGTTACTCCTGCTACACCAGATAATACTACCTCATCAATGTCATCTGTCTCTCCCATCCCATTATGTGGCTTTGATGATCCAGATGATACAGACAGTGAGTGATCTCCACCCAGCACACCAGCCATGCCTCCTGCTACACCAGCTAAGCAGCCTGTTACCTCTATTTTTTTTATAGTTAATGAAAACCATTTTCTAGTTTTAAGGTATTTTTTATTATTAATAAAAAATATTAATTGTAATAACAGTTGTTTCCTTCATCTTATTCACCCAAAAATAGTAGTAGACATTTTTTACCCTCCAAAAATGAGGGTCTGGGAACGTAACCTATTTTTTTACTTATCAAAAAAAAGTGAATTTTTTTTTTGACCCCCCAAAAAGTGATGGTCTGGGAACGTAACCCCTATTTTCCTATTGAACCTGTTATTCGCCGAACACGAATTTTGCCGTGCATGACGGGGTCAGGACCGTAACTGTCGTGTTCGGCGGGGTCCGACAGTACATGTCACTTAAAATCGAAAAATTCTTTGTTTGATGAGATATTTAGCTTAGGGTATTCTGTAAACATTCAACAATAAATTTACGAAGGGAAATTCTCCTATCACTCCGAAAAAGGTTGAAAATGCCACTCTGAAAATAATGTAATATCTAGAATAAGAAAAATCTAGAATAAAAAAATTTCAGAAATTCCGCCTGTCATTGTAATCAAAATCCGCTGTGTCATTTTACACATATGTATGCAAGTATAAAGTGAGCAAAATTTGAGATCTGTATTACAAAAATGGCACAGTAAAAAAAACGTGTTTTGAGAAAACGACGAATATACCTTATCTTATTGAATATCAAGTTACTTTAGTCTAACTTCTTATTTATCCATTGTCTAATGTATTGAGGTGATAGAAAACGTTCGTATACATTCCTATTTCATTGGCAAATTTTTTTTCTTCAATTTATACAAATAATTATGATGGTGTTGCGGTCGCCAGGATGGGACGCGGGGGGGGCTAGAATTGGAGTGACCAGGGAATGGGTAATATGGCTCATATTTTTGCATTTCAGAGCAACAGCTAAGTATTAATTATCCGACCTTGGGGGGACCGAAGGTAGGTCGGATAATTGGAATAGTCGGATGTTCGGATATCACAGTAACCATAAACGTAAGGACAAAATGGTATAGAACATAAAAGATGCAACTCTTGAAGGCCGATCCAGTGGTATACGCGAAAGTAAAATTCGTGCATAAATAAAGCCACAAATCAATGTTTTCTAAAAATATTAAAAAAACGAATTAAAATAAATGGCCCAAACAAGAAACAATGTGGTGGTGAAAAAAGTCGGTTGTTTGGACAAGTCGGATGTTTGGAGGTCGGATGTTGGGAATTTGGCTGTACTACGTTGTAGTTCTAGGCCAAAAAACAATTTTACAAATAATTATGATGGTGATGTGGAATCCAGGATGGGACGCGGGGTAGCATTGGAAAAAGAAAAAAGAAAAAAAGAAGAAAAAAAACTACGTTGTAGATCTAGGTCAAAAGAACTATTTTAGCACAAAAATGAAAAATGTCAAAATTGAGTGATTCTGGTCCTCAGTTGTGTGGCATCTCCTTAATTAAAACTAAATTATGCACAAAGTGTGTTACCATAAATGTATTTGGTAGGGGATAAATTACTATGTTAGTAAACTTTTTCCCCGGGTTCCTCGGCCAGAGTTGCTTTGTTATTGTTTATCACTTGATCATGACGTCACGTGCTTACTATTGTTATGAATTTAGTGTGGAGCGTGGAAGTGGAACAGTGTGGTGGACGTGGGATGACGGTCGGTTGTATGTACGAATGCACAGTGAGTGTGTGTGCGTTTGTGTATTTACCTAGCTGTATTTACCTAGTTGTAACATACAGGAAAAGAGCTATGCTCGTATTGTCCCGTCTCCAAATCTACTATTATCCAGGTTGCCTTTGAAGTCCTGAATACTTCTTGCATTAATCACTTTTGCATCAAGGTTATTCCAGGCTTCTATGCTTCTATACGGGAAGCTGGTATTTTTTATGTCCCTCTTGCATGTTGTCCTTTTCAATTCTTCTCATGACCTCTTGCACTTCTATCGTCCCACACAAACAGATCTTCTCTATCAATTTTTTCCAGACCCATTGATGCTCTATACACTGCTATAAAATCTCCCCTTTCTCTTCTTTTCTCAAGAGTTGGGAGTTTGTTTTGAAAGTCTTTCCTCATATGGTAAATCTCTCAGGCTTGGAGCCATTTTTGTGGCTGCTCTTTGTATTCTCTCAATCTTCCTTATATCCTTCTTTTTATGTGGTGACCAAATCAGTGTGCAGTGTGTGTGTGCATAATGGTTCGTTGGTGAGTGTGTTCATCTGTGTGCGCAAATGACGCGGCCCTGTGTCTACGTGCGGGATATGAGATTGGCTGGAAGGTTTATGGCGGGAGAAAAAGAGGCGGGGCATGGGCTGCTTGGCCCCGGGGACGCGGGCCTCGGCACTGTGAACTTTGAACCCCTAGCGAGACGGACCTATCTCACCTCTCGCCTCTCGGGCCGTGGCCCCCTTTTCTCTAGCCCAATCGCGTCCCAAATCACTACTAGTGTCCACCCTTAGTAAAGACGTAAGGAAGTGTGAAGGTGTGAAAGATCAAGTGCCCGACCTTTATACCCCAGTCTGTGTTGTAATCATGAAGGAATCAGTAAAGAAACTGAAGAGTGCCGCTGTGTTATCTCTCCTCTCCTGTCCACAAGATAATCGCTCTTTTCACTCACCCCTGGTACCATATCCGAGCCTACGCCCTTTAGTGAAGAAAATAGTGACCCTAAAGTGAAGTAAGTATTGCCTGAAGTAAGTGTTGCCTGAAGTCAAGTGTGGTGAAAGGGAAGAGGCAATAAGGGCAGCGGGGTTCAGGCCCGCGTAACAGTGGTCAGTCATAAGTGGAATCTGACGGCCATTTGTGTAAATTGCTGTATAGAAGTGGGATGAACAAACCCCCATTGGCGTAACACTATCTATACTAAGCTTTCACAACCGCAACCGCACTTATGGAACGGCGGCTGCGGTTGCGGTTGTGAAGACTTCTAGAAATGCGGTTGAGTTGTGAATTTTTGTGCGGTTGTAGTGCGGTTGCGGTTATTCGATCCAACATTAATATATATATATATATATATATATATATATATATATATATATATATATATATATATACCGTATTTGCCGGCGCATAAGATGCACCCCTATTTTACAAGGAGGTTTTTAGAAAAAATCAAATACTGGTGTTTTTGAGGGGGAAGAAAAAAAAATCGTAAATTTATCAAAAGTTATTAAAAAAAAAAAGGATTTGTATGGGAAAGCAAATGATTATGAGCATCTACCTAAATACAATATTCACAGTGCAATGAATGTGAATGAAAAATTATACTAGTTAAAATGTAAGGAAATGAATGAATGACAGGATAATCAAAATCGGTCATAATATATTGCAGGATGCCCCCATGAATTGATATTCTAATATTTTGCTACCTATGACATAATAGCTTAGATTTAATGTAGATTATGATTATAGGGTTGGTCCTTATATGGGGGTGAAAAATAAAGTAAGAATTCTTAACCTCTCATGGTCTGAAACGAGTCCACTTGGGCTGGAAACTTCACAGTTAAAATTATATATTGTTTGAAAAATATTTAGATGTAGTCCAGAGGCCTTGAACATTATGCATTCTAATGACTATCCCAGGTGTACAATTCCAGTACCCCCTCAGCTCTATAGTAAAGATTTTACGTATAGGTGGGTATTATCTGCTCAAGGCAGGGGTTTCACAGGCAGCACTCTCCTCATTGTCGCGGGGTTTTGGGCCAGCACCGCCTTCCAGGCGTCCGGGAAGGTGTGCCGATGATGAGCTACCACTTGAAGTTGGAACTGAGCTGTTCCTCGTTTTCGTCAGGGCCCGGTTGAACTGCTGGATGAGAGCTACAGCGTGGTCGTTATCCACTTTAAGGGTCTTCAGTTGTCTTGCGCAGCACGGAAAGTTCGGTTTGTTCCCCAAGAGGAAGGATCGGCCTCCAAAAGTCCGTGGCAAGATGGAGCTTCTCAAAGAGGCGCACAGTCTTCGGGGAGGCGAATGAATCAAGCTGGCTCACAGCAAGGGTCGCGAGATCCCGGTTACAGCGCTTCAGGGGCTCCTCATCTTCGTCCTCCACCTGCTGCTTCATGCTCTCCAGCATCCGCCTCGTCATCGCCAGACTCGCGTTCTGGTTTCCACTCACGTCTTCGTCGAAAAGGGTCAAGCCGACGAACTCCTCCGAGAGATACCACAAGTGGCGTTGTAGCTTCTCCGATGTGGCCGTCGAAATGGCGGAATTGGTGGTGCTGTAGTTCAGGAGGGCTTTCATCAGGTTCAGGTCGCGCCGCGGAGCTTTGACCGCACTAGGGGCAGTGAACCACCATTCCAAGTAGACGAGGACGAAAAAGCAGCACATCTCCCGT
This sequence comes from Chionoecetes opilio, assembly GCA_016584305.1. NCBI lineage: Eukaryota > Metazoa > Arthropoda > Malacostraca > Decapoda > Majidae > Chionoecetes > Chionoecetes opilio. Next base: position 11,596 of record JACEEZ010019479.1, read on the forward strand.
AGGCCTTTCCCCTCCTTTGCAGTCAGCTTGAACTGGCATCGGAAGAGCCAGACCTTGAGCGAGTAGATTGCCTTCGACATCCAGCGGGGCGTGGTGCAATGGGCCAGGGGGCGGGAAACGGACCCCTGGAGGGGGAACAGCTCCGAGGAACAGGATGGCCAGTTCCAGTATTTTCCAGGTAGTCGTCCCGTGGCTGATGGGCTGCCAACTGACTCGTGGCAAACTCAATGATGCGTCGCTCTCCGCTGAGACGCGCGGGCGGACCACATCATCCTTTCATCCCGGACTCGCAGGTGCCTCTGTCAATAAACTCCCGGGCCGGCCTGTAATTTCTTGAAGAGGAGCACACCCGGGCCCAGAAGAGACTCCCATACGGGCCCTTGAAGGAAGCGGCAAGGACGATCTCCATGACATGGTGTCGGCATCCGAAGGTGGAGGAGGTCTCGCCCTATCTTCTGCTCGATGAGCACACAAGCGCCTCCTCGGATGCCCGTGTTTGATGCTTTTGGTATCGAAGCTTAGAGCTGCGACCATGTCAGTGATCCCCCACTGGTCCAGGGCTTCTACAACAGCTTGGGCCTGACCCTCCTCGGTTCCAGACGGGATCTTGGGGGCTCCCAGGAGCTTAACAATACATAAACATTTAAGTCATAATAATAATCAATCTCCTAACTCTTGCTCCTACCCTTTTAATGAGCAACCAGCTGGAACAAATACAGGATGGAGACGGCAATATGGAGAGGATGGAGGCAGGTCAATGATTAATTTACTCTGAAACTATTTTTAAGAAAATTTCCTTTGATAACTATTCTAATTTTATATAAAACAGGGGAGAAAAGAAAACAATTAATGACAAATAGCATGCATAGTTGCATACATTGCATAGGCATGCTACAACGAGGCCTACAAATGCTTATGATGTCTACTGTCTAGTGTCTACTCATTTTCTAGTCCAAAAAAATATTATTTCGAAAACTGGACTGGACGCCAAAAAAAGTACGTAAAAGTACGAAAGACGATCACCCTGGACTACCCCTAAATATTTTTTGTATAGCTTTAAACTTCAGCAAATACTTTTTTTGGACTAGGGGACTCATTTTTGGGGGTTTAAAGAGCAAAAACATTTTGGGAAAGTTGAAAAATAAGGCCCCAACCCTGTGAGAAGGTTGTTTTTTGCTTTTCTCCCAGTGTTTAGACTTTGGGGGAACATTTAAAGTATAGTTTATTGGTATTATTTTGGTAGTGGGCTTTCAATGTCCTAGAACTCTACCCCCATCTCGTGTAGTTTTCTTCATTTGAGTTTTTTGGAGCCCATTTCCCATGGCGCAATTGAATAATAAGGGAAAATTTACAGGGTAGTACCAAAATCTACTTTCTTTCAGCCAAAAGGAAATTTAAAAGTTAGGTTAAATAAATTAGGTTATTTTTAGAGGTGGGGTTTGGTTTAGAAAAACAGATGTATAGAAAAAAAACTAATTTACCAAAAAATAGGGAAGTGTGAAACGTAGAAATTGTTTGGGGGGGGCCGACCTGGGGGGGCCGGTTTGGGCCCCCCTCCCGCCCCAAAACATTAAAAAAAACTTTGATGTCCGAAAAAAACGGAGCCGGGTTTAAATTTTCAAAACAAATAAAAACTTTTCGGAGGCCAAATTTTTTGGGGCCTCGAAATGGGTGGTTGCCCAATAACAAATTTTTTCCGAAGAATTTAGGTAACCTGCTGTAAGGTACCCTCTCTACCTTGTTTATTTTTTGTAATTGTTGAAGGGCACCTTTGTCCGGGTCGACGATATTTCCCCCGGGTTTACACATATGAACCCTATCACAGCCGCGAGGGTTGATTAGTTTTTTCAAAAGGTACGGTAAAGGGCGGGTTCCACCTGAAATCAGGGCAGCGTTCCGTCACCCCTTTTGCCTTGTATTCAAAATTTTTTGTCACTTTTTCCATCTTTTTTCGGCAGTTCCTGCTCACTCTCTAAGCAGACAGGGTGCCTCAGAGGCTTTTTTTTTTGGAAAAAATTTGCTTTAATAGCATTTCTGGTGGTAAAGAAAGGAGTTAAAACTCAAAAAAGACATTTTTTTTGGGTACAAAAAGCCTTGGGGAAAAACGAAAATTTATCAGCACGGCACAGTCTCTTTAAACGTTAAAATTTATTTTTTCCCCAGAAACCTTTTACGTGACGGGCGGGGGTTTTAAATTGGAGCCGTGACGCGGCGCCCCCTTTAAAAAGTGTAACACGTCTTTTGTTTGAATGTAAGAAATTCTAAGGGGATGTGATGAGAGGGTGGCTTTGCCCACCATGAGGGTTTATGTGTGTTGGGCCTTTGAGGCGGACGTTTGGCCCCTTTATGGGTTTGGCTTGGTGCCCGGGTGGGGGAAGACTTTTGTCCCGCCCAAAACCTACCTTTTGAACCCTTTTTTACTAGCACTCTTTCATACCTTTTCCTTTACCGAAAGGGGTACAGGGGTGAGGATTGGGGGGGTCGAGGTGGTAAAAAACCCTATGCTGTCTCCTATCCCCCTTCCCCTTCCCCCACTGTAGGCGCGAACCCCAAACTCACACACAAAAACCCCCCTCGGCTTAGCCCCCCCCCCCCTGTCGGGGAACGGGTTTAGTGGGGCCCGGGACGCTGACCTGACTTGTCCTCGCTGAAAAACCCTGCAACCCAGCCAGTAATTCGGGTCACCCGGACACAAATAAAACCACACGCCGTGCACCTCTTTTTCCCCACTTTGTACAATGACTCGTTGTCAAATAAACTACAAACCCAAACGGCCCTTTCTCCATCCTTGTGTGTATGACGGGACCCCCCCAAGATACTACCCCCTTCCCTTTCTCACCGCTAAAAACAAAAAAAAAACTTTAACACGCTTTTAGTTTTCACTATTCCATTTATAAACCAATACTCAGCCCCACCCAAAACCCATCACCATTTTTGCCTCCCTTCTATCACCCTTTTCCCAATTTTGTGTAAATTTGGGTGGGGCCCCCGATTGGGGGGGAAAATGGGGGGTTAAGGCAAATTAATATCGGGTGTTTGTTTTTTCCAGGGGTGCGGGATGACTCGAGGGGGTAATGCCCATGGTGGGTGTGCGGAGGGGGGCGCCGGGGGGAAAGTACCCCTGGTTAAGCGGCAGCCCTTAGATATCGACTTTTTAAAAATGGAAAAGGCAGAAGGGGGTTTGGGGATGATTTTTACATCTGACAGGGCCCCATCTTGGCAGAACAATCGCTATCTTTTTTTCCCCCAGCTCTTGTTTTTTTAAAAAACCCAACCTATTCTTAGTTTATTTTTTTTAAACTTTTAAATAACAAGTTACAAATTTGTGCTCAGGGATACTGTTTAAAACAAGAAACCCCCAGCCCCCTTTATTTAATACCCCATGGGCTGTTCTGCATTCTCTGCCTGACCTCTCTTGCGCTAATAGGGCCCGCTTAGACGCAGGGGGGAACTTTCCCATTTTTTTTAAAGGGAAAAAAATGGTCTTAGGCCCCGGGCCAAATACGGGATATATTATAAAAATATATATATATATATATAAAATTATATATATATATATATATATTTTATATATATATAAATATATATAAAAAAACTGTCGGACCCCGCCGAACACACAGTTACGTCCTGCCCCATCGGCAGGGCAAAATTCGTGTTCGGCGAAAACAGGTTCAATGGGAAAAATAGGGGTTCTTTCCCCCAAGCCCAATACTTTTTGGGGGGTAAAAAAAAAAAATTATTTTTTTTTAAAGTAAAAAAATGGGTTTAAAATTTTCCCAAAGACCCTCATTTTTGGAGGGAAAAAAATTTTTAACTACTTTTTTTGGGGGGAAAAGAAAAGGAAAACCAACTTTTTTAAAAATTAATATTTTTTATTAATAAAAAAAAAATTCCCTTAAAAACTAAAAAAAGGGTTTTCATTAAACTAAAAAAAAAAATGAGGTAACAGGCTGTTTGGGCTGGTGTAGCAGGAGGCATGGCTGGTGTGCGGGGTGGGATCACTCACTGTCTGTATCATTGGATCATCAAACCACATAAGGGGAAAGGGAGAGCCCAGATGACATTGATGAGGTAGTATTATCTGGTGTAGCGGGGTAACAGGCTGCCTGGCTGGTTTTATTTAACGGAAAGGTTTGTAGCAGGTGTAAAAACTTCTTGGTGGGGGGCGGGCGGGGGAGAGGGTTTTTAAAGGGAAAGCTGTGATGGGTTTTTGGGAAAGCAAGGCCTCCAGGGGGTTTCCTTTAAAAAGTTTCCTTGTAGGGTATAAGGCCTTCATCCAAACCCCTCTTGAATTTGGGGCTCCTCTCCTGTATGGGGTCTTGGTCAGGGAAGAGCTCTGTCAAGTTATCTTTTCCCTCAGCAATTTTTCTCAATTTAATGATGGTAAACCGGGCCCTTTGCTCTGTTTTCGTCATTTTCCTCAGAAATATACCTGTTGGGTCTTTCCCCCTTATCGGGAAAAATCTCTTCCACTGAAGGCTCTGCTCCATGGGAGCAATGAGTTCTGCCACATCCTCCCTCAGTCATGTAAAGGAGAAGCCTTCACCCCCAAGGGTGTGCCAGGCCCTACAATGTCCTTCATTTGCTGGGGTACTGCAAAAAACCCCATTGAAGTGGGGGGGAAACCCCTCAGGCCAGGGGTGCATCCCAAAACGGCTTTAAGGGGGGCTTGGTTTCATTTTAACCCCTGCCTGTTTGAGGGTTTCCAAAAGAGCATTTCGGATGTTGAAATCTTCCAAAAAGTCCGGGGGTCATCGGCGTGTTTTTCCTTTCCTCTTGAGTCCCTTTCCTGTACAAAAGCCCTCTGGTATTTTGCACTTAAAGTCTTGATCAACCCATGTCCATGGGTTTGAACAGGGTTGCCCCGGGGGGAAGGTAGGAAACCCCACACATTGGGATGGCCCCGGGGTTAAGTGCCTGTAAAGTGGGGTCCACCGCATTATCCACTAGCAGAATTTCCTTAAAATGCCAGATTTTCGGACATGTAAGCTGAAATTTTCGGGCCCACAAAAGGGTTTCTGGAACCACCTCAAACCCCTTTGGGCTTCACCCATCCCTTCTTGTTTGTTTTTCCCCTTTAACCACTGACAGAAAACGCTTGTTGAGCCCCCTTCAGAGCACGGGGGTTGGCAGCACGATAAAAAAGGGAGCGGGTTTTAATTTTCCCGTCCCCTGCAGCATTCCCCACAACAGCAGTGTCAGAGGGCCTTTAAAATGCCGGGGAATTGGTAAATTCTTGACTTCCTTGTGGATGAAAGTCCTATTGCCCATTTTCTTTTTAAAATAGGCCATTTTCTCCGCATTAAACACCGCTCAGGTAGGTAGTCCACTGTCTTCAATCAGGGATTAAAGGTGCTGAGGTATCCCTTGCCCCCCTTCCCTTTATCAGCTGACCCATTTCCCCAACCTGTTGGGAAAAAAAAAGAAAAAAAAAACTTTTCATTTTGGGAATATTTGGGAAATCAATAGATAGATAGAAGAAAATGGGGAAAAAATATTTAATGTCTTTTTAGGGGGAATTTTAACACGATAAATTTAAAAGATAGAAGTGTGAAAATATATTGAAAAGTTTTTACCTGTGCGGCAAAAGTTTTTGCGGGGTAAAACGCGCTTGAATCTAGGAACCACCCCTGGGGTGGCAATAAAACCCGGGGGGAGGGAGGATCCAGAAGGCTCCTTCTTGCTAGGTGGCGTAAAATGCTCCTGCCTTTTTCCTGATGGCTAGCCCTCCACGTTTCTCTTTCCCCTGGGCCACTTTCTCTGATATCCACCTGTTATGCGTAAAAGAAAGAAAAAAACAAAGCGTAAAAACAATGGTACTGTACAAAAAGGTATGCCTCAAACACACACACACATGCATGCCTGCTAAAACACCCGCACTTAGCCCACACACAAAACACAACCCACACGCCTCCACAGCCCACACCACCGCAGCACCTGTTAAAACACCCCTGCACGTAGCACGACACACACACAAAACACACAAAATGCCTCAACACCAAACCCACCCCCCGCAGCCCCTGTTAACACCCCTGGGACGTAGCCAAAACACACACACAAAATGTCTCCCCCCCCAGCCCACAAACCACCGCACACCCCGTTTAAAACAACCCCACGTTTGGGAAAAACCCCAACACACCCCCCACCCGATAAAATAGTTTGTAAAATAGGGTAAAAAAAACATACTTTATTCATAGGTTTTAAAAATTAACTCAACCGGGAACACCCCTTTCACAACCCCCCGAGCACCCGTTAGCACACCAAAATGTAGCCCCAAAACACAAAAATAAAATTAAAAATTTATTTATATGAAAAAACATTTTCTCACCCGTTTCCCCGTATTTTTCTCCATCTTTTCTAGCAGCGGGGCACGTCCCGGGTCACAAAGCCCCCGACCGCACTCCTCGCACGTTTTTTTATTTTTTTACGGGTCTTCCAGAGGTCGAAAAGTGGCCTCATGCAGGCCCAAAATTTTTGCCCGTAGCAGAAACCCGCCCAGGCCCCCTATCAATCACAGCAGCACATCCTTTCTCCGGGTAGGGACAACACTTTTCCCCTTCTTCTCGCTTGGGCCCCGGGGGGAGGGGGAGCCCAAAAGGTTTGGGAAAACTGGCCAGCAGGGAAACAGGACGGGAAAGGGAACAGCAGCACGGCAAGAGAGAGAAAGACTACGTGTACAGCTTTTGGCGGGCCCCCGGCGAGCGTGCCAGGCTGCCCCCGGGGAAAAAGGCCGCCCACCCCATCGCAAAAATCCGCCGGGAAAATTAAAAATTTGTGTTAAAGCGAGTAAAAAAACCCGGGTTTGGCAAATCTGGGGTATTTTTCCTATTCGTGTAAGTGCGAGTTTTTGTGCAGGGGAAAATCGTGTTCGGGGGGGTCCGACAGTTTTTTAGGTTTTTATACCAGACACCCCCAGTTTTCAAACATAATTTTCCCAAAAGTTTTTAAAATGATTTTTTCCCAAAACCAAACAAATTTTTCCCTAAGAAAAAAATAAAAATGGATTCCCTCCGTTCCGACCCCCAAAAAAAAAGATTTTTTTTTAACCCTTTTTTGCTGTTTTTTCAGGGTAATGGTGATGTGGGTTAAAATATAATCAGGAGAACCCCATTTTAAAACCCGGGATTCAAAAAAACGGCCTAACGCCCCGGCATTTTTTTTTTTTCTTTTTTTTGGGCCTTTAGGGGGGAGGACCAAGGGCTACTTGGGCCCCCCCAGAGAGATCCTTTGAAAAAAAGGGAGAGGTTTTTCGTGCTGCTGGCATGCGACACAGGCGTCTTTTCCATCTTTAAAGAGTGCGGGGGAGGGAAAGGGGGACTCAGCAGGATAACCCCGGCATTAATTGGGATAATTTTTTCAAAAAAATGAGAAAATCCCAGAAATTTAGTTAAATTTGGGGGGGTACGTGGGTTGGGAAACCCTTTTTTCCCCTTTTCCCGATAAAAATTGGAAACCCCTTCCCCGTTTTTATTTTTCCACTTTCCTATGACTTACTCTTTTCAAAAAAAGAGGGAACCCAAAACACCTCCCGATCTAAATTGGCTTTACCCCCTTTTTTTTTTTATTCTCTTTTCTGTCCTTTTTATAGGGACTGGCCACTTTAAGGGGGGGCTTTGTGTTTCCATTTTTGTTGTGCCCTGGCCGTTCCTTTTGATGGGGGGAAAAAAAAAAAAAAAAAAAAAAAAAAAAAAAATTGGGGGTTTTTGGTGATTCCCAAAAATAACTCTCAAAACAAAGGCAAAATGAGTTATCCCGCATTGGGCCCCCCCCCCCGAGGGGCCCCGGGAAAAAAGGTTTTTTGTACACTGGGGAACCCTTGGGCTTCGATGCACCAACTTACGAGTTTTTCCCGGTTTTAAAAGGAGTCGTCGGGCCCAAATTTTTTGTTTTAAATTGCGAGGCCAAAATCCAGTTACAACGGGGCTTCAGAAAACCCGCCGCTGTTTTGGGGCAGCCAAACGCCAAAAAACCTCCCAAAAAGTTGTCATGTGGGAAGACTTTTTAGATTTATTGAAAGGAAAAACCCAAAAAAAGTTGCAACTGGTTTATGCATCTGCGCTATATAATGACACTTTCCTAACTCCCTTTCCGAAACATTTTGAAAGGGAGGATAAAACAAGCCTCCTTGGACAGGGGTTTTTTTTGAAACGCCCTGCAGATGAAAGTGAGGAAAACGGGCGAAAATGAAAAAATCAGTAAGAAATTTTAAATTTAAAGGGAAAATAAAGTGAAAAAAAAAAAGAAAAAAAAAACAGCAATTTTAAATTCAGCGATAAAGGTTGCATTAAGAGTGTAGGAGTAAAATTTTTAAATAGGGGTTAAAACGAAAGAATTTTTGACAACGAAAACGACCAAAAAACACAAAAAGAAGTCCTCCAAACTCCTCCAAACCCCTCCGCATCTTCCCTTAGCCCTAGTCATCGATCCCCGGGAAAAACACTTTAAAAAAACCGTTTTTTTCTTTCATTTCTTTTATTATGTTTTTTTTTTACAAATTTGTCATTTATAAATACATTTTTTTTTATTTAAAAAAATTTTAACAAAAAAATTTGGGGTGTTTTTTTGGGGGTGGAACGGGTTTAAAGGTATTTCAATTTAATTTTTAATGCGGAAAATTTTTTTGATATAAAAGGTTTTAAGGGTTCCCCAAAATCGGGAAACCCCGGGGCCAGCGCCGAGCTGGGTTTAAAGGAAATTTTTGACTTTTAGAACGTTTGAATTTTATTAAGGGGAAAAAAAGGGTGAAAAAACACATGAAAAAAAAAACAAGGGCAAATTTTTCAAAAAAATAAGGGGTTTAAAATTGTTCTTCCTTTTTTTTCACTTTTCCCCCAGTAGGGGTTCCTGGGCGTTTGGGAGCCCTAATACCAAAAAAACCCCGGGCCTGTAGAAAATACACAAAAAAACAGGACACAACTCCCATATCACAACACCCTGAACAATACCCAAAAAACAAAAACGGCGGGAGGGAAAACCCAAACGGCCTAGGGGTGGTTTGGCCCCCTAGCGGCCGGGCCCGGCAACTACGCGCCGGGGTTTTTTTGGGGTTCTGCCGTTTTTTTGGGGAAAAAACCGGGAAACCAAAAGCCCCCGGGTTTTTTGGGGTTTCCCATCTTGGGATGCCCAGTTTGGGAACTTCAACCTGTACAGCAAATTTAGTTTCAAAATCGACAAGAACGAATTAAACTCGTAAGCCAAGGTACCCCTGTATTTGTGGGTTTTGGGGTGGGGGCCCCCCGGCAAGAATGTTTTATTAAATCCTGCCCCGCCAGTTTACCCCATCATAACATCTTTAAAACACCCCCTTTTTTAAGGTGACACACGGTGATTTAGTTGATTTAGATAATGACACGGTAATAAATCTCACCCTTTAAAACTAAGTTGTATAAAAAGATAAAAAACGTTTTGGCCCAACCCACCCTGGCAGAGGGAAAAGGGGGCGGGGGCCCGCCCCTCGCCGCCTCCCCTCAAAAAAACCCGCCGGGATCCCCCTCACCTGGCCTTCTGAAAAAGAAGGTAGCTCCCAGGGCCCGTGATAGCAACATAGGGTATCACCAGTGAAAACCCCAAAAAAATTTCCCCAAAGGGTCCTCGCTTCCTACTAAACAAATTTCCAAGAAGAAACCCGTGCAGAATAAACGGGGGGCGGCCGATTTCCCCGCCCCCGGGTCTCAACAAAACCCCATTATCCGCTGTACCTGTGCCTTCCGAAGAAAAACAGGTTTACTCCCACCCTGTGATACCATAGGTTCCCCAGGGTTATAGGATTCCTCAAGGGGCCTCGCCCCCCCCTAATAAATATTACCAAAGAGATTTTCCCTTGGGGTTGATACCCCCCACAGGCTTCATGATGATGGGGGCTACTGCCGCCCGGGCCCTGGCAAAGGAAAACCCAGGAGATGCCAGAGGGGGTGAGACCCTTTTCTTGGGAAATTTATCTCTTAAATCTACAGTAAAAGCCTTTTAAATCGGGGAAAGATAGGGGCTTGGCCCCTTTTTCCCAGTTTCAAAGGGGCTGAATTTTTGCAATTTTTCCCCCTCGATATGGGGAAAAAAAAAAAAAAAAAAAAAAAAAAAAAAAAAAAAAAAAAAAAAAAAAAAAAAAAAAAAAAAAAAAAAAAAACAGTACGTAAAACATAAAAACTACATTCCCGTGAACGGGTAGCGCAGGCTGTAACCAAGGAGAGGGGACCCTTGTTGTAACATGTAGAAGATGTTAGGGGGACTCAGTCGCATTTTAACAGGATCATTTAATCACTTTATATCACAACTCTTACAGGGGCCCGAAGAACGAGCAGTTGGGTTCCCACCGGCATACTCGTAAGAAACTCGTATAAGAAACACAAATAATGGTAAAAATGGTTGGGTTCCGGGAATCCCCAAAATTTAAAAAATTATAAAAAAAAAAAAAAAAAAAAAAGACAGTTTTTCAAGCAAAAATTAAAATAGAAAAACCCAAAACAAAACACCAGCGTCAATTCCCTACACTGTACTACCTTTTCTTAGAAAAACCCATTCTAAAAAGAGAAAATGCACACAAATAACATAACTGCACTTAAATTTAAAAAAAAAACAAAATTATGTCATCAAGCCCATCAGTCCCCAAGCCAATGATAAATTTTTTTTAAAACTTCTCGAAAAATACAATAGCGAGAAATATTTCCCGGGGCAAGAATGGCATGCCAGCTCCCTCTCTCCCCTTCTGCCCCCGTCATCTCAAACTAATTCTCGTTTTTTTTGGAAAATTTTTCGTTTGGGGTTTTTAATGTTCGATAGTAAAAATTAAGTAAGGAGCCTGGTGTGGGTTTTTTGGGGGTAAAAGGGTTTGGTATGGGTTTAAATGTGAATATTTGGATATGGGGGGGCCGGGCGGCAAGAATTTCTCCCGCCCTCACGCCCCCCCCGCGTCACCCCATCATAACATCTTTAAATCCCCCCTTTTTTTAAGGGTAAAACACGGCTACTGATATAGTAATGGACACGTGTATAAACATCTCACCATAATCACTAAGTTTTTATAATAATGAGTAAAAGGTTTAATCTGCCCCAAACCTACCGTGGCGGAGGGTGGGGGCTCCACGGCGCCGCATCAAAACTTTTTGGGAAAAACCCCCCGTCATCGCCTACCGGCCTTCCCGAAGACGTCAGCTCCCCGCCTGGATGCCCATAGGATTTAGCAGGGACATAGGATCCCAAGGGGGTTTTCGCTCCCCTACTAAATATTACCAAAAAATCTATCTCCCTTTGGTTTTTAAAGGGGGTTGAATCCACCTCAGGGGTTTAGGACCCGCTCAGCTGTGCTGCTCTGTGTGCCAAAGCCCACGCTGCCCAAAAGTGGATGGTTCCCCTTTCTTGTATATCATCTCTTTTCCATTATATGAACGATATCCCCAAAAAGCAATCAATGTCTCATTCACCCAGAGAAATGTATTTTTTAGCATACCCCAAAAAAAAAAAAGCGAGCGGAGACTTTCCTACCCTTAATACCAGTTCGAGCACGTTGGCCCGTCGGGACGTATTTTCAGATTTTATTATCGAAACCTTGGTAAAACATATAGTCAGAAAGTTTTTAATTTTTTAAATAAATTTTTAATTTAGTTTGGTAAATAACTTTGGGAATTTTACTCACCCATTTTTAAGTGTACATTTGGGTTTTTAACTCGTATATTTAAAAATAACCCCAATTTACACATCTCTATATCGGATTTTCGTAAGAAATTTGTATAAGGGACCTCCCTGTACTGTATTTTTACAGTACTTTCCTGACAACTTAAATTTACATCATTTAGACTTATTACGCAACACTAGCCCTGTTTTAACCCACCCTTGACTGCGAGGCATGGGGGGAACGGGGGGGGGATGAGCTCTAATCAAGACGTCACATAAAAAATCCTGCTGGCAACCGGGGGGAGGGGAACCCTCAAGCCCTCGAGGAGCCTCCGGGCCTACCACCCCACCCCCGGAGTTTTGCCCACAGCGCTATAGGCATAAGTGTAAAAAAAAAAAAAAAAAAAAAAAAACTTGTTTTTGCCATACCGAGTTATATCAAATTCCGAGTTATACAGTGCCAAGTTATAAGGGTTTTACTGTATATATGAATAATAGCCATTCAAATGCGATTATATGTCTACATTCACCTAGAAAAAATATATTTCATAGCATACCAAGCAGTAATAAGTGAGCCTGGGAACTTCCTATCTCTCCTAATACCAGTCTCGAGCAGTCGTTGGCCACTGAGCATGTTTACCACCAAATCTATGACCTAGCCACGCTGTGGGTTCGAGTTACCACCGAAGTCGGACTTCCCACCAAAAAAAGGTGGTAAGTGCTTCGTGGGTTCCCGCCCTGATGAAATTTGTATGGTCCATCTTGGTTCTGCCAGCTGCTCTTGCTGTGTAGCTAGTTCGGCAACCGAGTTATCGTATGGCAACCGGTGCAATTATGAGTTTGAAATTCTGTTCGTGAACCGATTTGTTCAAAAAGTGAGACGTTCAAAACCCGAGGTTTGACTGTATATACAGTCAAACCTCGATATAACGGACTAAAGGGGGGGAGGAGGAGTCCGTTATAGCCGGTTGTCCGTTATAGCGAGGGTATTTTCCCAAGGGGGGAAAAATATATGAAAAAACCGGAAAAATTGTGAAATAAATGAGAAATAATCACAAACACAACCAGACTGTGTAGCTATGTTGGGAGGTAAACAGTGACTGGCACTACATGCTGAATTTGGTCCGCTCCTACACGTGAAATAAATGAGAAATAATCACAAACACAACCAGACCGTGTAGCTAGTCAAGCTCAAGCTCTAGTTAAAGGTAAACAAATTACTACGAGCCAGATTTAGCCGTGGTTCCAAAGGTATTGCTTATTATCATGACTAATGCTCATTATTGTATATATTATATGGTTGTGAACTGCAGTTCTATACACGTGTCACTATTTAGGTCAGTGTAGCACTGCATGTCACCTTAGATAAGGGTGATTTAGGGTGTTGAGGTGACAGGGAGACGTAGCAGCGGCCACGCCATAACACTAATAGTCACTATTTTAAACAATACACACCTTCTACCACTAAATCACTAGCAACACAGGCTCCTTCCTTATAATATTATATCTTAATATGTGATACATCAAAACTCCTTAAAACCCAAGCATTCCAAAATAAAATGAGAAAATACAATAATGTTGAGTTGACAATTCGAGCGTTATATCCGATGTCCGTTACATCGAGGTCCGTTATATCGAGGTTTGACTGTACATATATATTAGACAGAGAGACAAAATACAAGCCTATATTCCATAATATACAAGATTTACCCCAGGGACAGTTTGCAGGAATGGCAAAAAAAAAGAAAAAGTAAAGGCCTAAAACTTATCGGCTCCCTGCCCTCGGCACATGATAAGGGGGTGTTTTGTTTCAAATTCCTTCCCCCTGCGTATTCTATCATCTCTGGAGGAGAGACGAGAAGAGAGGAGAGAGAGAGAGAGAGAGAGAGAGAGAGAGAGAGGAGAGAGAGAGAGAGAGAGAGAGAGAGAGAGAGAGAGAGAGAGAGAAAGAGAGAGGAATGTAAATTGGAAGGGTAGAAAGGAAAACAACAAGATAAACATGATGAAGATGACTCACTTATGAGGGGGAAGGGGGAGGGGAAATCTGAGGAACCGGATGAGTCAGGAAGGCAGGACGAATGAACCAACATGCTAAGAAAAAAGAAGAAAAGAAGAAGAAATAATAATAATAATAATATAATAATAATAATAATAATAATAATAATAATAATTCCTCAGTATTTTCTTTTTTCTTCATTTTCTCTTTCTTTCTCTCTCCACCTTCTCTCTTTCCCCCAGAGCTATATATATCCCTCGTTTTCCCTCCCTTCCTCCTGTATATTTTCCTTTCTTTCTCTTACTATCTTCCTTTTCCCTCTCTTTTCTTCCCCTTCTTTTCCTTATCTCTTCCGCATCTCCCTTTTCCTCCTTCTTTCTGCCTTTGGCCATCCCTCCCTCTGAGTCCCTCACCCCTGCCCTCTTCTGTCCCTCCTCAATTTTCCCATTCCTATTTCTTTCCTCCCTCGCTCTCCCTTATCTCCTTCACTCCCTCCTCTTTCTCTCTTACTTACCTTTCCCATCTATCTCTGCTCCTCCTCCCTTCTTCCTTTCATCTCCGTGTCTTTCCCTAATCAAACCGCACAATATGAAAAAACACATTACTTAATCAGGAATAAAGTACTCGCCTTAGCCCGTGATTTCCTTCAGCACTTACCTACAATTATCATTATTGTTATTATTATTGATATTATTATTATGATTATGATTATGATTAATCATATTAATTAATCTCAATCTCGATTAATCTCGTTAAACTGGTCTGTATTCTGGGACTGAGAGTGCTGTGAAGTGTAGGGCAGGTGTATCCAGCTTCTTCCCTGTGAATACAGGAGTGAGGCAAGGGTGCGTCCTTGCCCCATCACTTTTCAACACTTGTATGGACTGGGTAGTGGACAAGGTTGTAGATCAAAGTGATTGTGGAGCATCCGTCGGCAACACCAAGATCACTGATCTTGTTTTTGCTGATGATGCAGTAATCTTTGCTGAGTCGCTGGAGGTCCTGGTGATGGCTCTCGAGGCGCTGCACGAGGAGGCAAAGCCTTTGGGACTTGAGGTCTCCTGGCTCAAGACCAAGGTCCAGGTGTTTGGAGACTTACTAGATGAAGCAGTACAGTCTGTTCATGCTGTGTGCGAGGACATTGAGATCTTGGAAAGTTTTACATACCTTGGTAGCGCAGTCCATAATGACAGCGGGTCACGTCAAGAAGTCTTACGGCGGATTGGCATAGCCCACGGTGTTATGGACTCGCTCAGCAGGAGTATTTGGCATTGTCGGTACCTGTGCAGAAGGACAAAGATCCGGATCTTCAAGTCGCTTGTGATCCCTGTCTTACTCTATGGTTGTGAGACATGGACACTAAATAGTAACTTGAAGAGACGAATCAATGCCTTTGGTAATAAGTGTCTTCGCAGAATCATGGGGTATCGCTGGGATGATTACGTGTCAAATCAGCGATTGCACCGTGAGACTGAATCGAGGCCTATTACCTGCATAGTCCGTCAGCGCCAACTTCGGCTATATGGGCATGTGGCACGCTACCCTGAAACCGATCCTTCCCATCGGGTTGTATCTGTAAGAGACACTCCGGCGTGGAGGAGGCCAAGGGGGCGCCCACAAGGCTCGTGGCTGGGGCAAGTCGATGTTTCTTGTCGAGAGCTGCTTGGTATGGGAAAGGAGCCTGCATGGGAACTCGCGTGTGGTGACCCCCAGGAGTGGCGTCATAGGGTGGGCGAGGCAACGCGCCCCCCGGCCTATGCCCCCAATGATTGATTGATTGATTATGATTATGATTATGATTATGATTATTATTATTATTATTATTATTATTATTATTATCATCATCATCATCATATTACCTCTTTCAGCCTTCCTTTTTCCAGAGGCAGATTGCAGCCATGACGACGAGGCCTCAGAACTTGAGACATTGTAGATGTAGGAAGTTGATCGGCGACGTTCATGTGATGGGGTAATATGTTCTTCAATATCACTGAAGCTGTGCTGTAAGGTTTTCTCGGGATCATAATCTTGATCTTTCACAGAATCGTCATCACTCGTTGAACTGCTGGTGCTGAGCGTTGCATCACTGTCTATCACCAAACTTTTTTTTCAATACAGAACTAATATCTGCCGCTGAAAGACAACGGCCGTGACATCCTTGCGGTGTCAAAGTGAGCAGGGGACTGACCTACTAAACCCATGGTCAAACACCCTTCTTCTTATTGCATCCTCCTTATTACAAGGAGCTCAAGATCATGCTCATGTGTTGTTGATCATTGAAGGTCGTGTGAAAAACAGCAAATTACCATAGAACAAACCAAAAGAAGGAGGATGAAGATCGTATATGGAGTACAAAAAGCTGCCAGGAACCAACAGTGTTAGATAGGGCCTGAGCAGGGTGTGGTCCACGTAAGCGAGAGATTATAATTTGTGTACGGAATTATTATTATTTTATTTTTTTAAACATGACGGAGACGGTGACCCCAAAGGCAGGAAAAGAGCTTAGGATAACCCAGTTGGGACTTCTCAGGATTTAATGATGAAGTTAAGAAGGGAACTCTGCACTCCAGAGTGGTCAGGGTGGAGGAGGAGTGAGACAAGACCAAACTAGACTTGAAGAGACTGATTGAAGAGTTCGAATGTATTAAGTGTTTACTTGATGGTTTTGAGAAGCTATGACGAAGTGGAAGGTCTGAAAGTAGAACTAAATGAACTGAAAAGAAAGGAAAAGCAAAATTAAAGGAAAAAGAGGAGTAAAAAAAAGAGATGGAGAAATTGAAAAAGAGAATAATGAACTTAAAGCAAAATGTGAGAATGGAGAAAAAATTGTCAAACAACAAGTGGAAATGTGATGAAAGGTGAAGTGAATAACTGGAATAAAGAAAAGAGAAAGCCAAAGTAGACCTTAAAGAAGTTATAGAACAACAAAAGAAAGAGCAAAAGTGTTAAGAAAGAAGTAGTAAAAGTTTTGAAAGTAAGAAAATTTAATAAGGATGTAGCAGAGAAGAAAAAAACGTGTTATTATTTTTGGACTGAGGGAGAAGAATATCTTGTTTAGATTAAAGAGAGAAAGAGAAGAAGTAAAAACAGTAAAGGACGTTTTGATGAAACTTAATGATGAGGAAGAAGAGGCAAGATTTGTAGATGAAGTGGAAGAAGTAGTAAGATTGGGACCTTATGCAGAAGGCAAAAGAAAGACCCATAAAACAAGACTAAAATTGCAGACGGCAACAGAAGAAATTCTTGAGAGAGCCTTCAGGCTGAGATCAACTGCAGATTTCAGGGAAGTCTATTAAAAAAGCACTGAATGAAGAAGAAAGGGAAAAGTTGAAAGAAATCCAAGAAGTAAAAAACAGAGAAATGAAGAAAGAACGGAGGAAGAAAAAGCAACTTTTTTGGGGGGGGGTGAAAGAACGAAACGTTCGTTTATGAACGAAAAGAGTGAGAAAGTGGTATATAAAGAAAAAAGACAAAAGGAAAATGGGATGAGGAAAAATTATGCAAAAAAAGAAATGAAAGTGATGTATACAAATATAGATGGAATTATACCAAGAAGGCTAGAACTAAAAGATTATTTATTAAATAAAGATCCAGGCGTAGTGTGTTTAACAGAAACAAAATTAGTAAAGGAAGATCAAGTGATACTAAGCAACAAATATAACATGTGGAGAAGGGACATAAGTGGTAGAAGAGGTGGTGGAGTTATGATACTGACAAAATTAGGGGTGAAAGTAAGAAAAATGGAGTATGGAGAAGGAGAGCTGAAATAGAGAGTGTACAAATAGAAGTCAGGAATAGAGAAACACAGACAATAGTGGCAACCTATGTACCACCCGGAACAAATACCTGGAACAAGGAAGAACATGAGAAAGTATTAGAAGACACCTTGAAGTACTTCAACAAAATAATCAAGAATAGTAAAAAGATACTGCTGGTTGGAGATTTTAACTGTAAAGTAAAATGGGAGACATTTGAAGGAGGAAATGAAAATACCTGTGGAGATAGATTGTTGAAACTGACAATGGAAAACACGATGACTCAATGGGTGACAGAAAACACAAGATATAGGGGAGATGACGAACCAGCAAGACTTGACCTAGTGTTAACAAAAGGTATCTAGCAAATGAGATCAATTATGGGTGCCCCATCGGAAAAAGTGACCTTATTAGAATCTTAGAAATAGAGACGAAAGAGGAAATAAAGGAGGAATATGAATTGTACAAAAGGAGCAGAAGAGACTTTGGAAAAACTAACATGGAAGAACTGAAAAAATACTATGAAGAAATTGACTGGGAAGAAATGAAAGGAGTGACCGATGTGCAAGTGAAATACAACATTTTTCTGAGCATATATGAGAAAAGAGTTGAAAAACATGTACCACTATATACACCAAGAGAAAAGGGAAAGAAAGAATGGTTTAATGGAAGATGTGAGAGTGCAAAGAGAATAAGGGATGAGGCATGGAAAAAAGTAAAGAAAAATCCGACACAAAGAAATAAAGAAGAATATAAATTAGCAAGAAATGAATATGTGTGCATAAGGAGAGAGGAAGAGAAGAGTTATGAGAAGGATATAGTTGAAAAGTGTAAGGAAGAACCCAAACTGTTCTACAGATGTATCAATGGAAGAATCAAGCATAAGAACAAAGTGGAGAGACTGAAAGAAGGAAATATGAAATAAGAAGATCCAAAAATAATGAGTGAAATTCTAAATAGAAACTTTCAGCAAGTTTTTACAAAAGAATAAAAATTCAATGAACCGCAAGGAATGAAAAAAGTCCGGAAGGAGTGGAAAATAAAAATAGAGAAGGAGGAAGTTTGTGAATTGTTGAAGGAATTGGAGGAGAGGAAAGCAATAGGACCAGACGGAGTGTCGGGTATGTTTTAAAAGAGTGCAGAAAGCAGTTGGGTTTTTTTTTTTTTACATCTGTGCCTAATGCGCCTGTAGGCAGTGGTGACCCAGGGCTCGGATGGTAGGCTCTGGAGGTTCACTTGAGGGCTCTGATGGTTGGTCCTCGCCCGTGGTGGCGCAGGCAGGATTCTTATAGTGACGCCTGTGATTAGAGGCTTATGCCGCCCCCCTGTGTCCTCCGATGCACTCGCAATCAAAGGTAGAGTTGATAGGCAGGACATGTGGGTGTTCTTAGGCCACTCGACGGTGCAGAAAGGTTTTGGTTTTTCTTCGGGGATCGAACTCGGGTCACCGAGAACGCCAGTCGGAGACGCTAACCACTCTGCTACCGCCTCCCCAGTACATATATATAATATACTGGTTCCGCGGTTGAACCAGTATATATAATAAAGTGCTCATTAACAACAGGAAAAGTGCCAAAGGAATGGAAGAGAGCAGATATAGTGCCAATATATAAAAATGGGAAGAATGATGAACCACTAAATTATAGACCAGTGTCATTGACTAGCACAGTATGCAAGATATGTGAGAAAATAATAAAGAAGCAATGGACAAGAATACTTAAAAAATGAAGGTATAATAACAGACCGGCAGTATGGTTTTTGGAAAAAGAGATCATGTGTGACCAACTTAATAAGCTTTTACTCAAGAGTAATTGATATAACACAAGAAAGAGATGGATGGGCAGATTGTGTATATCTAGATCTTAAAAAGGCATTTGATAAAGTTCCACAAGAGAGACTACTTTGGAAATTGGAAAATATAGGAGGAATCACAGGGATGATCAAAACCTGGATGGAAAGTTATCTGAGAGGAAGATAAATGAGAAAAGTAGTGAAGGATGAAAAGTCTGAATGGAGAAACGTATTTAGTGGGGTACAAGAGGATCAGTGTTGGCTCCAATAATGTTCACAATTTACGTCAATGACATGACGGAGGAAATAACTAGTTATATTAGTCTATTTGCGGATGATGCAAAACTATTAAGATAAATAAAAAGCTATAAAGATTGTGAAAACACTAAAAAATTACCTGAACAAGTTCTACAAATGGAGCAAAAAGATGGGAAATGGATTTAATGTAAATAAGTGTCA
The DNA here is from genome assembly GCA_016584305.1 of Chionoecetes opilio. Classification (NCBI taxonomy): domain Eukaryota; kingdom Metazoa; phylum Arthropoda; class Malacostraca; order Decapoda; family Majidae; genus Chionoecetes; species Chionoecetes opilio. The sequence continues at coordinate 31,204 of JACEEZ010019479.1, forward strand.
TGTGATGGAAATTGGAAAAAGCGAAGATATATTATTCCCATATAAAATGGGAAATTAAATAATTGCAAAGGTTCATGAAGAAAAGGACCTGGAGTGATAATGCTGAATAACCTACAACCAGAAAAAAAAGTATAAATAAAATATTTGGATATACATACAGGATGTTAAAGAATATTAGAGTGGTATTTCATTACATGGACACAAATATGATGAGAAAGATTATTACTACAATGATCCGACCAAAATGGAATATGCTGCCAAAGCCTGCATTGTATGGTCCCCATATAAAAATAAGTATGTGAAAAAGTTGGAGAGGATACAGAGAATAGCAACAAAGATGGTACCAGAGCTAGAACTTTCTTATGAGGAAAGGTTTGAAGGAAATAAAGAAAAATCGCTTTTTACCAACACTCGAGCAGAGAAGAGAAAGATGAGACTTAATAACAATTTTTAAGCTGATAACAAAGATGGAAGAAACAGACAATGAGAGACTACTGACTCGGAAACAAAGAGAAGGTCGATACACAAGAGGACACACAAAAAAAACTAGGAAAAGGGAGATGCCTGAACAACATAAAGAAGTACAGCTTCCCTCATAGAAATGTAGAAGTTTGGAATGGACTAATGAGGAGGTGATATCGGCAATAATTGTACACCAATTGAAAGAACAACTGGATAAATGTTGATACGGAGAAGGGACCACACGAGTGTAGATCAGGCCCTGTAAAACACAACTAGGTAAATACAACTAGGTAAATACAGATGGCAGGCATATTTTGTTTTGTTTCCTATAAGTATGTGTGTGTGTATGTCATTCACCCATGGTCTTATCCACAGGAGTGGGACTCGCGATCGCCAGTTTCACCCTCCCGGTGCGAGCTTGGAGCTCATTATCACTGATCTTTGGGTAACGCTGGGACCTCACACACCACACACCCCTATCCCTTGCTCAAGGGGGCCAGTAACTGCCCCAGGACCACAGAATGGTGCCGAACGTCCTAAACGACTGAGCTGTCAGGCGGTATTGTGTGAGTGATGTGTGTGTGTATTGAATTCTTTCTCTCTCTCTCTCTCTCTCTCTCTTTCTTTCACTCCTGGTGGTAATGAAAATAACAGAGAGAGAGAGAGAGAGCGAGAGAGAATATGGCGATAGAGCAAAGCACGCTGGAGGTCTCCCCGCACAACCAGGAGGGATGCCATTTGACCAACTTATAGCTTTCTGTAAGTCACACATTATGTTCTCACTTACTTTTAGGGCAAAATAAGTCGATTTAGCCAATACAAATAAAAAACGAAATCGGTGCACGCTGGCGTGCATGTTACATACTGTACTTACACATGCTGTAAGTGTGTCTTACACATGTGGGTTAAGCAATATTAATAAGTTTCTAGTTGTAATCTCCCCCCCTATGTACATTTTCAGTCCCTGACTGCAATTCAGATACATTATTATCTATAATTATTATTATTATCTTCCTCAAGGAAGAGAGAAAAAAAGCTTAACCCCTTGAGACTCAGAACGTAATTTCAATTGTAATTTGGGTACCATTAGACTATTTTTTGTGCATATAAGTAATATTTTATAGATATGACCTGTTTAGTATCCTTGTCCACTAACTAATTTGGTATATTCAGTTACTTTTCATAATTTTATGGCTCGACAACAGACAATTTTTTATAGCAAAGGAAAGATCTGGGCGTGAAGGGGTTAAAGACGCAATGGGCTAAAAAAAAAAAAAAAAAAAAAAAAGCAAGATCTTGGTTTGTAAACTTAAACTTGGGTGTCAAAGAACTAATAAGAACTAGTACAGTATTGAAACAATTTATTTTACTGACAAAAAAGGCTTTGAATCACTTTATGTATCACATAATGTGCCTCTGAGTCTTTGAATGTCTCCTAATTTTATTCTTAAAATTTCAGTAGCTCACATAGGTCTGGAGTGCCATGTCCCCTAAACTCTGATCAAAGATGGCTGATAAAACTATTATTTAACTTATTTTCATACCTAATCTCTCCCTCATTCTTTTGTGCCCTAGTACAACTTTCACCCTGATTAAAGAAAGCATGTTGTAACAAGATTGAACACCATTTTGTCATAAACAAACATTTGAGGGTGGTTGTTGAATAGTTCAGTAAAACGTACCTCAAAAGTTCCAGATGCATTTTTCAATCAGGGAGTGGAACATTTCTCTCTAAACTAGTGTTGGTGAGCTTTGATGTTATCCTGAGGCATTCAGACTCATTGTCCCTGAGAGAGATCATGGTGTAAGGTCTCAGGATGCTGCCATCAAGTCTATGATGGGAACAAGATGTTACATTTAAAAAATAAGAACAAGATTTTGAGATCACTCACCATTTTAAACCATGAAGATACGTGCTTATGGACCACAACTTCTCAAACCATCACGTTTTCTGTCAATGCTAATATTACTGCACCTTCGATGCTTTCTGTATGTTTATATACTGTTGATTTCCTATGTCTTGTCATTACCTTTCCTTTTCCTACTCTCACTTTTTTTGCTTTCCCGAGGTTCAGCTGCAAAAGACTCAAGACTATGGCATCTTCTTTCATTTTCATATTTCCCTTTTTTATCCTTCCTCATTTCTCTATCCTCATATCCATTATATTCTGATTCATCATTACATTTCCCTGTTCTCTTTTCTCTTCTTTGACTGGATTCCCTAACTTTACATCTGGAGTGACATTTATCGGATATTCCTCGGCTTTCAAATTTTGTGTCATATTTTTCCCCCTTTCTTCTATATTTCTTTTCAGCCTTCATGACAATCCTACAACTATCATGACACATGTTATTATAAGTTTGGTCTTTCACACTCCCTCTTGGGCTCCTGTTTTTTTTCATCACTCTCTGGTCGCTTCTCATTGGTCTTGGTTCTTGGTATTTGGTGTACTTCAAGTCCCTTGTTTGATATGAATCTGTTGCAGTTTGATTGATTGCAGAGGTAGATCCTGCTATTTTAACAACAGTGTCTAAATCAGAGTCACCATCTGAATTGCAAAGTGGAGTATGTAACCTGATTGAGGTACCAAATGAGTCAAATTCAGGTTCATCCACGCCAAGCAAAGCCATCATGCTATGGATGACTTCCCGGGTAACCTAGAAAAAAAAAAGGATTAATGAGTGTGTTGCATATTGTGTTATCATTTTGATTACAATTGAAATATTATTAAGGTAGCAAAAGACAATGACCTGGACGTTTTTCTAATTTCTGGTGTGCAGCCGACCAATAAGTGCCGTCCAACATACCTCAAAATGTAGATGGCTCATGTGGCGATGCAGGGTGGTAAAAAGTTTTAGATGTATTCACAAATGATAGTACAACATTAATTTACATTCAAATATTCTCATTAAAATATTCTCAGTGTATGCACCACAAGTTAGAGGAACAGCACAGGAGAAGCAGGAATTTTGGGAAAAGTTGGAAGATGAAGTGGCAGGAGTTTCTGAATCAGATGGGCTGACAGTTGGAGGAGACTTAAACACTCATATTGGGAGAGATAAAAAAGGATTTGAGGGTGTTGTGGGAAGCTATGGCTATGGTGACAGAAATTTTGAAGGAATTTTGTTGGAGGCATGGCTTAACTACTAAACACCTATTTCAAGAAAGACAGGGAAAAGCTAATTACATACAAAAGTGGTTGAGCAGAAACACAGTTGGATTTGGTGCTGATGAGATGATAACAGGCAAGAAAATAGAGCAAAATATACAAGTGGGAAGGTTTCACTGTGGAGCAGGGTTGTTGATTTTTTTTATTTAAAAAAAAATATCCAAAAATCGGATTTATTTGATTTAAATAGATTTTTATTTTTTTATTAATTTGATGTTCTACATGAAATCTAACTACTACAGGATATTATTTATCATATTTATAACTAAAAAGAGATAGAATAAGTGAATTAAAAATGCATATAACAGTACACTCAAACTGAGGCACCGCCTCGGCACAGAGAAGGCAGCAAAACTTGTTTTCCTTTTGAATTCCCTGAATCAACACACTCCTCCTCATGATCATGATGATGCTTCAATTCTTTGTTGGGTCGAAACAAGTAACAAAACCTGGGTACGAAACAACTTGTGTACGAAAACTCCCCGGGAAATCATCCATAGCATGATGGCTTTGCTTGGCGTGGATGAATTCAGGTGGAATTTATTTATTATATGCAGTTACAAGGTACTTTCTTTTAGCTAACTCTGGATAATAAACATTATGAAAAAGGAATTTGTACTATTATGGGTAGTACTAATTTTAAATTCATCTATACTTTTTCTTAATAATGCTAATTCCACTATACATTGATTTAAATAAAATGTTATATCAATTTTGTTGTAGTAATAATTACTTTGCCGGTTGAACCAGAGAATAATTTTTTTTGTTTGATAATCATAATGCACATTAAAATTTGGTTAATATCACTGGCATTTTATAAACAAAAGTAATATGCACATTCAACTTTTGGTTACAGTAGTTTGGCTTTTTGTAGAGTACAACAAAATATATATATATAATTGAGAACAAAATATTTCTGCTGTGAAAACAGCCCCATGGCAATTTGCTATCTAAAAGTGCACAGTGGATTCCCCCGCACCACTCATTGTGTCTCATTATCATATAATTATACTACAATGATAAAATTGGTGTTCATAAAGCCCATTTGCTTAATTTTCCTTCTTTCCCCTCTCGTTTTCAAATAATGATAAGGTTGTGATTTAAATCAGTGATTTAGAAAAAAGAAGAAGATTTAAATCATGATTAAAATCAGTGATTAAAATCAACTTGATTTAAATCAAACAACCCTGCTGTTAGGCGATCAGCCTGGGGGGTTGGTCGGTATCAAATTAGGGCGAGAATGCTAATAGTGTTTTTTTGGGAAGGTATAAATGCCTAGAGTTAGAAAACATGTGATAGCATTGTGGCAGTGGCAGCTTTATGGGAGTTATCCCCCTTTTCCAAACTGTATATTATATAATTATATAAATATACATACATATAATTATTATTTTTTTTCTTTTCAGGTGTCGTATTTCATCGGCGAGAGACGGACCGGAACGATCGACTGGCGACGTTGGAGACCCTCGAGGAGACCACCACTGCCGGAAGACCAGCCGGCCCGCAGGTCGTGCGTTCAGAGAAAGTCGGGTTTTTTGGAGTGGAGAGGTAGAGTAGCAGCCGACTACCTCTCGAAGCTATTGTTGAAGGCTGGTGATGTAGAGAAGAATCCGGGACCAGAATCCGGTGTCGTGGTAGCTGTGGAACTTCAACGTAGGAGGCCTGGAATGTCCGTTAACATGGAAACGCCACAGCACCCGCCAAGAAACTGTGCATCATACACCAGGCAGTATCCGACGGAGATGAACATTTTGTCAGTCCTCAAAGCCATGCCTCCTGGTTAACCTTACTTGAAGCCGCCAAAGTCAGGAACCATGTCCCCATTCTAGACGTTTCAAAAACGCTTCAGGACAAAGAAGTTCCAATTATATTCTATCATCGAAAATGTAGAAAGCATGTTCACCATGAAAAGAGACTTGGAAACTCTGAAAGTAAAGCAGGTGAATGTAGTAGTGATCTATCTGGTAGTAGTGACTGTCCTCCAAAAAAGTCTTCCAGAACATCAACACATGAATCAAGAGTTTATGCTCCGATCTGCGTATTCTGTAGCAAGGTCAAGTTCAAAAAGCACTCCAATACACGTGAAACACTTACGCTAGCTTCACAACTGAGAGTAGATCAAACACTAAGAGAGAGTGCCGTCAGAAATGCAGACGGCAGGATGATAGCACTAACCAGTAGAGACATTGTTGCCGCAGAGGCACACTACCACGCTTCATGCTATAGGAATTACACTAGGAACAAAGAGGACAGCAAATGGCAATGAAGAAGAAGAAAGTAACAGATGAATTTATACTGTATCACAAGGTTGAAGGAGAAGCTTACCAAGAACTTTTCGAATACATCAGAGAAGATATTATCCCCAACAAGAAGATTATACCAGTCCACCTCCTTGACCACAAAATTGGAATCATTAATGTTGTCTGGTGGAGTTAATCTTCTGAAGGATTCAACAAAGAAGAATATGCACAGAAGACTGAAATCCGAGCTTGGAGGTGCAGTAGAAATATTTTCCGACGACAAGGGAAAGTTGTTGATGGTTCCATGCCGTGTCTCATTAAAGGATGTTGTCTTGGAAAATCAAAATCTACATAGGGAGCTCAAGCTTTGGAAGGCAAAGTCTACAGATATCAACAAGATCATAGATCAGACTTCGTCACATATCCGAACGCCATCAAGAAGGACATGATTTTCACCCCGTGGCCATATCATCCGTCTGATGTAGCTACTCATATCGCCATACCCAAATGAGTTACAGCGATTTCTGGTCGGGCTCCTCACTGGAGATACAACTAGTACTACGAATAAATCCCAAAGACTGCTATTCTTGTCGAGTCATTTAGCCAGGACATGATATACGCTGTTACACGTGGGCAGTATAACCACCAAAACATTTCCTGCTTCTTATGCGGTAAAAGCACTCACTGGAAACACTGAGGTCATTCGATACTGAATAAGTTTGGACATGGGGTGTCTTATGACCAGCTGGAAGAGAATGATACCCGCTCTGTGTCTGCAGAAGTTGGCAATGGGCTTCAACCAGAGAGCTGTTCTACCACTCTCCATCAAGCCCCATGTCTTCACAAATCTTGCATGGGATAATATAGACAGACTGGAGGAGAACACTTACTGGAAAAGGTACATCACATCGAGTCAACGGAATAGCGGTCCAGACTAAGTTCTATGGACCTTATCCACCCAGGCCTGAACTTCCACGCATTGACAAACTGAAACAAGATCAGTCAACATTGAACACGAAGAGCTTGAAGTCTATTTAGCCTGTGCACGTGTAGGTCCACAGCCTCTACCAACCAACGAGAGCCACATCCTAGAAGCACAAGAGTCTGCTCAGGTCGCCGGTAACAAGAATCTGGTATCTAAAAAAAATCTAAGAATCTAAAAAATCTAAGAATCTAAAATTTCATAATTATTGGGTGTATTTTGCGGCCATTTTGGAAAAAGGGAGATAACTCATATAAAGCTGCCACCCCACCCAAAGCTATCACATGTTTTCTAACTCTAGGCATTTATACCTTCTCAAAAAACACTCTTAGCATTCTCGCCCTAATTTGATACCGGTGAGCAAAATTTCGGACCGGGGCTGACCGACTATGTGGAGTGTGCAGTAGTGGAGTGGGAGTAAACTCTATTCGTTGCAAGTAATGTGACAAGTGGTGCCATAAAAGATGTTCGGGACTAGGAAACCTGAAAAAAGGGAATATAAGAAGAGTCAACAGAAGGGGCCTGGCAGAAGAGGAAGAGGTAGAAACTATAGAAGTGAATGGTGATGTAATAGAAGAATAAGATATACTTTGATCCTATTTAGACACTTTGCAAGTACCAACTACAAGGTTATTGACTATAACAAAGCGCCACCACGCCAGACGAACTGGTGGGCTCGAACCGCTGACCGAATGCAGGGACGCTGCACGCGAGCCCACAGCTCTACCAACCGAGCCACCCTGACGGGTATGTAATAGAAGAAGGAAACAGCTTTGTTATCTTGATGACATGTTAGATAGCGAGGGTGGAGTGGAGAGAGCAGTAAGAGGATGAGTAGCAACTATATGTATGAAGTGGAGAGGTAGCGGGACTGCTGATAATCAAGAGTATTCCACTGAAAAACAGAGGAAGAGTATTTGTGCTGTATGGTTCTGAGACATGGGCTTTGACGAAGAAGTTGGAGGATGTGTTGGTTGGTTGTGATCGTAAAATATTGAGATATGTGACTGGGATCACATGGAGAAATGGTGTCCCGTGAAGAGGTGGCAAGAAACATGGATTGAAGGAGCTGAGTACAGGGAGGTCCCGTTATACGAGCATTCGGTATGCGAGAATCCGATGATACGAGATGTGTAAATTAGGGTCTATTTTCAATATACGAGATCGAAAATCCAATGATACGACATTCAAACTGGGGTGAGTAAAATTATCAAGTTCAAAATGCGCCACCCTACCACTCCCAGGCTGAATAAAGGGGGATTTGGTTGACCCCAGTGAGGTCACCCCTAGCAAGTTTGTGACCTGAAGGGTAATTAAGCATATGGTGCGGCCGACATTTAGGTGTAATTAACAGGTGTGCGGCCCCAACCTTGGGACAGCAGTCAGGTCACCCCTAGCAAGGCGTGACCTGAAGGATAATTAAGCATATGGCACGCCTGACCTTTAGGGGTAATTAGCAGGTGTGCGGCCCCAACCCTGGGACCGCTACACTACCTTCTCTTGTATCACGTGGCGTCCCATACATTGCAAAGTCTTTTTTGCTTGTTATGCATGTTTTATGTTTAATTAATGTGCGATTATGTTATTTTGTGTGCTATTTTCTCTTTCAGAATGCTTTTTCTACAGAATAGGTAGTACAGTGTGGGTAATATAGACGCTGTGTGTTTGTTGTGTTTGCTATAGTTTATTTTAGCTTGAAAAACATGTCTTTTTTTTTCTCTTTTTTTTTAAATTGATGGGGTCCTGGAACCAAACCTATATTTTACCATTAGTTATGTGTTTCGTTATACGAGATTTCGCTTTACGAGTATGCCAGGTGGAACCTAACTGCTCGTATCTTCGAGACCTCCCTGTACAGTGCTGAGAGTAAAGCGATTGAAGTGGTTTGGGCACGTGAAGAGGAGAGAAGTGGTGAGGCATTGGGGAGAGCTGTTAAATTGGAAGTTCCAGGTCGCCGTCCACCGGGCTAGGCCAAGAAAGACATGGAGGCAGCACTGGGCATTGAAGAAGTTGAGGCAACGGATAGAGATAGTTGGAATCGTATCATCGGCCATCTAACCTCATAAAATATAATGGGAATAACGGACGTTAAACAGAAACAAGACGAAGTGTGTGTGTTAATGGTCAAGGTCAGGACCTCTTAAATTAGGTAATGATAAGACCTTGGGGAACCAACAAATTAGAGCACATTTTTCTTGGCTATTTACAGGGTGATACCTTCGTGGACGAAACAAAAAGAAATTGTACTCATCATTTTCTAAGTGGGTCCATAACATTTGTTGGAAACTGAACAAGAAAGAGATGATGGGTGGACTGTGCTTACACTTGAACCTCGATTTAACGGATTTCGGATTTAACAGACTCCATCTGCTACCGGACAAGCTAACCAACCATAAAAAAATTCGCTGTTTGAGAAATGTGTCCACCAGGACTCAGAATAGGAGCCTTCTGAGCCCTGTACATAGTCTTGTATGCAGCTCCACATATAGTTTAAGATATGTAAAACAAAAATAACAATGCATTTCCATGCTTTTGTTTTGTAATGATACGTACAGCCAAATTCCCAACATCCGACCTCCAAACATCCGACTTGTCCAAACAACCGACTTTTTTCATCACTACATTGTGTCTTGTTTTGGCCATTTATTTTACTTAGTTTTTTTTATAGTTTTTAGAAAACATTGATTTGTGGCTTTATTTATGCATGAATTTTACTTTCGCGTATACCACTGGATCGCCTTCAAGAGGTGCATCTTTTATGTTCTATACCATTTTGTCCTTACGTTTATGGTTACTGTGATATCCGAACATCCGACTATTCCAATTATCCGACCTACCTTCGGTCCCCCCAAGGTCGGATAATTAATATTTAGCTGTAGTGTCTAGGTTATAGGGCTACATATCAATATGTTTCCTAATACCCATAAATGCTTATCAGTAATCATATTTCATAATTTTATTGTCTTTATATGTAATAAACAGTGTTCCATATGAAAAATAATGGTGTCCCGGCCCGTGAATATCATACAACAGACATCAATTCTCCATTTAGTCCGTTAAATCGGTGTTGGGTATATATGGATTTGAAGAAAGCTTTCTGCAAAGTATTGATGATGACTGTAAAACCCTATGTGTAAAAGTGGAGAAATCTGATGAGTGGCTAGCACGCTCAGCTCACAACCAAGTGTGGTCCAACATTATGTAGCTTCAAAACCCAGGTCGGGTAGATATAAAAAGGCTTGTCTCTTCTCGACTTATAGGCCATGTTCACCTAGCAGAAAATACATATATGAGGTGTAACCCAAGGGGTTTGTGACCTCAAGATCCCGGCAGGAGCCGAGGTTGGCTATCTTTCACTCTTGTAGGTGTGGATGTGGAGTGTATGTAATTCACCCACGGCCTGATCATGCACTAGACATGCAATCTCAAGCTGTTACCCGCTTGAAAAGAGCTTAGAGGTCATAGTGTGTAGGTGAGCGTGTGTGTGTGTGTGTGTGTGAATACTTGCTACAAAAGACCAGAATTGGGCTAGCCTGCATCACAAAAGGTTGTACACAAGTGCAAGGTATGATAAAGAAGAAAAAAAAAGAGTAAAAGTGTAATGATCAATATAGGAGATTGAAATATTTGTCATTATATTCCTTTTAAAGTGGATCTGAAATGAAATGTAAACTTTTCCTATGCATACCTCAGTTTGGCTTTTGTTTTTGGTGGACACTTTGGTTCTGTAGGCTTGCCGTCGTCTCTTGAAATCCCTAATGGCTTTCTTCAGCTCAAGTCCAGACAGTTCTTTGGGTTGGCTCTCAGTAGAATCTACCATTCCCTGAAAATATATTAACCTCTTAAAAATTAGAAATTTGGTGATATAAAATTTGTGTAACTGGTAAGGTGCTGAAAATTCTCCCTCCCTCCTGTTTGAGCGCCTCAGGAACAGTGGCGTCTGTAGGTGTTTAACTCCACGGCCACAGTGCCACAGTTATGGCTGGCTACCAATTACGTGTCTGGCTTTTACGGGCATGCAGACGGAGATAGTATCTCGGCGGTATTAGTCCCTTAAGCAACTCACCAAAGAAACTGTATCGATACCAGAGGTTAGAGATAGACAACTCTTTCATTTAGTATCTGACTATATTTATAGAACACGGGAGTATATATATCTTCCGCGCTAGACACTTGCGACAGCTAATGAATAGTTATAGAAGAACAAACATTAAAAATCTGATTAAGAAAAGACTGAATTATTCACATGAAAGGGTAAACTATACAAGCTAATACAGTAACATTAAAAGCAAACTATAACAATCTGTTAATCTCTTCACTGCGATCACATACGAGAGGCGTCATTGCGTGCCCGTATAGGCACGCGGTACGCACATAGCACGTCACCTCTCAGTGTTCTAGATTCTGGGGGTCTCAAGTCTCGATCTGCGTTACAGTGAGGGCGTAGTGTCCTTGGCATGGCTCACTTACTCAGTTCTCTGACTCCACCCGCAAGATTCGCGTAGGATCACGAAACTCACATAGCGTGAAACTCGGGAGGGTACTGTATACTTTTGAATTCTGAGGCAATTTTTATTTAATTTTTCTATCGATAAAGATGGAATTTATTCTTATAATCATCCAAATATACTCTTGAATTTTGAAGCAATTTTTCTTAAATATGTGTAATTTTTTTCTCTCCCATATTTGAGGGGTTCGACTAGTGTGCGGTAGTTTTCGTTAGGGTTCGGCGCCTCTGAAAAGGTTAAGAACCACTGCTCTATACACTGATATAAAATCTCCCCTTTCTCTTCTTTTCTCAAGAGTTGGGAGTTTCAGTCTTGAAAGTCTTTCCTCATATGGTAAATCTTTCAGGCTTGGAGCCATTTTTGTGGCTGCTCTTTGTATTCTCTCAATCTTCCTTATATCCTTATTTTTATGTGGTACCAAATCACTTGCCTGCATATTTTCCAATNCGGAGAGAGAGAAAAAAAAAAAAAAAAAAAAAAAATCCCTGGGTGATTAGTGCCGTTGTTTTGAGGCTGCCGTTGTTTTAAATGCCGGTTAAATGAGGTTCCCCTGTATATATATATATATATATATATAAAATATATATATATAAAATTTTATATATATATAATATATATATATATTATATATATATAATATATATATATATATATACACTATATCACAACCCTCGTTTTTCCGGACCTCCATTTCCCGGATTTGCCGGTCAAAAATCCGAGGTCCGGAGTTGTGTCCGAGTCCCGGACAAATGCCTGGTCCAGTCAGTAAATCGCAAAGTTGTCCGGGTTCCGGCGTCTCCTGTCACCCCTGGTCAGTGTCCGCGCCCCCGCCAGGTGACAGGATAGCCCAGCGGTCGTATTGTTCATATTTGGCACAAGACACTCATGTTTCACCGCACCGCCTCCGTCAGTCCCCTGACCCCCACTGCCTCCCGCCAGGTGGCAGCATAGTCAGCGGTCGTATTGTTTACATTTGGGCACACGGACACTCACGTTTAAACCTTTGCACCGCCTCCACAGCCCCCTGACGTCTCTGAGACTATTGAACACTTTCTGCTGCAGTGTCCGTGCTTCCACCCCCCACCGTGTAGTGCTACACTCTCAACTCCTCACCCCTGAACGTCGCCACCTGTGACCTGCCAAACCCTGCTGGCGGCAGCTGGCGTCCACCCCTCCTGGCAACAACTGTCATCCGCCTCACCTGTGCCTTCCTGAGGAAACAGGTCAACTACAGCGCCTGTGATAGCATCATAGGACATCACCAGGGGCTCATAGTGTTCCCCAAGGGATCCTCGCAGCCCTAAAAACAACAAGTGACGTAAAAGTCCGCAGCAGGGTAGTTGATGTTGGCGGTTGCCCCCCACAGTAAATACTAGAGTAGGATAAACATCCAGGGGTGGGAAATGGCCTCGACTGTTGCGATTCCCGGACGTTTTGCAGTTCCGGACCAGTGCTCCCCCCTAATAGTCTTGGAAAATGAGGGGTTATATATATTATATATATATATATATATATATATTTTATATATATATATATATATATATATATTATATAATATATATATATATATATATATATATATTTTAAAATATATATATATATATATATATATAATATATATATATACCGTATTTGCCGGTGTATAAAATGCACCTCCACATAAGACGCACCCCTATCTTACAAGGAGATTTTGATAAAAAAAAATATTGGTGTAAGAATGGGCATAAGAAAAAGGAAATTATTTATTTCCGAATTATGGTTACCACCTTGAGTCATGTGCCTGTTGGAATAACATACTGACGGGATTTCAGAAGGTAACTGTGGCCCAGGGCAATGTAAAGCCTCTGTCGGGCCAGGCATTACCCCATGGAAGCATTATATGGCTCCATCAAACGGCCACATGCAAGTCTGTGTCAACAGGGCACGGTTTCTTCCCCCTTGACCAAGACTGCCTCTTCAGGAATTCCCCTCAGAATACCATCACAACAGCATGTACAGAAGAGCAAGTAAGAAGACATAATAAAAAAATAACACCCCCTCCCTGGCATCACATTGTAGGGGAAAACAAATGATTTTGAGCATGTACCTAAATACAATATTCACAGTGCAGCGAATGTGAATGAAAAATTATATTAGTTAACGCCTTCGCCCAGATCTTTCGTTTGCTATAAAAAACCATCTGTTTTTAGCTATAAGATTACGAAAAGTTACTTAATATACCAAATTAGTTAGTCGATAAAGATACTAAGCAGGTTATATATATTACATATACGTATGTATATTACATGCATGTGTGTATATATATATATATAATATAATATATATAATATATATATATATATATATATATATATATTATATATATAATTATAATATATATATCCAATGAAAAATAGCTGTGAATATGCATAATGCACAGTGTATTGTACATGCTAAACAAACAAACATACATAGTGGTGCAAAAATGTATAGTAGTGACACCTACCACTATGTCTCCAATGTATTGATGTTTACAACATTTATATATTGTATTCAACAACTGTTTTCAGGAAAACTAGCTGCACTGAAGCTGTAAACACAACACAAACACATGCCAAACATAAACAAATGAACTGGTGCACAGGAAGGATAGATATCAGGGATTTACAAAAAATATATATTTTGTTCATATTTTCCTTATCTTAGGTTTTGTTGGATTTTCAGAAATCTGGATTAGCGGGGTATCAATTATCGAGGATCGACTGTATATACATACTGTACTCATATATGGTGAGGAGATTAATACATATCACATACCTTTGAGCAATCATTAAGTCTCTGGACTGAAGTAAATCTTGCCTCAGTTTCAGTGCTGAGTCTCACGGTATACTGAAAAACACCACTGAGCTGTGCTGAATATGCCAGGGCAAGGCCTGCAAACGAGGCATCCACTGTCCCTCGAAGAAACAATGCTAGTAGTGCTGTGCTAGATGTCACACATACTGAAAAAAAAAGTACTCTAATGTATTATTTGATACATGACGATTATTAGAATGGTATTATATAATTTAAAATGGAGATTAATCTACGTATTTGATTTGTTTTTCATACGCCTGGATTTCGCTCATTAAAGTGGGATGGCAAATAACTAAGAGCAGAATATATTTGCTTTTTTTTAAAACAATGATGCTACTGGAAGAAGAGATCCCAACTTTCCCAACTTTGTTCCTTTTAATCATCTGCTATGACACAGGGAGAACACAGACTGTTGCGGTCATTTAAATGGACCTTGTTTTATGTGATGGTTAATATTTAATGTTTAAGTAAACCTTAGCAGAACTCTTTTTTAATTTCATGTGTATTGGTGGTGTATGCAGTACAGGCAAGCTGGGTAGACAAGGGCACGTTGTAATTAGGCCATGGCCCAAAGTAGGGACCACCTGCACCCCCCCCCACAACCCTCCGACCAAGATTTTTTGGACTTGGATCCCCTGAATGGAATCAACTGTAACAGTAAATAAACTTGAATGTACTGTCCATTTGGGACCATATTTGAGGTACCTATAACATCAATTTTTTCATCGACGCCCCCCGCCATTTTCATACTTTTGTTCTGTTCGGCATCTATGATGGTTAATATTACTCCAATAATAAAAGGTAACCTATCAGAAGAAGTGCTGCAGCTTGACCTAAGGGATTTGATGACTTTCCATTAACTACCTGTTCCGTACAGCTTGGCAACTGGAGAGGGATACCTTGCAAAAGACGGACAAGGCAAAAGCATTCAGTACCTGACCGAAAGACAGCACGGACGTTGCTGTACCACATACAAGTCAAACACTGACAGTGATATGGTAATGCAACGTTCTACTACCGAAAGACATCCCTTAACAGCTTCAGCCAGATCTGTTCCAAAATATTTTACATCATCGGCAAAGCAGGAGATGTTATATTCAGCACAGACCAATGTAAAATCAAGCCAGCAAACAAAACCTTGCCTCCAGCAAGGCAAAATGACTAAAGGCAAACCAAGGCAAAATCAAGCCTGTGAAAACTGATGCGTCTCCCGAAATACATCCCTGTGCTCGAGAAACTTGGAGATACGTGGGATGTGCCAGAAGAGTTGAACGATGAACTGGACAGCTTCACATGTGACATGTATGGTAGAGCATCAAAGGTGACAAACGTTGACGACATGAGACACCTGCGCATAAATTAGTTATGTGCCAAGGAGAATCCCCTGCTTTCCTCAGGCAACGTCGACATGGCCAGTCTTCCACCATGTAAGAGGAGCCTTACACAGCACATCCGGAAGGTCAACCACCAAGTCGGAATTTGGAAGAGAGCACATGTTCCCCGACCAAGGATACCAAAGGCAAGCCAAGGTCATGGTTGGGAGGAGGAGAATGGCCATATGGATCCTGTGTGGTACGAAGGAGATCTACTCCCGTGACAGCTGGCTGACATAGCTCAGGTGGCACCTGATGATGCTGACAGTGGTGACGATTCGTCTGACAGTACGTGTGATGAAATGGAGCCAGCATGGGAGAGTGATGGTGATGACAGTGACGATGATGAGTAATGTCTCTTCAAATGAGTATGTTGAGACATTCATGTAACAAGGCATAGCCGGACTTGATATATTTGACATGAAATTCACATGATTGTGTTAAATTTAATCTTTGCAATTACATGTCCAGTTTTCAAGTGACTAGGTGATTAGGAAAAAACCTTGTTATTGGTTTTTGTTAGTTTTGTGTTATGATAATAGCAAATAATGTTGGATACAAACTTGTATGTATTATCGTATAAGTGAATTTTTAAAAGTTGAGTTCAGATGTGCTTGAATGATGACAAGGTGATGATGGAAAAAAACAAATGTGATTATTTCTTTGTTTTGTGTTATGATAATATCAATAATGTTGGATATAAACTTTCATGAACATGTATTATTGTATAAGTGAAATTTTGAGAGTTGAGTATGAGTTCAGTGGTGTTTGGATGATGACTAGGTGAGGATGGAAAAAAATGTATTCAGCATATGATAATATGAGATAATGTTGGATATAAACTTTGATGTACGTATTATCGTATAAGTGAAAAATTGAAAATTAAGTAAATGAGTTCAGTGGTGCTTCGATGAGATTACATAACAGTATAAAAATAGCAGCTGAAAATAAAGCCTTTGTTATTATTTAGTAACATCAATTTTTTCTTTCCTCAATGCGAAGAATTTACTGTAAGAAAACTTCTTCGTCAGCATAAAGGCGTTTGATGATTCTACGGTCTGATCATAAGTTTGACGGGCTGTAAGAAAGGTTTTTGAAGGTATGGGAAGGTATTTGTTACCAAAATGAAGGCTGAAACAATGTAGAATGTAAGAAAAACACCCTATAGTATCAATCAGGTGTTCCAAATTCCATTTATTATATATAATCTTAAATATTTCAGTAGGTTATGCATTGCGATAAGAACACGTGAGGTACTCATATTCATCTCCAGTAATGAAAACCAAGACACCTTTAAATTTGTGATATGTTTATTCTATATTGATCAGTAGGTGCACAGCTTTCTTCTGATAGGTACACTTTTATCATGGAGTAATATTAACCATCATAGACGCCTAACAGAACAAAAGTATGAAAATGGCACGGCGTCGATGAAAAAATTGATGTTTTGGGGGTACCATCAAATATGGGTCCCAAATGGACAGTGCATTCAAGTTTATTCACTGTTACCAGTTGATTTCCACTTCAGGGGATCCCAATGGTCCAAAAAAACCCTAGGTCGGAGGGTTGTGGGGGGGGGGGTGCAGGTGGTCCCTACTTGGCCCATGGCCTAAATTCCTTTGTATCCAACTTCAACTCCTCCTGACCCTAGATCAAAGTATAAATAAACATGTATTATATTCCTGTATTGTATTAAGAACATGCACATGTAAGAGCTGAAGGGAAATGTGTTCTTGTAAGAAGCAGCCACATAAGGAAGTGTGTATTTATTGTTAGTGGATAGTACCATGTGATTCATTACCATAGTAATGTCAGAGACAAATAAATCAGATGTAACGGGTACGAGACTAAGGTTGATTTATTTTTGTTTTACAGCTTTCGTGCCCAAGCAGAGGCTACGTGGTGAAGATAGGAAGCCCACGTAAAGACTATGTGGTGAAGATAAGAACAATAAAGACACTTGTGAAACTGAAATAGTGTTCTGTGATTGACCCAACACTAAATCAAATGACATTCGTGATTTCAGCAGTCGAAATCGCCAATGTGAAAGCTGTCCTGAAGGTTTGGGGGTAGTTAAACAAGGAAGGCATCCTCAAGGGTCTGCAGCAGTGCTGTGGCAGTATCAGCTCCATCTATGCAACAGATGAAGTCAACTACTTCATTACCAACTTTAGTGTTTACCTGATCCAGACAAGTGGGTAGTCTTAAGCAAGAAGACAACAAGGAAAAGGTTAGGAAGGATTGTAGCAGTGTGTATTTACCTAGTTGTAACATACAGGAAAATAGCTATGCTCGTACTGTCCCGTCTCCAAATCTACTATTATCCAGTTTGCCTTTGAAGTCCTGAATACTTCTTGCATTAATCACTTTTGCATCAAGGTTGTTCCAGGCTTCTATGCTTCTATACGGGAAGCTGTATTTTTTTTCGTCCCTCTTGCATGTTGCCCTTTTTCAATTTCTTCTCATGACCTCTTGCACTTCTATCGTCCACACAAAACAGATCTTCTCTATCATTTTTTTCCAGACCCATTGATGCTCTATACACTGCTATAAAATCTCCCCTTTCTCTTCTTTTCTCTAGAGTTGGGAGTTTTAGTCTTGAAAGTCTTTCCTCATATGGCAAATCTCTCAGGCTTGGAGCCATTTTTGTTGCTGTTCTTTGTATTCTCTCAATCTTTCTTATATCCTTCTTTTTATGTGGTGACCAAATCACTGCCGCATATTCCAACCTTGGTCGAATCAAAGATGTTATCAATTTCTTAATCATCTCTTCATCCAGATATTTGAATGCCATTCTTATATTCCTCAGCAACTGATATGTATCTCCTGCGATCTTGTTTATATGCTTCTCAGGTGACAAATTGTCCGTAATCCATACTCCCAGATCTTTTTCGACCTTTGTTTTGATTATCCATTCATTTCCCATCGAATACTTTCCTCTCTGTCTCTTTTTCCTACTGCCCACTTCCATCACTCTACACTTTTTAGCATTAAACTCCATTTCCCATAGTTGACTCCATCTGAAAATCTTATCTAGATCCTTTTGTAAATCCTCACAGTCCTCTTTACTTTCTACTTTTCTTAGTAATTTAGCATCATCAGCGAATAAACTCATATAACTGTTCACTCCCTCTGTCATATCATTTACATAGACCAAGAACATCACTGGGGCCATTACTGATCCTTGAGGAACTCCACTTATCACACTGCACCATTCTGACTTCTGATCTTTTATTACTGTTCTCATCTCTCTGTTGCTCAAAAAGTCTTCCATCCACTTCAGCAAACCACCCTTCAATCCTCCTACATGTTCTAGCTTCCAGAGCAGTCTCTTATGAGGTACCTTGTCAAATGCCTTCTTTAGGTCCAAGTATATGCAATCGACCCACCCCTCTCTTTCCTGTGTCACATCGATCACTCGAGTAAAAGCTTCATAAATTCGTTGTACATGACATTCCTTCTCTAAATTCAAGCTGGCCACCTGCGAGTGTGTTTGTCTCTTCCAAATATTTCAACCATCTGTCCTTCACAATTTTTTCACACATTTTTGCCACTACACTTGGTAATGATACTGGCCTGTAATTTAGTGGTTCTTCTTTGTCTCCTCCTTTGTGAATTGGCACAATATTTGCTCTTTTCCAATCAAGCGGGACTCTGCTCTCCTTGAGTGAACTCACAATTACACTATGTAACTTTCCTGCTAGTTGGTTACTGCACTCTTTCATTATCCAATTCGACACTCCATCTGGACCCGGGGTTTTTCTCACATCTTGACTTTCCATTAGCCTTTTTACTTCTATTACGTCTACTTTTATGTCTTCCATTATATTTTCTTTTGCTATTATATTTTTTGTTTTAAATTCACTTTCTCTTGTAAATACAGTCTGTAAGCACTTATTCATCACCTCAGCCTGTTGTAATGCATCTTCATACACTATGCCTTCTACCTTCAGCTTATCTATTCCTTCCTTGTTTTTCATTTTTCCATTTATATATCTATAGAAAAGTTTCGGTTCGTTCTTACATTTTTCTATTATATTCCTCTCATAGTTACTTTCTTCTTCTCTTCAGATTCTTATATATTCATTTCTAGTTGTTTTGTACTTCTCCCAAAGGTTGATACCTCCTTTTTTCCTCCAACTATTCCATGTTTTTTCTCTTTCTAGTCTTGCTAATTCACATTTTCTGTTAAACCATTCATTTTTTTTCTTTTCTCTGATAACTATCCTTGGAACATAATTATTTATTCCTTCTGTGTAAATTCGGATGAACTCATCCCATTTCTTCTGGGTACTCCTTGCTGCATGGAAATTACTCCAGTCTGTCTCTCCAAAAACTATTCTTAATCCGTCAAAGTCTGCTTTTCCATAATTGTATCTTCCTTTCTTGTGTTCTTCTCTTCTCCCCTCTTTTTTGCTATCATTTACTTCAAATTCAATAAGTACATGTGGGCACTGATAATTAAGCTCTATCCAAGTGGGCACTGATAATTTACTTTACTAATTACTTCCCGCTCTTTCGTCAATAGTAGGTCTAGTCTTGATGGTTCTTCGCTACCTCTGAATCTTGTGTTCTCTTTAATCCACTGAGTCATGATGTTATTCATTACCAAATCCAACAATGTACCACCCCATGAGTCTTCTCCTCCTTCAGTATACCATTCTTCCCAGCAAACTTCTTTGCAGTTAAAATCTCCCATCATAATTATGTTCTCACAATTTTCCATCGTATTCTTTAAACATTTGCTTGTGTCTCTTATCATGTCTCCATACTCTTCTCTCCCCCAGGAATTTGTCTTAGGTGGAACGTATACGAGTACTAAGTCTCTTATTCTTCCTTTTTTCATCACCAACTCTACCTTCAACACCTCTGCCATTCCTTCTCCTTTTTCCACATTCCCTACTACCACATCCTTCCTTGTTAACACCATTACACCACCTCCCTTTTTCTGATTTCTGAATCGCCTCCATACATTATATTGACCCTCCCCAACTGGCACATCCTCAGAATCACTCAGCTTCGTTTCTACTAAACCCAATATGTCTGGTTTCTTGGCTCTCAGGTAATCGTTTACTTCTGTTAATGTTGACACTAGCCCATTTATATTTATGTACGATACCCGCCATCCTACTTCATTTTCCTTTGAACTGTCTTCTCTTACTCTTTCTCTTTTAGATACCACTTATTCAGTTTTTGGTCTAAAACTCTCCAATAGAATTTCTGTTTTTCCTCGTCCGTTCTCAATTCGTTTTTTTCTTTGGCTTCTTTAAACAGTACATTCAATCTAGCTCTTTCTTCCTCATTCATATCTTTTCTTACCCATATTTTCTTATATTCTTCTGTCTTTGCCAGTTTCCATGCCTTAGACAATATATCTAGTGCTGTAGTTTGTGACCTAAACTTAACTTTTAAGGGGCGGGCCCCTCCCTCCTCATATTTGCCTAACCTATGTATCTCTTCTATTTCTTCTTCTATCACCGTATTTTCTTCTACTACTTTAAATATTTCTTTTGCCACTTTCTTTTCTTCCTCTTCTCTTATGTTTTTCTTGGGCAGCACTTTTTCTTTGAGACCAAAAATGATGACACATTTCTTTTTGTCCACCGTATCCCTAAGTAAATTTTCCTTTTGTTTGATTACTTTTACTACTTCTTTGCTCAGATTTTTCTTTTAATTTTCTTGATCTTCTATTATCTGACGTAAACTTTCTTGTTTTTTTTTCTTTTTCTATCTTCCATGTCTTTCTTTCATCTTTCATTTCCTCTTGTGTCATTTTCCATTTATTATGTACTGCATTAATTTCTGCATGCATTTTCACTACCTTTTCATCGTCTTGTTTACCATTTAATTCGTCCACTCTATTTTTCAAAATAGTATTATCTTTTTCCAGGACGAACACTTTCTTTTCCATCTTATCTAGTTTATCCATCATTTCGTGTACTACGTTTTCTAGCATTATGACTCTTCTCTGGTTCATTTTCAGCCTTAATATGTTTTTTTCTTTGGTATCAAAGCCATCAAAAGGTGTCATGGCGGGATCTTCCATCTTTGTTTACTTCCTATTTTTTTCACTTTTTAGGCTAATCATTCAGAGACGAGACTATTTAACTGCACAGCTCTCACCTGTAAGTACTCAAGGTCTTTTGGGGTCCTCTGCGTCCTTGTTTGGCCACAGCAGCCAGTCACAATAGCCAGTTGTGTTAGGAGCCTTCTTGAGCGCGTCTGTACACAGCTGACAGCTGTGTGTGTGTGAGTTGAGTTTTTTGTGTTTTTTTGTGATTTTGTAAAGCTTAAGTGAAATAATATTACCTGAACAGAAGTATTTGACACCAGCATCATGGCTGACAGTAATAAGAGAGAAAAATTAACCTATGTAGAAAAAGTGAAAGAAAGGGAATACCTGCGGAAAAGGGCAGGCAGTATCAGTTTGTTCTAAAGAAAGGCAGATATGACAAAATTTATAAGTGTTTAAGTGATCGCATGTCAGTGGTTTGGGAAGTAACATAATCACACAGTGCTCCTCAGGTAGCATATGTATGATTATGAAAAACGGAAAGAGCATTATGTAGAGTTCCTCGAATCGGAAAGTGAATTACGACTAGTACTCACGGGAGAAGAAAAGGATGAGTACAGTAAACCCTCTTTAATTCAAACCCATATAATTCGAACTTCTGATTATTCGACCAGTTTCAGGCCAGTTCGAATTTTCAACAACTTTCCATAATTCGAACAGAAGCTCTAATTATCCGGGCCTTACTACAGCCAAATTCCCAACATCCGACTTGTCCAAACAACCGACTTTTTTCACCACCACATTGTGTCTTGTTTTGGCCATTTATTTTACTTAGTTTTTCTTAGTTTTTAGAAAACATTGATTTGTGGCTTTATTTATGCATGAATTTTACTTTCGCGTATACCACTGGATCGGCCTTCAAGAGCTGCATCTTTTATGTTCTATACCATTTTGTCCTTACGTTTATGGTTACTGTGATATCCGAACATCCGACTATTCCAATTATCCGACCTACCTTCGGTCCCCCCAAGGTCGAATAATTAATACTTAGCTGTAGTGCGAGTCTGACCTCTCCCATGCAGTGCGCGACGCGGAAGCCCAGCGTGACCAGATATGATAATTATCGTATAAATACGTTGGTTTTGGTGAGTACAAGTAATACAATCTGTGCTGTTTTGGCATGTTTGAGTGAGTTCTTATTGTGTGGAAGGGCTAGAGGTAACCATCGGATAATTCGGACTCACTTTTTTTTCTTTTTTTCGGCAAATTCGACCCAGGTCGATTAGTTTGAATTAGAGAGGGTTTACTGTAGATTGAGGAATTCACAAATCGTGGACTGACTCTTACAGGATTCAAAGATGACGTTGAGAAATCTAGTTTTAGTGAATCCAGGCAAAAAAGTTTGCAGGTTCCTGATAATGCCATATACACATTAAGGAAGAATAGAAGAAAGCAGAACTTTTAGCCCGCAGTGCAGCACTCTATTCCCAGCAAGAATTATAAATTGAAGCCAAGATGCTCGGTGCCCAAGCAGAAATAAACAAGTTAAAGATAGAAAAGAGAAAGCAAGAACTTGCTTTACAAACAGAAATGGAAGTTAACAAGGGCAAACTTCAAGCTCTTGAAGAATGCTTGGAAATGGGTTTCATAGAAAGAGAGGCAACTTCAGTGCCTGAACCCCAAGTTACAAGTATGAGGGTAAAACAAAAAGACGGCGAACAAATATATTCAGGAGCTGTATCAGCCTCACCACCTGCTGTTTCTATTGCACAGTCAGTTCTAAATCCTAAAGCAATAGCCTACATACAGCAATCCATGATTGTGTCTTACCCTCAACAGTCATCTATGCAACCCACTGGTGAAGCCAACAACCTGACGTTGGCCATATCTTGCTTTACTGATGTCTTGGCAAACCGAGAAGACAAACTACCCATGAAGGAGCCTGACATCTTCAAGGGAAATGTGTTTGAATACCCAAAATGGATCAGCTTCATAGTAATTTAGGTTGAATGCAAGTATCCCAAATCTACCGACAGACTATACTATCTTGGGAAATACACATCAAGAGAAGCCAAAATGTGTATAAAAAGTCTGTTGGCCCTGAACACTGAAAAAACTTACGTCAAGGCTAAGAAGTTGTTGGCAGACAGATATGGGAACAAGCTTATCCTTGCCAGCTCATACCGTGAGAATATTGAAAAATGGCCAACTGTGAAACGGGTGATGGCAAGGCATTACGTGATTTTTCAGATTTTCTACTGCAATGTGAGACAGCCATGTCAACACTTAGTCGGTTGAAAGTGTTGAATGATGATGTTGAACATCAGAAAATCATAAATTAACTGCCAAAGCACATTCAGGAATAATGGATGACATATATTGACAAGTAGTTCTATGATGAAGATGAATAGATTCATGATGAGTAACCTCCTTTCTCAAATTTGTGTTAGTTCATAAGCTGACAATCTCATATTGCTTGCAATCTCCTGGCTGCACGACTTGCTGAGACTTAAGTAACTGATGCAAGGCCAATACGGAATAAGGTTCACAGTTTTGCCTCACAAATTAACAAGGTAGTTCCTGAACCAGTTGAAAGCTGTGATACTTTCCAAGCATAAATATCCTGCAACAAGACCAACTTGTAGAACGAACTCTTGAAGTGCAACGGTGTATTGAAAATGACTCTTCAGTCTTCAGTTTAGGGTACATCTGCAAGATAAGCCCTTAACTCGCCGTCATATTCTGTCTACAGTCAGCTCCATTTTTTACCCCCTCGGACTTGTATCACCCACACTCCTAAATGGAAAACGCATCATGCAGGAAATGTGTCGCGATGGGCATAGTGGGGATGACCGAAGCTGCAAAGGTTGAGTGGAAGAAGCAGAGGCAACATTCTGAGTCTGACTTTGTCTGAGTCTTTTCTTTTCAGACTGAGTTTGAGTACTTTTACATTGACAGAAAGGTGGTTCTGGGATATATTGCAAATGAAAGCAGGAGGTTCCACATATTTTTTGCCAATCGCGTGCAAAAAATCAGAGACTATACTTCCCTACAGAACTGGAAGTTTATAGAAAGCCCAGAATCCAGCAGATTATGCCTCCAGAAGGTTGACACCCCAGGAGATGACAGATTGCAAATTGTGGTGGCAGGGCCCAGAGTTTCTCTCTGTGACTGAACCAATGGTGTCACCCACTGAGCATATTGAGTTGTCCCCAAACGACCCAGAAGTAAAAGGAGTCTCAGTCATACAAGTTATACAAGAAAATGTCCTGGACAGATTGAAATACTTTTTAAGTTGGTTCAAAACTAAACGAGCCATCGCAGTCATTGTTCGGTACAAGAGGATTCTGAAGGCATGTGTTACTATGAAGATGAAAGGCAAATTGAAGATCCGGATCTTTGTCCTTCTTTCAGCACAGGTACCGACAACGCCAAATACTCGTGCTGAGTGAGTCCATATTACCGTGGGCTATGCCAATCCGCCGTAAGACTTCTTGACGTGACCCGCCACCATTATGGACTGCGTTACCAAGATATGTAAAACTTTCCAAGATCTCAATGTCCTCGCCGCACGCATGAACAGACTGTACTGTTTCATCTAGTACCGTATTTTATGGCTTATAAGATGCACTTTTTCCCCTAAAAAATACCCTAAAAAATACTCATGCGTCTTCCAAGACGAACGTTGTAAGAGGTTAGCTTAGGTAGGTATTCAATTCAGCCTCTTATATGATGTAACCTCAGTACTTACCTGTTACAAGTATTTAGAATACCATAAGACATTCAATCAACTAATCTGTCCTCACCCTGTGATGTTTACTAAGATACTGGCGGGAGCCGTTCTGCCTCGGCAGATTGGCGCCAACAGCCATTCTGTGTATAAGGAACTTTTTTTGTTACATTAGAAAGATGAAAGTTTATATACTTGTGTGCATGCAGCCATCACAAATACTACACGCACACAGGAAAATTAAAACAATATGTGGTGCGGCACAGGAGGCAGGCAACGTAGTGAGGCACGGGAGGATGTGAGAGGTGTTTACACTCAGGACGACAAAGCCAGACTGATTGGCACGCCAGGCACACAGCTGCGCACCGCCACGGTCGTTTTTGTTTTCACTCCCGCCGTCCGACCTGCGTGTACATGATCAGCCAGCCAACATGCATCATTTACCACCAGGCTGTCATACGTATCACAAGCTCTTTTCAGTCCTGGAAATTATCACCCATGGCGAATTCATCAAAACTATTTACCTATAACATCACATAGAAGCTAGTAAATAAGAATGGCTGATAAGCAGTGCTGAATTAAGAAATGAATAGTGAGTGTGTTCTTGTGTGAAAATTACTTTGAAATGAAAATGTTTTGGTGGTCTGTTTATTTTTTTTTTCTTAAAAATTTCTTTCCAAAATCAGGGTGTGTCTTCCAAGATGCAGCGTCTAATAAGCTGTAAAATACAGTAAGCCTCCAAACACCTGGACCTTGGCCTTGAGCCAGAAGACCTCAAGTCCCATAGGCTTTGCCTCTTCGTGCAGCGCCTCGGAGCCATCACCAGGACCTCCAGCGACTCAGCAAAGATTACTGCATCATTGTCAAAAACAAGATCAGTGATCTTGGTGTTGCTGAGGGTTTCACAATCACTTTGATCTACATCTTTGCCCAATACTCAGTCCATACAAGTTTTGAAAAGTGATGGGGCGAGGACGTACCCTTGCCTCACTCCTGTATTCACAGGTAAAAAGCTGGATACACCTCCCCCACACTTCACAGCACTCTCAGTACCAGAGTACAGGCCAGTCATCAAACCAATAGTCTTTGCAGGAATCCCACGAAGTCGCAGAAGATCCCAGAGTGACTCACGATGCACTGAGTCAAACGCCTTAACCTTTTTTTTTTTTCTTTTTCTTTTTTGACATCACAAAGGACTGGCCAAGTGCACAAAAAAAATAGGTAACACAAAGCCCGTTTAGTTGCCAGTCCCTATAAAGAAGACAGTAAGAGAATAAAAAAAAAAGGGGTGTGCCAATTTAGTTCGGGAGGTGTCTTGTTACTCTTCTCTTGAAATCATTTAAGTTGTAGGAAAGTGGAAAAATAGAAACAGGAAGAGAGTTCCAGAGTTTACCAGTGAAAGGGATGAAAGAGTAAAGATACTGATTAACTCTTGAATTAGGAAGATGGACAGAATAGGGATGAGAATGAGTAGAAAGTTTTGTGCAGCAAAGCCACGGGAGGGGGGGGGGGAGGCATGCAGTTAGCAAGTTCAGAAGAGCAGTGAGCATGAAAATAACGGTAGAAGATAGCAAGAGAAGCAACATTCCGGCGGTAATTTAAAGATTGAAGACAGTCAGTCAGAGGAGGGGAGTTAATGAGACGAAAAGCTTTTGACTCAACCCTGTTTAGGAGAGCTGTATGAGTGGATCCTCCCCAAACATGTGAGACATACTCCATACATGGGCGAATAAGGCCCCTGTAGAGAGCAAGCAGCTGGGAGGGAGAAAAAAAAGGAAAAAAAGGACTCGGATGCCACAGGACACCTAACTTCTTAGAAGCTGTTTTAGCAAGAGATGAGATGTGAGATTTCCAGTTCAGATATTTAGTAAAGGATAGTCCTAGAATGTTCATTGTAGAAGAAGGAGATAGTTGAGTGTCATTGTAGAAGAGGGGATAGTTATCTGGTAGGTTTTGTCGAGTAGATAGGTGAAGAAATTGAGTTTTTGAGGCATTGAACAAAACAAGGTTTGCTTTGCCCCAATCAGAAATTATAGAAAGATCAGAAGTTAGGCGCTCGGTGGCATCTTTCCGTGAATCACTTAGTTCCTGTTGAGTTAGACGTCTAATAAAAGACGTTGAAAAATGCAGGGTAGAATCATCAGCGTAGGAGTAGATAGGGCTTTGAGTTAGACTTAGAAGATCATTAATGAATAATAGAAAGAGAGTGGGTGATAGGACAGAACCCTGGGAACACCACTATTGATAGATTTAGGAAAAGAACAATGTCCGTCTACAGTAGCTGCAATAGAACAGTTTGAAAGGAAACTTAAGAGGAAGGTACAGAGAGAAGGATAGAAACCGAATGAGGGTAGTTTGGCTTAGACCCTCAAACCTAACCTAGACTATGCGGTTCAGTTTTGGTCTCCGTATTACAGGATGGATATAAGCCTTGTTAGAATCAGTGCAGAGAAGGATGACCAAAATGATGCAGGGGATGCGTAACTTTAGTTATGAGAAGATATTGAAGCTATAAATTTACACTCACTCGAGAGGCGTTGAGTAAGTGGCGATCTGATAGAAGATTTTAAGTTGTTAAAGGGATACAATAAAGGAGAAGTAGGAAAAGTTCTTACAGCTAGTAATCAGGGTAGAACAAGAAGTAACGGATTCAAACTGGAAAATTGTAGATTTAAAAAAGAAATAGGGAAAAACTGGTTCACAAATAGGGTGGTAAATGATTGGAATGGATTCAGTCGTCATGTAGTAATTGCGAAGTCATTAGGGAGCTTTAAAAGGAGGCTATATTATTTCATGGATGGGGATAAAAGGTGCATGTAGGTAGTATTAAGTAACAGGAACTACCTCGTGTAGGTCTCACGGCCTTTTGTAGCTTCCTTATTTTCTTATGTCCTTATGTTCTTATTTACTAACGGGAAAACCACATTTGACTTTGCACATTCAGTGCATTCCTTAGTGGCTTTGGTATATGTGAGAGGCATTTGTATTTTGACAATAATTAATGCAGTACTATTGCATGCATAAGAATACTTACAAGCCAACAAATCCAGTCTAAATGCTAGCCATCGCATTGCACAGTTGAAGAGGTAAAAGGCACAGCTATTTTCATCAAAGAGGACTGAAAACCTGCAAAGAAATGATGCAAGATGTTATACGCTATATACAGCTCATAAGCCATACAGTTATTTATCAACAACAAACTATAGTAAATGTGTATGTCTCAAGAAGCATTTGGATATATACATGTACTTTTTTTTGCTTTCATACACTATATAATACTAGGCTTGACAATCAATATTTATTTAAAGAAAGATAATGTCTACATATATATTTGTGCTCATTAACAACAGGAAAAGTGCCAAAGGAGTGGAAAAGAGCAGATATAGTGCCAATATATAAAAATGAAAAGAAGGATGAACTATTAAATTATAGACCAGTGTCATTGACTAGCACAGTATGCAATAAATGTGAGAAAGTAATAAAAAAGCAATGGAGGGAATATTTGGAAAGTGAAGATCACTATAACAGACCGGCAGTATGGTTTTAGGAAAAGGAGATCATGTGTGACCAACTTAATAAGCTTTTACTCAAGAGTCATTTCTACAACACAGGAAAGAGATGGATGGGCAGACTGTGTATATCTAGATCTAAAAAAAGGCCTTTGAAAAGGTTCCCCATGAGAGGCTACTTTGGAAATTGGAAAATATAGGAGGAATCACAGGGATGATCAAAACCTGGATGGAAAGTTATCTGAGAGGAAGAGAAATGAGAACAGTAGTGAAGGATGAAAAACTAAATGGAGAAAGGTATTTAGTGGGGTACCACAAGGATCAGTGTTGGCACCAATAATGTTCATTATTTATGTCAATGACATGACTGATGATATAAAAAGTTATATAAGTTGTTTGCGGATGATGCCAAACTATTAAGAGAAATAAAAAGATAAAAAGATTGTGAAACACTACAAAATGACCTGAACAAGATCTACGAATGGAGCAGAAGTTGGGAAATAGAATTTAATGTTAATAAGTGTCATGTGATGGAAATTGGAAAAAGCAAAAAGATATACAGTAAATGGCCATATAAAATGGGAAATTAAGTAATTGCAAAGGTTCATGAAGAAAGGACCTGGGAGTGATAATACAAGAAAAACCTTCAACCAGAAAAACATATAGATAAAATATTTGCAAATACGTACAGGATGTTGAAGAATATTAGAGTGGTATTTCATTATATGGACACAAATATGATGAGAAAGATAATTACTACAATGATTCAAACAAAAATGGAATACGCGGCCATTGTATGGTCCCATATAAAAAGAAGCATATGAAAAAGTTGAAGAGGATACAGAGAATGGCAACAAGATTGTACCAGAGCTAGAAGAACTTTCTTATGAGGGAAGGTTGAGAGAGATAAAAGTACCAACACTTGAGCAGAGAAGAGAAAGAGGAGACTTAATAAAAAGATTTAAACTGATAACAAAGATGGAAGAAACAGACAATGAGAGACTACTGACTTTGAACCAAAGAGAAGGTCGATACACAAAAGGACATACAAAATAATTAGGAAAAGGGAGATGCCTGAACAACATAAAGAAGTACAGCTTCCCTCATAGAAATGTAGAAGGTTGGAATGGACTAAATGAGGAGGTGATATCAGCAAGAATGTGCACCAGTTGAAAGAAAGACTGGATAAATGTAGCTACGGAGACGGGACCACATGAGTGTAGCTCAGGCCCTGTAAAACACAACTAGGTAAATACATAATATATATATACATATATATACATATATATATATATATATATATATATATATATATATATATATATATATATATATATATATATATATATATATATATATATATATATATATATATATATATATATATATATTCTATATAAAAAATTTAATGGGAATTATATTATTAGGGGAAGGGATCCCAACCCTCCAACCTCTTAGCTGCTTCCTATGAAATGTAGGAAATGTGATGACACACAGTAAGCCCCATGCCTCAGGGCTGGCTATACGGATATACCTGGCTATATCAGGCTGACTTCACCACAGAGTAATCTAGACCACAGTGTAGTGGGCAGTGGGGTTACCCCATCCCCATGCCATAATCATTTAACTACTGAGAGTATATCTCACAGTATCTCATACACTATTAGACAACAGAGGTGAGATGATCAACCTGTTGGGTGGAAAATGCTAGATGAATTAATGCCAAGTAAGTCAACTTACTTTTTGGTGAAGAGAGATTGTTTGCCATATGCATTAATGCTGGCCAGTCCATTAACTGTTGTGCTTATGTGACTGTACAGTGGTGATCTTGATATGTTTTCTATCCTCTTAAAGTCTCGTATTCCAACCCTGAAAAACAAAGTTAATAACTAAAAAAAACATAATACTTCTATATGTACATATGTTCTAACTAAGCCTGCGGGTTTAATAAGAACTATACATGTAAGCATTTTCACTTCATAAGATTTCAATAGATTGTTGGTTGAACAAAGGTAAGACAGACCTTCAGACAAATACAGTTGCCCATCACTAATCCGGCAACCACGGGACCTTAGGACTGCCGGATTTTCTAAATTTTTGGATTATTGAAGTTTTGTCCCCTGACTCTATATATGCTGTATATGGGCCCCGTACACAGGGCCCCGTCTTTCTGCTCTAGTCTCCTGTCCCTCCTCTCTGCCTAGGACTGTTTCTATTGACGCTATAAGCATTTCCCTCTGACTCCTATACTTGTTGCATTCCACAATAACATGTTCTAAGGTTTCTTTCTCTCCTACCCTGCAGCTACAATTCTGATTCTCCAGTTCCCTGTTCCTTCCGTTGACTTCCAAGGTGCCTGTTCTTGCTTTATAGAGTAACTTACTCCCCCAGTCTCCTACATGCCAGGTCACCCCCTCTGGTTTCTGTTTCCACCTGTACCACTGCAACGTTGATTTCCTGTCAGAAGGTGAACATACAGCTGATTCTGGGTACAGCGCCATCAAAACAAACGGCGCCAGGGAACAGGCGCCTTCCATTGGCAGGGAAAGAAAGGGCTACAGAGAGACAAAGAAGGAAGATAGGTGTCAAGCTCGAGCACGAGCTTGACAGACGACCTACAAAGCGATACTAAGCAGAAAAGGTCACAAGAAGAAGAAGAAGAAGAAGCCTCCCGAAAACAGTGGCGCGCCAACCCGGGAAATTTGAAACTGCGCTCCGAAATTCATGACGGAAAACTGATGGAACCGGAATATTGATTGCCGGATTAGTGATGGTCAACCTGTATAAGCAAATCTGAATAAAGATTAAATTTCTGGTCCAATGGTAATCTATCTAGAAAATGACGACCAGCCAGGTTTTCCAGGTGACCAGGTGACAAACCACAACCCTAGCTCTGCATCACCTTGGACGTAGAGATGGTTCTCAGATACTGCCACAAAAACACTTAACCATCAACTTGTGCTACTTGTTATTTCATTCAAGTTTTGATGAAATATACTTTCACAAAAATGTAAAGTGGCATCCATATAGGAAGCAAAAGATAAAATAGTATAATGGGAAAATAACAAGAAACATGTGGAAATAACAAGGACGTGAACACAGTATAAATTATAGAAGTATTAAAAGACTTCTGCTCCTTTCTTGTTTTGTGGAGAAAGTAACTACTAGAAGACAGGTTCCTCAGCCTCTGTAGTCCTCTATTTTAGTAACTTTTAATAACATGCAGGGAATAATGAGACATCTACTTCAACTGCCGTGCCTCATGGAAATTATTATCAGTTACATAATTATTGATGTTTATATCTTAATCCTAAGAAATAATGCATTACTTAACTTGATAAAATCAAATGTAAAGCTTGTTTATTAGTAAAATGATACATTCAAACCCACCTGAATATGTTTCTGATGAACATCATAATGATTGCCAGTACAGCTAAGATGGCAAAAAGTATGGAAAAACCAGACACACGAAGAGCAAGGCACTGGCTATGAGGAAAACATGTTCTGGATGAACATCTCCAGTGTCATAGGAACTCGAACATCAACTGTAATTAAAGTTAGGTTAAAGGGTATAAGAAACTGTCAAACATCACAGGACATGAAGACATGAAGTACTATAAAGTAAGAAAGTTTTCATTTTAAAACTTTTATCATCATGTCTGCTTTCGGCTCTCACCTGGGAAGCCTCTGCAGGGATTACCTAAGACAAAGAAGTCCCAGGTCTTCTGAGAATACCCATTTATCACTAATTGTATCTAAATGATGGTAATAGTGAGCAAGTTCCTATTCTAGTCATCCTCAGCAATTCAAATGCAATAAAAAAAACCAAGACAGAAATGGGTTTAGGAAATCGAGGGAAAGCTATATGAAATGTGCTCCTCTTTATTTTACCAGGTAGATAAATGGCAAAAATAAAAGATAGGAGAGGAGTGCACAACAAGTGGGCTTGGAGTATTAATGGTAGAGATGACTGGGTTATAGATGTGGACTAAGAAGAAAAGTTCAAATTTTGGAATACTGTTTGAAAAATTACTTATGGATGAAAAAATGCTACTGACTGTATGTGATTTCGCTCTATGTCAGGATTATGAGCTGTGCTATGATGGTTGCCTTCTGAGCTACAGTAATTGGAAGATGTGTCATGTCTTTTTGAAAAGTGTCAGGTCACATATTTTTTCATAAACCAGTGAGAATTACAGAAGACAAGTCACTGAAGCCATGACTTTGTATTGTAGTCCATATCTCACACATTTTTAGCATTGCCATCCACTCCAGTCATTGCCAAGCAGCATGTGTCTGCAAATGTGTTTACCTTGCTTGTTACATTTTTGACACAGACGAGTGAATCACACAACACTATTGCAGCAAAATTTGTCATAAAGTTGGAGACGTGTATTGGGTGCATTCCTCACCCCCTTATGAAGGCTGAGTCTACACAATGGAAGTCACCAGAATCACGAAGGTCGAAGATGACAAGGCAGCTTTGAAAAAGGGTGAAGCTTTTACCCATTCTTTTCCTTTTTTTATTTTTTTATTAAATATGCTCTAGAAAGATGTATGATCAATAAAGAATACAGCCCAGGAGTAGTTTCCCATTACCTACAGGATGCAATGCATTGCAGGAGACCAAAACTCAATTTTTTTACGTAACACAAGATCACATAGTCACAGCATGCTCCCTAACTCTCCAGTGATGATTCCTTGCTAGTTTTGGTTGTTCTAAGGTTGAAGATGCTGCATATGGCTATTAGATTCGAAGGTAGAAATACAAATGAGATAAAGACGATTGTGAAAAAGATCTTGTAGCAATCTTACCTGAGAATGGCATGAAAATATGAACTCAGTGGAGCGTGAAATTTTTTCCCTGCAAGCTTAAGATTGGATGCTTTTCAATGAAACGTATATTTTGTTGTCAGGTTACCTAAAAAGGCTTATGAAACAAAAAAGTGCATGGTTATGAAGGTAAACATGTCACACAGAGTTATGAAAGTTCAGTTTTTTTTCTTTTTTCATACAACACCCATTTCCCACACGTGGGTGTGGGATAAGAGTATACTTCTTTTTGAAAGTTTGAAGGGGATGAAAATACAAAAAATGCATGATCAGACAAATAAAATACCACAGGATGTGACAAAGCGCAGCATTAGACTCTCAATTTGACAGCAAGTGATAAACACTAACCCATATAAGAATAGAAGATGCTTTGCAAAATTATGACGTCAATGAAAAAAGTAAACAGTGTACCTGAATTTAATTTGGCAACCATCCCCTTCAAAGCAGTCGCCTTGTGCAGCGATGCACTGCCCCCAAGACTTCAACCATGATTGGAATGCTCCCTTGTAGTCTCATTCTTAAAGTATGTCAAGCGCCATCTTTGATTCACACTGGATCTCCTCCATGGTGTCAAAACAGCGACCCTTCAGCTTGTAGTTCATCTTGGAAAAGAGGAAGAAGTTGCAGGAGCCAGTATCGGAGTTGGCTTCCTGCAGCTTCTCCCTCTTCCCCAAAATGAAATTTAAGCTGAAGGGTCGCCATTCTGACACCGTGGAAGAGATCCTGTTCAAAAGGCTGCTTCGAAAGGGATAGCGGCCAAATTCAATTCAGGTATATTGTCTGTTTTTGTAGGTGTAGTCTCAAAACTTTTTTTTACCACCTCGTTCATCAATAATGGAGGTGTGATGCATCACTACAGAACACAGCTATTTTGAAGTAGGGATGGGATGAGACTGAGTAGTCCCCTGTTTATAAATACAGTACTCCATGAATTTATATCTTATTAAACCCTTAACACCAGGCTTGTCTCGCCGCTCTTTCCCAGCCAGGAATACGCAGTGATTTTTGCCCCATTTTCTGAATTCGCCCCAAAAAAGTTTACCTAAAGTAATGAAACAACTGCTTTTGAAAGTAATAACCTTTGGCTCCTCGTTGGTGTTGTCAGTAGACCGACAGATAGATCAATATAATCACTATTTTTTTCTGATGTTTATATTTCAGTATCTATTTTCTTACTTTCCACGTCACAAAACTTCTCCAATATGACTTATGTATACAAAATTACTGTTTTTTGTAATACAGGAGAACCTCGTTTATCCGGCACCCTCGGGGGGGAGCGCATGCCGGACAACTCATTTTGCCGTTGTTTTGAGAGTTATCTTATGGAATCACCCAAAATCCCAATAAATACTGTGGTTTCTGGAGTTGTTGTTGTTGTTTTAGGGCTGCAAGGATCCTTGGGGAACACTATGAGCCCTGGTGATGTCCTATGATGCTATCACAGGCGCGGTAGTTGACACTGTCTTCCTCAGGAAGGCACAGGTTGAGGTGGATGATGGCGTGTTGCCGAGAGGGGGGAATGCCAGCCGCCGCCAGCAGGGTGGGCAAGTCAAAGGTGTGGTGACGTTCAGGGCGAGGAGTTGAGAATGTAGCACTACACGGTGTGAGTGGAAGCGCGGACACTGCAGCAGAAAATGTTCAATAATCTCCGGAAAATTCATGCACCAAGGGCAGTGGGGGTCAGGGACAGACGGAGGCGATGCAGGTGAGCTGTGAGTGTCGTGTGCCCCAGGTGGAGCGGGTGAGAGTGACATCCAGGCGCGGGACTTTTGTCCTTATCCACGGCTGGGGGGAAGAGTCACGCGGTATTGGCCCATGGATGGTGATGCGGAGGGCATCGCCGAGTGTGTTATTCCAGGTGGAGCGGCAGACCCGGAAGATCAGGCGTTTGGCCGCGGAGAGCGGCAGAGGGAAGGGTGTCGTGTTTACATCTGTTAAGGCCATCCTGGCAGCAGATCAGCCACCATCGTTGCCTGGGATACCAGCGTGGGAGGGAACCCACTGGAAGGCGATCTCCCACCCCTCGTTGGTAAGGTGAAGGGCCCTCTGGATGGTGTGTGACGAGGAACGTAGAGGATCGTGGATGGCAGGAGAGGAGGAGGTGGAGTGAGGAGAGGGAGTCTGTGTAGACCACAGCCTTGCCCAACTAAATTTCTGCCCGATTTTCTCAGTTTTTGAAATAATTATACCTAATTAATGCCTGGGTCGATTAGTGCTGTTGTTTTGAGGCTGCCGTGTTTTAAATGCCGGTTTAAATGAGGTTCTCCTGTATATCTTATAATGAAAGGCTATATACATAGATTTCATAAAACTTTCAACACTAAAATTCAGTAACATTCTGATAACCTTTACACATTACACTCTTTGTAGCAGTACCCCGTGGATTTTCTAACTTACCCGTTTCCTAACACCCGTACAAAGGGGTGCCTGAGTCAGCTGGGAGGTTGGTGGAGTGAGAGGAGTAAGTCTCTGAGGAGCAAACCCAAGCATCATCGCAAATACGAGCTCTTACAAAAATTGTGCTGACGACTAAAGACTAACGTCACCCAGTGTTTAAGGGTTCAACAAAATAGAAAAGGTTAAGGAACAAGCATAAGAGTGATCCTGGGCACAATAGAGTGGCGCTTGAAGGTAGGAGCAATAACACCAAGGTGGAGAGCTTACTTAATGAAAATAATACGAGAGGCATTTAACTATTTATGGAGGAGAGGAGTTATAATTGTAAAGGGGAGGAATATAAAGAGATCAATTAAAAGTGAGGTCATGTGTGAAATGAATAAATAAAGTGTGGAAAGTCGCCTGAATTGGATGGGATCACATCAGAAATGCTTAGAAAAGAAGGAGATTGTGTGCTATAGTGATGGTTATATTATTTAATATATGCTGGGAATGACTTGTAGTACAGATAGACTGGCAAGAGAATGTACATTCTACGCTGTATAAAGGCATAGGGAACATGAGGGATTGTAAAATTGGAAATGAGTTTTCTAGCATACCAGGAAAGCTAATGTTTTATTCAGCTGAAAGAGTTAATAAGAAAACAGAATGTCAGATGGAAGGCTGGCTTCAGATGGGGGCGAGTTTGTGTTTTGGGTTAAACATAATATGTAAAAAATACGTACGGAAGAGATCTGTACATGACGTTTTATGCACCTGGAGAAACCATGTGAAAAAATCAACAGAGACAATGTGGCAGATAGCTACTTCAGATATACATACCCATACATGGGTATGTTCTGGATAAGTGGGAATGTAGTAAGAGCTATGGAAATTTTTTATCGGGAAAGTAAGGCATGTGTGAGGGTGGGTAGAGAAGAAGGGAATACATCCCAGTGAATGTTGAACTGAGGCAGTGATGTGTCATGTCTCCATGGTTATTTCACACACATATATATATAATGTTATGCATGAGCTATGCATATTAGGGTGGTGTGATTGCGTGTCTTGGTGTGTGTGTGTGTGTGTGTGTGTGTGTGTGTGTGTGTGTGTGTGTGTATGAGTGTATGTCGCGCGCCGCATGTGCTAGGGTATGTTGTCGAGCGACCTTGAAACCACACAGTGAGGCCCCGAGTGTGGTGTGGGAAAGAGGGAGGAGCGGGGAAGGACGAACTTTTGCATCGCCTCTGGCTGCGTCTGCACCAGTGAGGCATGAGGACGTGACACTGGCGTGAGACAGTCGCACCGCTTCGCTCCTTCCTCCTCCCGTGCCTTCCCCCCTGGTACCGCTGCCCTTGGATAGTTATACCGTCTGCGTGGATATACCTGATCTGCCCTTGGATAGTTATACGTCTCGTGTGCCTCTGAAGTGTGGACAGTTGAGGATGATACAGGATCTTGTGGGGTGACTGTCTGACTGTCTGCCCCCCCCCCCCCTCTCTCCCTCGGCTTTATACTTTGAAAACTGTATCTGAACCCCCCTAAGAAAAACCAAGGAAGGAATCAAGTTTTTTACTTCACCGTGGTAGGAGTAGATAATAACTCTTTGATCGGGTGTGACATACAGCTCGTTCTTACTCGCATACCTAACCCTTCGTCTGTAACGCCTTTCAGTATTCACAGTGTTACCTGGAGTGTGTTGGTGATGCGGGGGCGTAACAATATATTATATATATATATATAATATATATATTATATATAATTATATAATAAAATATATATAATATATATATATTATATGTATAATATATATATATATACATGTATATATATATATATATATATACAGTCAAACCTCGATATAACGGACAAAAGGGGTGAGGAGTGGTCCGTTAAAGCCGATTTCCGTTATAGCGAGGGTATTTTTCCAAGGGTGGAAAAATATTTTAAAAAAAAAAGGGAAAAAATTTGTAAAATAAATGAGAAATAATCACAAACACAAACCAAACTGTGTGCTATTTTTGGGAGGTAAACAGTGACTGGCACTACATGCTGAATTTGGCCCGCTCCTACAACGTGAAATAAATGAGAATTAATCAAAAAAAACACAACCAGAACGTGTAGCTAGTAAAAGCTTCAAGCTCTAGGAAAGGTAAACAAAATTACTACGAGCCAGATTCACCTTTTGGCTTTCAAAGGTATTGTTTATCTAAATTCATGGGATCATGCTCATTATTTATATTATTAGAAATTTTTGGGGAGTGGGGAAGTGCAGCCATACAAAGTCACTATTTAATCATAAAACCTGCCCGTTCCCTAGAAAAGGTGATTTAATTTTAGTGTGAAGCAAGTAAGCACGCCACGCCAAACCTAATAGTCACTATTTAAACAAAATAATTTTTTTTTTACACACCTTAACCATAACTCCACTAGCAACAAAAGGCTCCTTCCTTATAAATATATCTAATATGTGAACAGCAAAATCCTTAAAAACCTAAAAAATCCAAAGTAAAATGAAAAAATAATACAATTATGTTGAGTTGACAATTAGAGCTGGGAATAAGCGTTAATATGAAAAAAAGAAGGAAAAAAAAAGAAAAAAAAAAAAGTCCTGCAAAATGGATGTCCGTTATACTCGAAGTCGTTACATTGAGGTCGTTATATCGAGGTTTGACTTATATATATATATATATATATATACACAAAATTTTAATTTTATAATATATATATTATATTTTATATATATATATATATATATATATATATTTTAATATATATATATATAAAATATATATATATATATTTATATATATATATATATATATATGTATATATATATATATATATATAATATTTTATATATATTTTATATAAAATACACATATATAATACTATATATTATAATAAAATTACACATATATATATATATATAAAATATATATATTTATTATTAATATAATATATATATATATATATATATATATATATATTAATATATATATATTATATATATATATATATATATAATATAAAATATATGGAGTGGTGAAGGAGGTGAAAGCCAGGCCAGGGGAAAAAGAGGCTAGTCCGGGTTTTTATGGAGATCAAAGACATTGGGAAGGAGTCAGTTACTGCTTGTAGATGATACAGCACTTGTTGCAGACTTCAGAAAAGAAGCTACAAAGTCTAGTTATGAATTTGGAAGATTGCGTAACAGAAGAGCTGAAAGGGAATAAAGTGAAAGCATACAAATTAGATACAGTAAGGAAGGAGGTATAAGAGTGCTGCCATAGTGTGCAAGGCCGAGAGGCTAGAATAGGTGGAAAAGTTTCAAATTAAGGAGTGGACATGGGGGGTGGAGGGGTCATGGAGGCTGAATGAGGCCCCAGGTGGAAGGTAAGGTTTCAAGAGCCCCTAAGGAAGTTTGGAGTAAGAGAGATCTTCTGCGGAGGCATGGTGTATTTTTTTAAGGAATGTAGCTCCAGCTACTTGGGATGGCTGCAAGGGCACGACATAATGGAAAGGGAAAGGGAATTAAAAGCAATGCTGAAAACTATATGTTTTAGGAAACAATATCAGGGGGGAGACGGTTTGATAGTTAAGAACAACGGGTTTCAGAGATATATCCACAAACCGGGGGTAGCCTACTAAAGAGAGCAGCCCAAGGAGTACTGAAGTAATATGGTCATATGGATAGAATGGATGATGAGGGAATGATAAGATGATATATGTATCATGTGGTTATAAGGCCGTTAGCCATGGTAGGCAATCCACCTAGGAGAGGGACAACTTTGACATACCCTTTTTGGGCCCATCCTATGCTAGGTGGAAACAGGAAAAGGGGTTTGGCATGAGCCAAAAAATCATGAAATACATGACCAAATTTACCTAAAAAAAAAGGGTTATGACATCTAAATAAAAAAAATGTGTTGCACTTGAGAGTCATGGAACATTATGAACAATATCCATAGATAAGGGTAGAGCTGAAAATTGCTCTCCGCCCCCCCTAAGAAAATCAAAAAAAACTCTACGATAAAGTAAATGCTACTTTGCAACAAAATTGCAATATTTTTTTGTAGGTCAGAACTACAAAACATATGGACCAGTTAGTACTACTACTATGTTCTTTCCCCATTAAAAATTGATAGATATAACCATACTCCTGCAAAAAAGAAAAAAAAAAAATGAAAAATATTGAAAATCAGGTAACACCAAGGGGGGGGAGTGTCCAGGACTGGGCAGTAAACATGGAAGGCTCAGCAAGCACAAAATATACCAAGGCAAAGGTTTACTAACTATAAATATAAACCACCAACAGCCTCACAAAACATCTCCAAACATGATTGTGTGCAGTGTGTAGGTACTTCCCCGGAAGTTTCAGGTCCCTCCGTAACACTCTGGTTCAACCACCAGATCAACTTGTAAACAATGGAGAGGTAAGTGGCGGCGACGGGGGAAAGGGACAGACGATGGCTGGTCAGGACCAGTTGAACAAGAGGGCTGGGAGGAGATACTCAAAACAGCCCACGATTCAGCAGTAACCCGGAAGAACAGCTAGAGGTTGGAAGCTAGTGGCCTGTCTGCTTGGGATCCATTGGGACACTGCACTCTCACCTAGCATTTAGAGTGGGCAGGCGATGAAGCAGGGTGACGAGGTCAGCCCACACTATCAAGCAGGCGGTGAACCACTAACGGGGCTCGTAGGCCATTCGAGTGAGCTGGTGATGCAGGTGAACGAGCGTGTCATCCAGCTCGGTTGATTTGTGGTATTTTTTGCCTTTACCAGGCCGCTATACGAATTATTGCAAGTAGATTCACACAAACTGCCAATATAGACAAAAGGAACTGCAAAATGAGAAAAGATTAGAGTAACACACTTAGGATTAAGTATGAGTGGTGCAAAAAGAGTTTAGGGTGGAAGTGGGGTACATACAGTTTGTTTGGTACTCAAATTACAAGTTTAATTTTTCCTTGATGAGCTCGTAACTAAATTTGCTCGTATATCAAATCAATTTCCCCATTGAAATTAATTGAAATACCATTAACCTTTTTCCAGCCCCCAAAAAAAAAAACCCCCAATTTTTTTACGGGTACCTATATGACTGGACTGCACTCACCCTCTGCCATTTGCATTCGCCACTGTTTACACTCTGTGTACCCGCTGTTGGAAACAGCAAACAGCTGTTGGAAAAAAGCTGTGGGTGGAACCCGCCGCTAAACGTACTGCACTCACCTCTTGCCATTTGCATTTGCCAGTGCACTGTTTACACTCTTGTGTATCAGCTGTTGGAAACAGCTGTGGGTGAACGACGCTAACGTACTGGGACTCACCCTCCGCCATTTGCATAGCACAACACAACAGAAACTTCCACGCGAGGTAACCACGTGAAGTGAACGAGTGAGACGCGGGATGCTGGGCGGATGCTGTGGCGTTCGCTGCGCCAACTAGCGGCGGCGTATCTGAAGCTCGTCGTAACAAAAAACCCAAAAAAAAAAACAAACAAAAAATCGCTCGTAATCGGATATTGGCTCGCAATTCAAAGCAAAAATCGACCGAGCTACTGCTCGTAACTCGGAAAACTTGTAAGTTGGGGCACTCGTAAGTCAAGGTACCACTGTACATGTATTCAGCTTTAGTAAATTTGGGCCCCCATGTTGTCTGTCCCTGCTATATGAACAACTCTGAAAAAGTACATCTGGAGATTTCCAGGCACACTGCAACACCCTGTCAGTTTTCCCCTTAAAAGACTCTAGATGAGAAAGAGGTGTGTGATCTATCTCTAGGATGAACTTTCTCCTTCGAAGGTATAAGTCAAATTGGAGCACCCCAAAGACATTCTTTGCAAGACATTCTTGCTCAATGGTGGAATACCTTTGGGTTCTGATCAAGGAGCTTCCTACTTGCATTGGTGACAGGATGAGGGCAGCCACATGGTACTGTAATAGAACTGCACCAAGACCACGGTTAGAGGCATCGGTTCCTGGGATGAGGCCGAACGGCAGTCTGGGATCCGCAAGACTGTTTTCCGATGACAGGACTTGAATCAGGTGTTTAAAAACATTCCAATATGTTGTGACTCCAGAGAAGATGTTCCTGTACTTCCTTCTTCAACATATCAGAAAGAGTCTGGGTATCAAGTCACGTGTGATTTTTTGGC
Source organism: Chionoecetes opilio (assembly GCA_016584305.1). Taxonomy (NCBI): domain Eukaryota; kingdom Metazoa; phylum Arthropoda; class Malacostraca; order Decapoda; family Majidae; genus Chionoecetes; species Chionoecetes opilio. Next base: position 73,393 of record JACEEZ010019479.1, read on the forward strand.
CCCCCCCCCCCCCTTTTTTAACCTTATCCCATCCCCCCGTTTGAGATTTTTTTTAAATTTAAACCCCCTTTTAAAATTTAACGGTAAAAAAAAGGAGGTCCTTTTCCCGGGACGGGTTTTAACCCTGACTTTGTTTTTAAAAAAAATGAAATTAAAAAAAACCCTTTCGGGGCTTGGGTCAAAAAAAAAAAAAAAAAAAAAAAAAAAAAAAAAAAAAAAAAAAAAAAAAAAAAAAAAAAAAAAAAAAAAAAAAAAAAAAAAAAAAAAAAAAAAAAAAAAAAAAAAAAAAAAAAAAAAAAAAAAAAAAAAAAAAAAAAAAAAAAAAAAAAAAAAAAAAAAAAAAAAAAAAAAAAAAAAAAAAAAAAAAAAAAAAAAAAAAAAAAAAAAAAAAAAAAAAAAAAAAAAAAAAAAAAAAAAAAAAAAAAAAAAAAAAAAACCCCCCCCCCCCCCCCCCCCCCCCCCCCCCCCCCCCCCCCCCCCCCCCCCCCCCCCCCCCCCCCCCCCCCCCCCCCCCCCCCCCCCCCCCCCCCCCCCCCCCCCCCCCCCCCCCCCCCCCCCCCCCCCCCCCCCCCCCCCCCCCCCCCCCCCCCCCCCCCCCCCCCCCCCCCCCCCCCCCCCCCCCCCCCCCCCCCCCTTTTTCCCCAGTAAGGGGGGGGCCCAAAATTTTTAACCTTTCTTGTTTGGCAGCCAAGGGATTTGCACGGGGATGCCAATTATATTTTGGCTAAATTCCTGGGATTAATGACAGGGTTGAACTCTGGAAGAACAAGGGGATAAGTTGTTTAGCCTTCCCACCCGGGTAGTAACATTTGTACCGGGGCATGGGTGGCAACAGTCACCCCGAAAGGACACTGGTTGGTTGCTAAGTTTCTTGGGGGTTGACTGAGTAGGAAAATGTCCGAAGAAGAGTCCAGGAGGGCCTCATGGCACAGACCCTGGGAGATGGGGGCATCGTTGGATCCTTCGCGCCAGGAATTTTCCCAATCAATGCCCCCAAAAACTTATAGGGGCTTTATCCCCATCGCCCCACCGATAAGTGGGGCAACGCAAAAAGCACCACATGAAAAAACTTTCCCACCCCCAAGTTTCACCCGTGGAACTTTAGGGCGGGTCTGACTCATATCGGCAGGAAGGCCCTCCTGGGAACAATACGCAGGAACCCCCGTGTCTCTGATAAGGTGGGGGTCCAGGAACCTTTAAATCGTACCTAAAAGGGGCATGTGAAAGTGGCATGCGAGCCCATTTGTTGGCTAGCTAGACTGCCTCCCCCCTCTGCAAAGCCTCCGGTCACCTCTTGAATAAAGTCTCAACTCTGGTTTTGGAAAAAAAAAAACTGGTCAACAAAACAAACTCGTTGGGGGTGTTAAAGGCCTAAAGACATAGAGGCCCCAACCTGCCTAAAAACCGGGTGAGATGGATGAAAAATTGTAGATAATTTTTATCAAATCCGAAATTTTGGGGCACTACGGAAGTTCAGTTGAAACCATCCGGGGGTTTTGGGCTGAAACCTTTAGGAGAGCTTTCTTTAGTTGGAAAAATCTTTAGTAATGGCAGAGGCAGAGAAGGTAAAGTTCAGCCGCCTTACCGGGAAATACTACCCAACCTCTATCTAACTTAAAAGTCTTTTTGAGGTAGCTCTGCAATCCTTTCGAGGAAATAGTATTGTTGACTCTTCTCCTTTTTGAAAAATTTGTTAACTTTGGTCCCTAAATTATCAAAAACGGGGGAAACTGTTTTTTCCCGGGGTGGCAATCGGGGTGAGCTCAATCTCCTTGTCGCTTGAAACTTGGCTAGCGGGAAATTCCCTCCTTCTTGACTTTCCTCTCTGCCTTTTTTTCTTTGGCTTTCCTCTCTTCCCTCTCTGGGGCCTGCTCATCTCTCTCGATGGCTTTTTGGTGAAGTATTTTTTTTTGGCTTAGGCAATCCCCTGAAACCAAATTTCTTCTGCCTGGGTTTTAAAGGGAGTTCAAAAGTAGAATACGGGAAAAAAATTAGCCCCCAAAAACAAAAAAAACAAAAATAAAAAACATTGCAAAAATCACAAAAAAAAATGAGTAACCTGCACTCGAAGGCCAAAGTGTAATGCTTAGCGCACCCAAAATACCTTTACAGAGGATTGTATGGTTGGAGGGTTCTCTCACCCCAAACAAAGCCTGAAAACGAGAAAAGAAAAAAAGATATGTGCTATGGCAGCAGGGGTTACGGGAAAGGGGGAAACCCTGATAACCCTTCCAAAAACAAAGACTTACTCACGACAAGTACAAAAAACATGGGAAGGACAAAACACAAATTTCCACCTCAGACGCTAGTGGGCATGTAGCGCTTAAACCAATAAAATCTTCCTATCCATGGTCAACCAAATCCTCGTAAGTTTGCCACTGTGCAATTTTCTTAAGCAACAGCTATCATACACTTTTCCATAAAAATTTTTATTTTGAATCTTTTTTTCTTAAAAATTAAATCAGATTTTTATTATTAGGGAAATTTTTTTAAAAACCCAAATTTTTTTCTGAGTGATCTCGGAAAAGGGGTAAGGAGGGGAGCATACTTTATGCTGCGCGGGGCCTTGGGTCCATCTCCTCGCATTAGCCTTTGACCTGTGGGGGGTGAAAACCCATTACCTGGGGAAACGGGTAGTGTGCACCGGGTTCCCAAAGTTCCTTTCCCCCATTTTCCCCAGCCCCATTTATCAACCCCGAAAGTGAGGATGAACACTGCATGGGCTGGCCCCGCAGACTTGCCCTGGCCGGTTTCAAACCGGGCCCCTGCAGATTCGACCAGGCACGCTGCCACTACCCCCACGGGGGCAACATTTATACAGTTAAGAATGGAAGGAATGGTAAACATCTTATTCATACTCAACATTATAAACAATGCTGAGGATTTTAAAAATTGCTCCAACTTTCAATAAACAAAAACTTTCACAATTTGCAATGATGACCTAAGAAAAAGAGATCTTTATACAAATTTAATGCTGGTGTCTTAAGTGAAATTTTGTAGCAATACCAAAATAAAAACATTACCTTCACCATATCCTAGAGAAGATTTAATTATTCTCCCTGAAGGCTTTTTGTGTCAAAAAAGCTCATGGGGCTGTAAACACGCCATGAAGACTTGGTCATGCATCGGGCTGGAAGCTCCTGGGGTAGCTGGAATCAAACAAAAAAAAGTAACGTAAATTCACGAAAAGCAAATGGCAACGAAGAAATTCATAACAGCTGATCCCTTTCAAAAAGATTACTCAAGTCAAGGGGCGATTCTAGCAATGAAAAACATTTATTGGCTACTTCATAAATGACATGCTTATAAAACACTGACTTTTAAAGCTTAATTTGATGCCAAAATGCAGACGGGCCTTGCTTAAAACTACTTCCAACTTGCTATGTCTCTTTCTTTTATTCTAAACTCTCCTAAATCAATGTCCTATCCACTCTTTACAGATGCTCTACCCCTGCTTTGTCCCAATGTTAAACTCTACATGAATTCTTCATTATAAAGGGACCTGCTGAGCGTAAAATTTTTTGATCATTCTTCAATTTCTAAACGGCAGAGCAAACCCTTGTTTTGCTCAATGCCTCAGAAACTAAATTCCTTTACCTATCTACCCCCATAAAACCACCCAGATAATATACTCCTTCTTAATAATACTCAATTGTCTTCCTTTTCCCACACAAAACATTCTTGATTTCCCTTTTTACAAAAAATTTTAAACTGGTAATTTCACATCTCATCTCTATCTGTAAAAGCTTCTATGATTTAGTGTCCTGTGGCTTTTGTGTCATTTTGTTCTCCACCCCAAATACCTACTCTGGAAGAGGTCTTTCTCCCAGTATGGAGCATGCTTTTATTTGGGGGGTGCTTATCATAAGCTTTCTTAAAAGGTGGGTAAAAAACCTTTTGCCTCATCAACTCTCCTCTTCTAACTAACTGTCTTTAATCTCTCAACCCCGCAGCAATATTTTTCCTCTTGTTATCTTATACCAAATTTTTCACGTTTCTGCTCAATTGAACTTGCTAAATGCATGCCTCCCCCTCCCCCCGGGCCTTGTTGCCAAGATCTACTACTCTCCTCATCCCTTTTCGTCCATCTAATGCAAGATTGAACATATAGTAAAAAAATAAAAAAATGATAATAATAAATATAAAAATAAGTATACTAATTCAGTAATTTTGTGTATAAAAAAATAAAAAAACTCTTTGGGGTTCCGAGCATTATATTTTAAAATTATCAACTCAGTATAAATACAAACTAGAAATTCATAGAATCACATTTTAATACACATTTTTAAAAGGGGATTTGGTCAACCCCTCCCGGGCAGGGTGAAATTCCCGGGGGGTACTTACGGGGGATGAGGGGGGCTCAGACTTTCATTAAAATCCCCGTTCCTCTCTTTCCATACCCCTTAGTGTCTCAATACACAAGAGAGTACTGCAGCCTGCACTCTAAAGACAATTCCTCTTACACCCCCTTACACTACTGCATTTACATCCTAACATTTTCACTAAAAATTTCTTTTTGGCGACCATTCACCCAGCCTGGGATCCCTTACTGGGGGGGGGCCCATAAATATCCCCAGGCGAGACTCAAGATGTCGCCCGGGTGTCTTGATACTTCTAGCCTTCTCCCCTTAAACTTTTTTCAAATTCACGCCTTAGATCTAACTTTCTCTCTGTCAAACATCTCTCTCCTCCTAAAAACCCTCATCTTCTTTTCCTCACCGAAACTCAGTTGGCTGTGAGCACTGACGCAGCCCTTTTTTCTTCTCCTCTTACTGTCCTATTTCATTTTAAATCCAAATTTGGCTTTTTGCGTAATTGCGCAATGACCCCTTTGCTCTGGGCCCAGGGCCTTTGAATCTTCCAAATTTTTCTACCATCTGCTTCACTTCAATTCACTCTCTTACTAAATTTATCTTGCTTATATCTCTCACCTAACTCCTCTGACTAGAAAAGTTCCTCAAACTATTTACATCAAAAGTGGGGGCACATTCATCTTTTTCCTTTTAGCTAAAATTTCCATTTTTGGGGCCAATGTTCACCACCACTTTGGTTTTCATCTTCTTTCACTGCCCAAACCTGGTAACAACCCTACAACTTTTCTCCCCTCCAAGACCTGAGCCTGGTGCAGCCCCCTACCCTATTCCTGACCGCCTTGGAGACACGCCCAACATTCTTGATTTTTCCTAACTCAAACCCTTCTGCTTACTCTGTGAAATTTTCCTCCTTTTGGGTTCCTCCGTCACAATCTTATTTCTGTAACCTGTCCTATCGCTCCGGTCCCCGCTGGGGACCACCTAAGGGGAGGTCTTCGGCACTTCAACTCAGCTAAGGGGAAAAAAACCAAAGGCAGTACAGGGAGGCCCAAAGTACGAGCTTTAGGTTCCACCGGGCATACTCGTAAGCGAAATCTCGTATAGGAAACACTAACTAATGGTAAATATGGGTTTGGGTTCCAGGACCCCTAAATTTAAAAAAAAAAAAAAAAAAAAAAAAAAAAAAATTCAATAAAATAACGTAAAAACAAAACAAACACACCGTCTTTTTTACCCACCGTACTACCTATTCTGTAGAAAAAGCATTCTGAAAGAAAAATAGCACAAAAAATAACAAACTACTTTAATTAAACAAAAAACTGCATAACAAGCAAAAAGACTTTAATTAGGGGACGACGTGATAAAAGAAAAGGTAGTGTAGCTCCCAAGGTTTGGGCTGCACACCTGCTAAATTTCCCCTAAGGTCGGCGCCCATATGCTTAAAATTTCCCTTCGGGCCGCCTTGCTAGGGGTGACCTGACTGCGGTCCCAAGGTTTGGGGGCCCCACACCTGGCAATTACCCCCAAATGTCAGGGTGCGCCATATCTTAATTACCCTTCAGGGGCCCGGGTTGCTAGGGTGACCTACTGGGTCACCAAATCCCCCCTTTTTCCACCCGGGAGTGGTAGGGGGTGCATTTTAAATTTATAAATTTTACTCACCCCTTTGAATGTCGTATCTTGGTTTTCGATCCGTATATAAAAAAACCCCAATTTACACATCTCGTATCATCGGATTTTCGTAACCGAATGCTCTTAACGGGGCCTCCTGTACTACTCTGATTTTCCATGGATTGATTACTGCTTCCATGCAAAGCCCCCCTCTTTGTGCAGAGCGCATAACTGAGGGCATAGTCTCTGCATGGAGGCATACATTTCCCCTACTTTCTCTAATCCTAACCCGTCAACCTTTGGTTTAAATCTGCTTGTTCTCATGTGTCCGAGATAGAGAGGGGGGGCCACAAACGGTACCGTAACTCCATCTCCTGAAACTCATGCCCTTTTTTTTCTGCCCTAAACATGCCAAAACTTTACTCCAACTTCAAAAAAATCTTTCATTCATAGAAAATTCAAATCTTTCTGAATCAAATTTCCCCTCGTGACTTTTGGGATCTAGCTAATACTCTCTAACAATTTTTTCTTCATCTTTCCCTCCCATGCTTCACCCAATGGGTCCCCACTGTCCCCTCTACTTCTAAAGCTGAAATCTTTTGCTCAAAAATTTGCTAAAATTCCCCCTCTGGCTGATGAAAGCTTGTTCCTTCCCCTTTTCCTCCACCCTCTACTATATTATGCCCGCATTAAGTCCCTTTAAAATATGTTTTTTTTGCCCTTTCTGGCCCAGATCCTCGGGAAGGGTTACGGTCCTGACGGAGTCCCCCCTATTTTTCTCAAAACTGTGCTTCTGTGCTTGCACCCTTTCCCGGTCAAACTTTTCCTCTTTTTCTATCTACTTCCACCTTTCCTTCTTGCTGGGAAATTTGCTCACATCCACCTGTTCCAAAAAGGGTGACCTTCTAACCTTCAAAAACCGTCCTATAGCTTTTTTACTTCCTGCCTTTCTAAAATTTTTGAATCTATACTTGATAAAAAATTCTAAAGCTCTACTGCTCACATCTTCTATCTGATCTCATACGGGTTTCCCAAAGGGCGATCTACTGGCGATCTTCTAGCTTTCCCACTGAATCTTGGGCATCCCCTTTAGGGGTTTTGGTGAAACTTTTGCTGTTTCCCTTGACATATCAAAGCTTTGATAAGTCTGGCCAATCTTTAATTTCCAATTACCCTCATTCGGTTTTTATCCTTCTCTCTGTACCTTTATTTTAAATTTCCTTTCAAACCGTTTATTGCAGCTACTGTGACGGACTTGTTTTTTTCTCTTAAATCTATCAATAGGGTGTTCCCCGGGGTTCTGTCCAATCACCCACCTCTTTCTATTATTTTTTAATGATCTTCTAAATCTAACTCAAAGCCCATCACTCCCCCTGATGATTCTACCCCGATTTTTCAAAATCGTTTATTAACGTCCAAATCAACACTAATTTATTCACGGAGAGATGCCCCCGACGCCTAAATTCTGCTTTCTATAATTTCTGTTTGGGGAAAAACAACCTTGTTTTGTTTAATCCTCAAAAACCCAAATTTTTTCACCTAAATCTACTCGGCAAAACCTCCAAAAACTATCCCCCTTCTTCAATGACACTCAACTGTCTCCTTCTTCTACAAAAGAACACTCAGGACTATCCTTTACTAAATCTAAAATGGAAAACTCAATCTCATCTCTTGCTAAAAAAAGCTTCTAAGAATTAGTGGCTGGGCGTCTCGTCCTTTTTTTTCTCCCTCCCAACTGCTTTCTCTCTAAGGGGCCTTATCCGCCCATGATGGAGTATGTTCCCCCATTTTGGGGAGGTCCCTCAAAAACGCTCTCCTAACAGGGTTAGCAAAAAACTTTTTTCCCCATCAATTCCCCTCCCCTGACTGCTTCCCCTTTAATCCTTAAAACACGCCCCAAAGTTGCTTTTTTTTGCCTCTTCACCGTTTTTTCATGCTCACTCTCTTGTAAATTTCTACTGCTGCCTCCCCCCCCTCTCGCGCCTCGGGTGCACAAACTTTTTTTTACTCTTCTCATCCCCATTCTGTCCATCTTCCCAATGCAAGTTAATCAGTATCTTCACTCTTTCATTCCCTTTCCTTATGATGGAAAAAATAGAACTCAAAAAATGATGTAATGCATAATAATGATCGCCTTAAGAATGATTGCGTGGGAGTAAAAATAATTACTATTTTTTTACAGCCCCAAAGAAATGGTGGGTGAAGTACCAAACCCCAGTGAATGGTAAGTACAAAAATTGTGCATGATAAATGTAGTTTTACTCTTTATAAACATTGCTGGGGTTTTTTTCTATTTTTTTTTTCTTAATATCACTCGTAAATTAAAAGTAGCTACCCTCTTTTTCCCCTCACCCCATTTTTTTCCCGATAGGCATCACATGGGCGGATAGTGGGTTTAAAACAGCCCAAAGCTGGCGCTGGATAAAGTCCAGGACGGATATTAGAACGACGGGAAAAAAGGGAGATTACTGTACTATAAAGAACTTTGTTTATTACAGTCAAAACCTGATAAACGGGCTAAAGGGGGGGGGGAGTATCCCCTTAAAAACCGATTGTCCCTTTTAAACGAGGGATTTTTCCCCAAAGGGGGGAAAAAAAGGAAAAAAAAAAAAAAAGTAAAAAAATGAAAATAATCACACACAACCAACTGTGTGATATGTTGGGATAAACATGACTGGGGACTACATGCGAAATTTTGGGCCCTCCTACACGTGAAATAAAAGAGAAATATCTCAAAAACAACCAGACCATTTACCTATGTTGGGAGGGAAACGTGACTAGCCTATATCTGGGATTTGGCCACTCGCCCACACTGTTCGGGACTGGATTAGGAAGGGTTTTGTATCCAGGCTCGCTCATTACTGCTTGGTATCATGAAATTTTATTATTTTAGTTGAATGTAGACAATAATCACTTGTTGCTATTATTCATACTAGAGTAAAGATAGAAATCTTTCAAGCGCTCATCCACGCCTGGGGCACGGCCGCGGGAGCAGCACGCATCATGAGACATTATAATCACCCCAAAAAAAAAAAAAGAAAAAAGTCTCCCGTAAAATGATTTGGTTTTTCCCTAAAATGTTGATGCTTTCTCTCCCGTCTGGCTATCAAACTCAGCTCTGTGAAAGGTAAAAAAACTAGAGCCAATTCAGCCGTGGCTTCCAAAATATTGCTTATTATCATGACTAAAAGCTATTTTATATATATTATATGGTTGTGAGTTTTCAGTTTTATACACTTTCACTATTAGGTCGTGTAGCACTGCGTTCCCTTGTAAGGGTAATTTAGGGGGTTTAGGTACAGGAATGTAGCAGTGGCCACGCCTAACACTAATAGTCCCCCTATTTTTAAACAATACACACCTCCCACTAAAACTGCAAAAAAGGCTCCTTCTTATTATCTTAATATTGATACATCAAAAATCCCTTTAAACCCCCAACATTCCCAAAATAAAATGAAAAATAATACAAAATTATGTTGAGTTACAATTCGAGCGGCTAAGGGTCTGATTGCAAAAAAAAAAAAAAAAAAAACCACAAACGGGGTCCGTTTACCGAAAACCGTTACATCGAGGGTTTCTGTATAATTTTGGGGGCCAATAGCGCATAGGGGTAATTTTTTTAAAGTAATATTTTTTCACATACTTTTGTGGTATTTTGCCCGTACTTAGAAACTGTCGGTGCAAAGTTTCAGGGTAATCGGTTGATATTTAAGGTGGGGATCGATCTTGAAAATTTCCTCTTTTTTGCCCCCAGGCATGACCCCGAAAAGAACTGAAGTTTGGGTTCTTGGGCCCTAGTGTTCCTACTATCCAGGGGCAAAAATTCCCCCCGTGGAGACGTTTTACGCGTTTTTCTATGCACACAAGGAAGAGAAGAAACGGTTTCGCAGGGCAGCTGAGGCTGCAAAGGAGGTCCCCCGACTTCTGGACCGAGCTAGATCCCCCCCATCGAAAACAGCGTGAGGAGGAAAATTACTGGCTTTTCGACGGTGGAAGATCCTGAGCAAAGCAGAATAACCCCTGGAGTCACGCCTGCCGAAAAACAAAAACCCTTCCAAAAAGTCTCCCCAAAACCCTTTTTGGCCCTCGCCCACTCCGACGCCCTCACTCTGATGACCCTTTCCCGAGACAAAGGGAAATTTCCTTTTTGCCCACGGGAAAAAGGGAGGCGGGTTCGATGGCTGGGCTGGGCAAGAAGCTAAAGAAACGTTTTCCACTGAAAGCTCCTCTCACTAGCCGTCAACAGACGCCAAAAGAGAAGAGATGGTGGGGCGGAGTCGTATCGTCTGAGTCACATCCACCAAAGCTGCACACACCCCTTCTTCTTCCCCACGCCGGGGTCGCTTCTCCACCAAAAGGGTTGAGGACACGGGGGACAAGTCCGCCTATCCCCTGATCCGTCCGAGCCCTTACAGAACTGGGGTCTACCGCCAAGCCCCTTTGAAATTTTGGGGGCTACGACAATAGCTTGGGGCCAACGATCCCAAGCTTTTGCTGAATCCCATCCATTTGACAGGCAAAAGCGAAGTACAGGGCCCTTTGACGAAGGACATCAAAGGACTTTTAGTCCTCTTTTCCCTCTTCTTTATTTGGACGGGGAAAACCTTCCCCAGGGCGATGGCATCGCCGAAAAACCCCTCCTCTCACGGAGAAGGAGGAGAAGCTCCTAGGGGTCCCGAAAAATGCACCCGAACTGTGATGCCGCCGCTACAGCTGTGTTCGAGGGTCTAGAAACTGGGGGTCCAGGAACGAGTCGTGGCGATGTGCTTTTACACAACCATGCCAAAACTGGGGCCATATGGGGATGCACCCTCTTGCAACAAAATCGGCTGACCCTCGTTTCACTTGCTTGCCGTCATCACGTCCAAACTTGTCCCCTTGAAAGGCCTTTTTTTACGTGTTTGGGTCATCTTTTTGGTCCTGAATCACCCTCTTCTCTCGCTTCAAGGGTGCTGGGCTTACATCAAACCCGTCGCAAAAAACCCTCCCCACCAACAAAAATCTGCCGGGGAAATCGGTCTCCAAAAGGGCATCTCATTCAAGTTTGAAAAAGTTGCTTCGCAAACAGGCCCATGCGACTTAAAGGGAAATCCTGAACTGAGCATCCTTTTTTCCCCGGCGGGCGCTTTCCGAAGACCTCGATCCGTAACCCGGAGCGTTCATCGGCGGGTTTGGGGGCGCGTTCATTTTTCCTCTAAAGAGATCTTGTTTCGGGAGCAGCTGACTGGATCGCACACCCCGAAATGTCACCCTCCACTTCTCATCGTTCGCAAACCCAAACTAGTCCTGCGATGGTTCGAAAAGACGGTTCCATCCTACGCTCCCGCCAACGTCTTTGGGTTTTGCTAAGGACACCTTCAGTACCACGCAAAAGTTTCGGAAAGGGCCCGCTTTTCCCCCTCTGAGCCCCCCATTTCTGGGACTTGGGGAAGATCTCATTGGCCTGTCAGTTCGACACACCTCCCTTCTCCACAACAACAATTGTCAGGCCCCCTTTTCTACGATGAAGGGGCCGAGGGGAAACCCCCCCCAAACGAATAAACCTCCCATCATCACAAGTTCCCCCGCGGCAACACTGCCCTCCTTCGCCACAAAAAATTTCCCCCCCCTCTTCGAAGCTCTTGATATCAAGACCCCTTCCTGTCCGCCAACCCCCCCAAGTGGGAGGAAGAGGAATCGTACGTCGGGCCTGCCGCCATCGAGGGCTTCGCGTCGTCAACGACACGCGACGAGGGGGGGCGCTCCAGTCCTTCAACCTCCGGGGTGACCCCAAAACGAGGAAGCGCCCGTTCCTCCTCCCAAATTGTGGGGGCCCATCGCCATCAAAGCCCCGGGGCCTCGAAAGGGTTCCCTTCCCCCCCCAGCCCGGGCCCCAATGATGGGGTGGCTCCCCTGATACCCCCCCCACCGAGGGCTAATCTCCCAAAGGGGGGCCCACCCTGCTGGGGAAGGGTTCCGGGTTTTCCGCTTTCAAAAGATACATCCCCCCTTATGGCCGTGCATAAGGGGAAATAAAAAAAGTTGTAATCCCCACCCCTAAATATCACCGTTAGGGCAAACTTTGCATACATGGTTTCTTGCTAATCACCTTAAAAACCAAAATAGGAAGAAAAATTCAAACTTTTGTTTTTATTGGCACCCAGTTTTTTAACTTTTATATATAATTTTTATATATATTATATATATATATATATATATATAATTTTATAATATAATATATATATATATAAAATATATATATATTATATATTATATATATATATTATATATTAAAAATATAAATTTAATTATATATTATATATATATTTTTTATTTTTTTAAAAAAAAATTATTATTTTTTTTATAAAATATATATATATTTTTTTTATATACTGTATAATAAAAAAATATTATTTATATTATATATATATAATATAATTTAATATTTAATTTTTTATATAATCCCATATTTCATTTGTGGCCCTTGCCCCATATTTGGCCCCAAAGGGGGCTGCGATGTCAAGAATTTGGGGCCCCCCTATTTCAATTGGACCCAAGCATCAGGGGCAAATACTCATGTGGTCAGGACATTCATTACCCAGCAAATTTAGGGGGAAGTGTGAGTCTCATCTCCAGGAAAAATTTTTCTATGGATATGTTAAAATTGTGTTTAACTTTTCCCGACTCTTGCTGCAAAAAAAATGAGAAATATCTAAAAACACAACCAGACCATTTTACCTATGTTGGGAGGTAAACAGTGACTAGCGCTATATCTGGGATTTGGCACACTCGCCCACGACTGTTCGGGACTGGTATTAGGAGAGGTGTAGGTATCCAGGCTCGCTCATTACTGCTTTGGTATGCTATGAAATTTCATTATTTTAGTTGAATGTAGACATATAATCACATTGAATTGCTATTATTCATACATATGAGTAAAGATATGAAAATACTTTCAAGACGCTCATCCACGCCTGGCAGCACGGCCGCGGCAGCAGCAGCAGCATCATGAGACATTATAATCACCCCAAAATAGTAAAAAAGAAAAAAGTCTCCCGTAAAGTGTTTGGGTTTTATCCCTAAAATGTTGATGCTTTCTCTCACCGTCTGGCTATCAAGCTAAAGCTCTAGTGAAAGGTAAACAAACTACGAGCCAGATTCAGCCGTGGCTTCCAAAGGTATTGCTTATTATCATGACAAAATGCTCATTTTTATATATATTTTTATGGTTGTAAATTTGCAGTTCTATACACGTGTCACTATTAGGTCAGTGTAGCACTGCGTGTCACCTTAGTAAGGGTAATTTAGGGTTTTGAGGTACGGGGAGATGTAGCAGTGGCCACGCCATAACACTAATAGTCACTTTTTTTAAACAATACACACCTACCACTAAATACTAGCAAAAAAGGCTCCTTCTTATATATCTTAATATGTGATACATCAAAACCCCTTTAAAAACCCAAGCATTCCCAAAGTAAAATGAGAAAATAATACAATTATGTTGAGTTGACAATTCGAGCGGCGTAAGTGGTCTGATATGCAAAAAAAACAAAAAAACAAAACTCACAAACGGAGTCCGTTATATCCGAAGTCCGTTACATCGAGGTTTGACTGTATAATTTAGGGTGCCAATAGCGCATAGGGGTAATTTTTCAAAGAAAATATTTTTTCACATACTTTTGTGGTATTCTGCCTCGTACTTAGAAACTGTCGTGTGCAAAGTTTCAGGCTAATCGGTTGATATTTAGAGGTGGCGGATCGATTTTTGAACATTTCCTCTTTTCCCCCTCAGGCATGACCACGAGAAAGCAACTGAAGTTTGGCTTCTTGGCCATAGTGTTCCTACTATCACAGGAGCAAAATTTTCCCAGCCGTGGAGACGTTTTACGACGATTTTTCTATGCACACAAGGAAGAGAAGAAAGGGTTTGCAGCCAGAGTGCAGCTGAGGCTGCAAAGGAGGTCCTCGACTTCTGGACACGAGCTAGGATCCCCACCATCGCAGAAACTAGCGTGAGGAGGAAGATTACTGGACTTTTCGACGAGTGGAAGATCCTGAGAAAAAGCAGAAAAACCCTCTGGAGTCACGCCTCCCGAAAAACAGAAGACCTTCCAAAAAAGTCCCCCAACCTTTTGGCCCATCGCCCACTCCGACGCCCTCACTCTGATGACCATTCCTGAAGACAAGGAATTCCTTCTTGCCCAGCGGGAAGAAGGGGGGGCCCGGGTTCGATGGCTGGTCTGGACAAGAAGCTGAAAGAATCGTTTGCCACGTGAAAGCTCTCTCTCACGTAGCCGTCAACAGACCCCCAAAAGGAGAAGAGATGGTGGAGCTGGAGTCGTCATCGTCTGAGTCATAAAGTCCAGCCAACGCTCCCAACACATCCGACTTCTTCTTCCGACGCCGGGGTCGCTTCTCCACCAAAGCGATTGAGGACACGGGGCACGAAGTCCGCCTTTATCCCCTGATCCGTCCGAGCCCTTGACAGAACTGGGGTCAGTACCGCCAAGCCCTTCGAATTGTGGCGGCTACGACAAGTAGCTTGGGCCCAAACGATCCACAAGACTTTTGCTGAATCCCGAGTCCATTCGACAGGCAAGAGCGAAGTACAGGTCCACTTTGACAAAGGACATCAAAGAGACTTTCAGTCCTCTTATCCCTCTTCCCTTTCATTAGGAGGGGAAGATCCTTCCTCAGGACGATGGCACTCGCGCCGAAAGACTCTCCATCCTCGTCACAGGAGAAGGATGGAGAAGCTCCTAGGAGTCCCGAAACTGCACTCCGGAACTGTGATGCCGCCGCTACAGCTGTGTTCGAGGCTCTAGAAGACTGGGGGTCCAGGAACGAGTCGTGGCGATGTGCTTCGACACAACCAGTGCCAACACTGGAGCCATCAATGGTGCATGCACCCTCTTGCAACAGAAGATCGGCTGACCCTCGTTTCACTTGCTTGCCGTCATCACGTCCACGAACTTGTCTTGAGAAGGCCTTTTCTACGTGTTTGGGGTCATCTTCTGGTCCTGAGATCACCATCTTCTCTCGCTTCAAGGACTGCTGGTCTTACATCAACCAGTCGGGAATAACCCTCCCACCAACGAAGATCTGCCGGAGACTCGGTCTCCAAGAGGGACGATCTCATTCAAGGTTTGAAACGTTGCTTCAGACAAAGCAGGCCCCATGACGACTATAAGGAACTCGCTGAACTGAGCATCCTTTTCCTCGGCGGGCGCTCTTCCGAAGACCTCGATCCGTAGACCCGGAGCGCTTCATCGAGCGTGGGTTTTTATGGCGCGTATCATTTACGCTCTAAAGATGATCTTGTTTCGGGAGCAGCTGACTGGAGTCGCACACCCCGAGAAAAGTCAGCCCTCCAGCGTTCTCATCGTTCGCAACCGAGATCTAGTCCTGCGATGGTTCGAATCGACGGTTCCATCCTACGCTCCCGCCAACGATCTTGGATTCGCTAAGGACACCTTCAGTACCACGACAAAAGTATTCGGAAGGCCTGCTTTTACCACTCTGAGCCGCCATTTCTGGTACTTGAGCGAAGATCTCATTGGCCTGTCACTGTTCGACACACGTCTCCCTGTCTCCAACAAAAAAGCAATTGGGACAGGCCCATTCTCTACGATGAAGGAGCCGAGGAACCCGCCAAGCGAATAAACCTCCCATCATCACAAGTTCCTGCGGCAACACTGCCCTCCTTCGCCACAAAAAATTCCCTCCGCCTCTTCGAAGCTCTTGATATCAAGACCGACTTCCTGTCCGCCAACCCTCGAAGTGGCAGGAAGAGGAATCGTACGTCGAGGCCTGCCGCCGAAACGAGGGACCCTTTGCGTCGTCAACGACACAGCCGAGCGAGGAGTGGCGCTCATCAGTCCTTCAACCTCCGGCTGACCAAAGACGAGGAACAGCGCCAGTTCCTCCTCCAAGTTGTGGAGGCCCATCGCCATCAACAGCCCGGGACCTCGAAGGCTTCCCTTCCCCGGCCAAGCCGGCCACAATGAGTGGGGTGGCTCCCCATGATACCCCCCCCACCGAGGGGCTAATACTCACCAAAGGGGGACCACAGCCCTGCTGGGGAAGGGATGTCCGGCTTGTCCGCTTTCAAGAGATGACATCCCCTCCTTATAGGCCGTGCATAAGGGTAAAAAAACAAAGTTGTAATCCGCCACCCCTAAAAAATCAACCGATTAGGTCAAACTTTGCATACGATGGTTTCTTGCATAGATGCACCATTAAAAACCAAAGTAGGAAGAAAAATTCAAACTTTTGTTTTTATTGGCACCCTACGTATTTATATATACATATATATATATTTTATATATATAAAATTATATATATATATATATATATATAATTATATATATATATATATTTTATATATATAATATATATATATATATATATATTATATATATATATTATATATATAATATATATTTATATTATATATTAAATATTTTTATATATCTGTTTTATTTTAAAATATATATATATTATATAAATATATATATATATATTTTTTATATTATATACTGTATATATAATATAATTTTAAATTATATATTATATATATTTTAATATATATATATAATATATATATATTTATATATATAAAAATTTCGATATTTCATTTGTGGCCCTTGCCCTATAATTTGTGCCCAAGGTGGTCTGCGATGTAAAAGAATTTGGCCCACCCCTGATTTCAAATATGGACCACAAGACTATAAAGGAGCAAATACTCATGTGGTCAGGACATTCATTACCTAGCAATGTGAGGTGGAAGTGTGAGTCATAAATCTCCAGAGATATATTTTACTATGGATATGTTAAAAAATTGTGTTTAACTTCTCTGACTCTTGCTGCAATAAGTAGCTTTGTAAAAATTTTCATACATAACAAGATGGATGTAGCAAAAATATATATTGGATGCATTGTCAATGAACATACAATCAGCAGGTCTGCAAATTAATAACATAAAAGGATTAATTCACAACCCATTACCTTCATGAATGCAAATCCTCTAATGAGAGAGGTTGTGAGAATGACTAGTATCAGCTTCCATACACTGTCTGGAAGTAGTGACGGTCAGGATTGTCTGCCATATTGTCACTGGTCATAGTCTCGTTTTTTCCCCAAAAACACAGTGGTGTTCTGAAAAAGGGAAAAATCATTATTTGATAAAAAATGTGTATTAGGTCAATACTTTTCTATAAACTTTACTATAAACATTCCAAACAGTGGCGGCTCGGGCATAGGGCTGCAGAGCTGCAGCACCCCCCGACACTCACTGCCAGGTGTATGATTCCTTTACAGACACAGCAGAATTGATTCACTACTAACAAATATATCATAAAAAAGTCATTATAATTATGTTATTTAATTATTTTCAATACATTACTAAGTGAATTTTCATTAAAAACCGACCAAAATTTTAGTTACTTTTATTTTGCTGTACATTCAATACAGCAGATACGGCCAGCTCGATTAGCTGCTTATCCCCCCCGTGTTTACATTGCATGTTTGACCCCAAATAGGGTTTTATAGGAGGAGCAGCATGTTGCCTCTAGCGTGAAGCCCTATATACCCTATAAACTATACCTAGGCAGTCATATTTTTTAAATCTATTTTCGTGTATCAATTAGATAGAAAGCCTGAAAGTGCAATGAGTCGATGCGTGAAATTGCAATGTTTTGAGTCAATCTCCCATCATTGGGGCGGGGCGAGCAGCCTACCCATAACACAGGGGAATGCGCGGCATGCTGCCTCCTCCTATATAACCTCCATGGTTCCGTCCGAAACCCGTGAACATCAACTACAACTCATACCTGAGGTAGGTCAAATTTGTGTATCCACAGTTGTGTTAAGCTTGCAGTCCCTCCATTTATTTCCCCTTCACACCACACTACATATACTCAAATGACTATCACTGTTTCGATTGCCCGACTACTCGGTTCGATTCCCCCACACAAGTGAAATGTTACACACGAAACTAGTGTTCATTCAGTCCTCTACCACTCAGGGACAGCATACACACCAAGGGTCCGTTAAGTACAAATTATATTTTTATTTATAGTTAGGAATTTTAGATAATATAGGAATATTTTACTGTTTCTTAAGAAAATAATTTTTTAGTGTTCGCTTTTTAAGCATTGCAATATATTAAATTTTCAACTATTTTTAGCCTGATGATGCCAAGTGCCTTTTGGCGAAACGTTGCGCATGAAAAAAACCAAAGTATGCGAGTGTCTTTGTCACCTGAAATATCAAGATTAGTACTACCAACCTAAGAAAATCAACTATTATATATATATATATATAATATATAATATATTATATATAATGTCAGTCAGTTACACTCCTAACTATATATTAACATTGCATAATATTACTAGTGAATTACACCTATAAATTATTAAACAAGTGGTCACGGTATTTATAAACCTTACATTACAGGATAGGGTGCATGTTAATAACATCAAAAAGAATCACGGTATTTTAGAAACATTATAAACATATAATTATATATCTAGTAAGGTATATTATTAATTATACGTTTATCTTCCTCCTATGGTTTCACCGTGAGACCCCATGAAACCTTTGCCTTCAAAGTTATGTCACAGGACAAAGGCATAGTTTGTCAGCATTAAAGTATAGGATCAACAAGAAAGTGATAAGAAGCCCAGAAGAATCACGAGGAGAAAGGGGAGAAGCACCGAGACGCCACCATACAAACACGCTATGCATCACTCGCCCCATCCGACACTCCGGACTGTGCTAGACATTCATGGTACTTGGTTGTAATCCTCTACGCTCCTCACTGAGACTCTAAATAAAGTTGTACAAAGCTGAAGTACCATTTTAAACTCATGACCAGATAGTCTGTACAATTATCAGAATATATAAATGGTGGCATACGCGGGTGGAATATAAACGAATTATATAAATGGTGGCCTGCGGTGGTCATAATTATCTACACCGGCGAAGGATATATATATATATATATATATATATATATTATATAATATATATATATATATATAGATTATATATATATATTACAGTAAAAGCCTTAAACTCATCACGATAGGGGCCTCTGGCCCTGGCCGAGTTATTCAAGTGCCGAAGTTATGCAAGTACTCTGATAGGGGTAAAAAAAAAAAAAAAAAAAAAAAAAATACAGTACTGTAAAAGCATACAAAAACTACACTTACCAGTTTGCAAACGGTAGAATGTGATGGATTTTATATCAAACTCAAGCACAAATAGCACGCATGTGGACGCACCTGCATCCATCCTTGCCAGCACTTTCAACCTTTTCCTGCAGGCCTCAGGGGGACTCTTCAATTTCCATTCCCTTCCTTGCCCGGAGCAACCTGCCCCGTGATGGAGCTGACATCTTGATATAACAGGACTGTATGTGTAATCCAAAACACGTAAAATAGATGGAAATTAAAGCAAAGGTCAGGAACCAGTGCGTCGGCCTGCGCCGTATTTTTGTGTCCAAGCACCGTCTTGGATTAACGAATCCCACAATCCACATAACAATTGCGGAAAATGTGTGTTATTACTACTTTAGTGATATTGTTTGCAATGTTTGCATTGATTATTTATTTTGGCTCCTACCAAGTTGTTGTGTTTTTGAAGCAGAAACACCAATGCTTTTTTCCAATTTCGACAAAAAACGGAATTTGTTCCAAGACGGGGCTTTGACGACATAAAACGGCTCAGCTGGACAGCCTACAAGCTCGTTCCCGACCTTTGCTTTTAACTTTGCCACCTCTTTTACCGTGTTTTGGGATTACATCATCAGTACTATATTTCAAGATGGTCAGCTCCATCACGCAAGGGTGTCTCGAGCAGGAAGGGAATGAAATTGAAAGAGCCTGAGCCTGCAGGAAAAGATCAATAAGGACAAAAAATACGGACTTTATGCGCATGACGAGATGCCGAGAGTCGTTAAGCGAAGAGGATGCAGTTTATAACCTTAATATGCCGAGATACATTATTTTTTTGTCCGACTTTCTGTTTACATGTTCAAACAAGAGGTTTGCGAGGGCATGAATGGTGAGTTTGTGAACACATGAGATACAGTTTAGTGAGTCTGTAGCAGAGGGTTAGCGTCACCGGGTGGCGTTCTCGAAGACCCGAGTTGATCCGAGTGGAGACCCTAAAAATCCATTGAATATCTTTCATGCACCGTCGAGTGGCCTCAAGAACATCCACATGCCCTGTCCATTACACTCCACCTTCGACTGTGAGTGTATGGAGGACCACAGGGGCGGCAGGAGCTCTAATCACAGGTGTCAGTCCCAGGGCCGGATTAAGGGGGGGGCTACCTGGGCTCTAGCCCCAGGGCCCCCCACCAAAAGGGGCCCCAAAACCATATGTATATTAGCTTAAGCAGTAATATCCAAAAATTGGCAAGTTACAAAAACCAAAAAATAGTTGGCCTGTCTCTGTTTCCATCCTTTATCTCTGAATTACCAGTCTATGCATTAATAGTTCTTGGCCAAACTATGCCTCCAATAATACCCACAAATGTGCTTAATTTTCGTGCGAATATAGGGCCCCCACAAAAGCTGAAGCCCCAGGGCACCCCGGCTCTTGATCCGGCCCTGGGACGGTCACTATAAACAATCTGCCTGCGCCACCAACGGGCGAGGGCCAACCATCACAAGCCCGCGAGTGAGCCTCCAGGCCTACCATTCCCACCCCTGCTAAGCTACGGCCTACATGCGCGATAGGCATAGGTTTTGTAAAAAAATAATAATAATATAAAAAAATAAAAAAAAATATAAAAACTTTGCCTTTGCCATGCCGAGTTATATCAAATTCGAGTTATACAGTGCCGAGTTATAAGCTTTACTGTATATGCCTGAGTGATATATGCCGAGTATATATATATATATATATATAATATATATATACTCTATATATATATATATATATATATCTAATATATATTATAATATATATATATATATATATATATTTACAGGAGGTCCGAAGATACAAGGCAGTTAGGTTCCACCTGGCATACGCTTTAAAGCGAAATCTCCTCGTATAACGAAACACATAACTAATGGTAAAATATAGGTTTGGTTCCAGGCCCCATCAATAAAAAAATAGTAGAAAAAATAAAACAAGACGTGCTTTTCAAACTAAAATAAACTATATAGCAAACACAAACAAAGCACCCAGCCTCTATATACCCACACGTACTACCTATTCTGTAAGAAAAAAGTATTCTGAAGAGGAAAATAGCACACAAATAACATAACTGCATATTAATTAAACAATACAACATGCATAACACTCACAAGTTTGGTAATGTTGTGTGGGGGAGACAGGAAGCGGGCAAGTGGCAGCTGGAGAGTCCTGGTTTTCTCTCTCCGAGGCTCGAGGAGGAAAACTAGGGGTGACCTGCGTTTGCAGGGATGACCGGGTTAGAGTTCTTCCTCCTCCCCTTGATCACCTGAGCTCCCTTCACACATTCCATAAATCGAGCCACGATTAGCGCACAATTTGATTATTGACGCTATCGTGAAATTTGTCCACGATAAACGCGACCACGATAGCCTCACAACAATGTCACGCGCCTGTACGTCTTGTGTTCATGACGGTCGTGGATGGTCACGATGGAGTCATGACATCAATCAATCAATTGGGCGGCATTACGCCGGGGGGCGCGTCGCCTCGCCCACCCTACGACGCCCACTACCGGGGGTCACCAACGCGCGAGTTTCCCATTGCAGGCTCCTTTCCCATACAAGCAGCTCTCGACAAGAAAACAATCCAACTTGCCCCAGCCACAAGCTTGTGCGGGCCGCCCCCTTGGCTCCTCCACGCCGGATTGTCTCTTACAGATACAACCCGATGGGAAGGATCGGTTTTCAGGCGGTAGCGTGCCACATGACCATATAGCGCAAGTTGGCGCTGACGGCCTATGCAGTAATAGGCCTCGATTCAGTATTCACGGTTGCAATCGCTGATTTGACACGTAATCATCCCAGCGATACCCCATGATTCTGCGAAAGACCACTTATTACAAAGGCATGATTCGTCTCTTTCAAGTCATATGTTAGTGTCCATTCTCACAACCACTTAGAGTAAGACAGGGATAACAAGCGACTTGAAGATCCGGATCTTTGTCCTCCTGCACCAGGTACCCGCAACGCCACAATTACTCCCGCTGAGCGAGCCATAACCACCGTGGGCTATGACAATCCGCCGTAAGGACTTCTTGAAGTGACCCCGCCGTCATTATGGACCCTGCGCTCCAAGTATGTAAAACTTTCCAAGACTCAATGTCCTCGCCACACGCCTATGAAAAGACTGTACTGCTTCATCTATAAGTCTCCAAATCCTGGACCTTGGTCTTGAGCCAGGCGACCTCAAGTCCCAAAGGCTTTGCCTCCTAGTTGCAAGCGCCGTCGAGGGAGCCATCACCAGGACCTCCAGTGGACTCAGCAAAGATTACTGCATCATCGGCAAAACAAGATCAGTGATCTTGGTCTGTTGCGACGGACGCTCCACAATCACTTTTGATCATAACCTTGTCCACTACCCAGTCCATACAACGCGTTGACAAATTGATGGGGCAAGCGACGCACCCTTGCCTCACTTACTGTATTCACAGGAAAAGAAGTGAATACACCGGCCCCACCACTGTCACCTCACTCTCAGTCCCAGAATACAGACAGTTATCAAACCAATAGTTCCTTGCAGGAATCCCTCGAGTTAGTCGCCAGAAGATCCTAGAGTGATTTCACGATGCACTGTGAGTTCCAAACGCCTTCTGGAGATCAACATAGCTGCAAGCATCCCTGTCGAAACTCACGTCGGCGTTCCACCAGGACACGAAGCGCTAGTATGACAGCGTAAGACAATTTGCCGTATCGTAGTCACATACCATCATTGTACGTTGGTCATTGTTAACTTTTGTTCTTGTCCTAATAAATCAATATGCCATGCCAGCTCTGTTGCTGTGATTGCAATAGGGAGTACTGTATGATTGCTTAGTACTTTCCATGGCAGGTACAAGATCAAAGTGAAATTAATTTAGACTGAGTAGAAATTGGAACAAAATCCTAGCAATTTACCACGGAGCAATCATGGTAGGTGACACAAAATAATGAGCACTCGGTCACAAAATGTGAAACTCAACTGTCATTTGTCGTCCCGATAGAGGTTACGATAACACGACAGTGCCATGAAGTTATTCACGATAGCGTCAAGAGCCAAGCCTCACTCATGCAACAGGCCTCACACGGTGGGTGGGTGTTGCCATGGTTGATGGAGAAGGAAGGGGCCGGGGCTAGAGGTGAGGGGGGAGAACAGGGTTGTGTTGTAAGGGAGAAGGGGGGGGAACCGGGGGAGGGGGGTTGTAATAAAAAAAGGGGGTGATGGTGTTTGTGGGGAGGAAACGGGGGGCGGGGGATGGGAAAAGGCTTTGTTGGTGGTGTGAGTGTTTAAAACGGGGCGTGGATCCACCACCCACCCCCTATCCCTACCCCCTTCCCCCATCACCACATGGTCATGAGCGTAGGGGGTATGGGTAGGGGGTGGGTGGCATCACACGTGGTCATGGGAGTATGGGGAAAGGGAAGAGTAGAGGGTGTGGTGGAGTGTGAATGAGAAAGGGGGTGAGAAGGCAGAACGGTGGGTGCAAAAAAAGGGGGGGGGGTAGGATTGAAGACTCGATGAGGTAGGTAGGTAAAGGACAAGGAGGGGTGCGCAGACCTCTTTCTACTGCCCACAAACTCGTCTCTGCACATCTGAATCATTGTACAGCGTCCAGGATGTGAATTTTTGTAGGCCCACATTGTCATACCGAGCCACCCAGAATGAATCATATTTTCAGATTTGATTATATATCGTTACAACCTTAGTAAAATTCATAGAGTCAGTAAATGACTTTATAATTTTAGTAAATAAACTTGTAATTTACTTTAGTAAAGAACTTGTAATTTGTCTTTAAGTAAATAACTTGTAATTTACTTTAGTAAATAACTTGGTACTTTTACTCACCCCAGTGTGAATGTCGTAGCATTGGATTTTCGATCTCGTATTGAAAATAGACTTAATTTACACATCCGTTATTCATCGGATTCTCGTATACCGTAAATGCTCGTTATAAAAGGACCCCCTTCACTTGTGTATCTTATATATATATATATATATATATATATATATATATATATATAATATATATATATTATATATAGATATATATATATAGATATCTTATATTATATATACCGTATTTGTCGGTGCAATAAGATGCACCTCCGCATAAAGGGGGGGGAAAAAACCACTCCCGTGTTTACATAAATATTTTGAGAAAAAATATTATTAGTGTTTTGAGAAAATATTTACTTTCGTAAATTTATTAAAGGTTATTAAAAGATTTGTAAGGGAAAAACCAACTTATGTGGGCGCATGTATCAAATACATATTCACAGTGCACGTGAATGCGAATGAAAAATTTCTACTAGTTAAAATGTAAAGAGATGTGTTAGCGGTAACCAAAATCGGTCATTCATTTATTGCAGGGGATGCCTCCACGAACTGATATTTTTTCTAATATTTATACTACCTATGACATTTAGCTTTTGAGCTTAGATTTAGTGTTGTAAGTAGCGCCTTTGTTGATTTTCTGATATGTGTTTAGACTTTGTGGCCAAATTTGCAGTAAAGATAATGGTATATTTCGCGTAGTGGGTTTTCAAAAGTCCTAGGATTCTTACCTACATTATCGGTAGCTTTCTTCATTCTGTGTATTTGAGCCCCAGTTCCATGGCGCAATAAAATATTAATGGCATTACATGTACTACCAAAAAATATGCCTTTATTTCAGCCAGAAAGTTAAGTTAGTGTTAAATCAGATTAAGTTGGGTTAGGTTAGAGGTGGGGTTTGGTTTGTAACAGAAAGATATAGAGATAAAACGAAATTACCCAGACAATGCAGTGTGAAGCTTAGCAAATGTTTGCAGGGTGGCCTGGAGGGGAAGGGAGGCACCCCCTCCCCCCCAAATACAATGTAAACAAACATGATTTCCGACCAAAAAACAGAGAACCAGATTAATTTCAAAACACACCCAAAAACTATCAGGAAAACTAAGTGTTTCGCCCCTCGAAATCGGTGGTTGCCCAATTAACAAAAATGTACCACGATATTAAGGTAACACTGTAAGGTAACTACTCTACCTTTTTGTTATTGTTGAAGGCACCGATGTCAGGATTGAAGATATATGACATGGTTTACACTGTTGATCGATCAAAGTCGCAAGGGTTGGATTAGTCTTCAATCAGGAAGGTACAGGTCAGGATGATGGTATGGTGTGATTCGGCCTTGAGCGGATTGAATTGTGGCGCCGTGATGGGTCTTGGTCTGGTGGGATGTGTGGAAAGGCTTCAGTCCCGTCTACAGGTAGCTACCGTTACAGGCCTTTTTACTAGCACACTTTTCCAGTTAACAGTTTATAAATTTCCTTATCCATCGAGATACAGGGTGAGATTGGGGATCGAGGGGTATAAGGGCCTACCCGGTCTCCCATCTTATTTACAGTTGGAGAACGGCAGCTAGGACTGCGGGAAAGGGTGGATGTTAACATCTGACAGGCCACTTTGGCAGCAGAAACTGCGACTTGTGCCCCACCTCTTGTTTCTCTAAACTCCAACTTTTTCTTGGTACTATGCAGTACTGTTGATATTATTAGTAACAACAATTACAAATTTGTGTTCATTGGTCTACCTGCTCAACACAGAGCACTCGAGACCCCCTAGTAATACCTCTCATTAGTAATATGACCACATTTAGACGCCGGTGGTGAATTTTGCATTTCCCTTTCTTGGAAAAAAAACTACATCTTATGCGCTGGCAAAATATATTATATATATATTATATATATAAGATATATATATACTATATAGTATATATATATATATACTATATATATATACTATAATATATATATATAATATATAATATATATATAATATATATATATATAATGTAATATCACTAGCCGCAAGCAGCCCTCCGGGCGGACTTTATGGCTAGCCTCATGCCCGAGGGCCTATTGTGGGCCTTCGGCCCACCCAAACACAGCTTTCTGGCGAGTTGTGTTTGGTGGGCCGAAGGCCCACCAAACACACTTCTCCAAGATAGCCCCTTTCTAACTTTCCTGAATAAGGGATGTAGAAATGTATGTATGAACGCACTTACCCATCACCCCCCAACCCGTTCACTCAACCAGTACCCATCACCCCCCACCCATTCACTCACCCATACCCATCACCCCCACCATTTCACCTCACCCATACCCATCACCACACACCCATTTCACTTTCACCCATTACCCATTCACCCCCCAACTATTCCCTCACCCATCACCCATCACCCCCCACCCATTCACTCACCCATCACCCCAACACATACCCATCACCCCACCCATCACTCACCCATTAACCATCACCCTACATCAAGGTTTCATCATATTCTCGCAACCCACATTTTGTTTTCACAAATCTCGCCTAATAGGCTGCAAAAACAAAAAAAAAAACGAGTGATCAGGATCATCTCATAAAGTGGGCTTTAAAAGTTGCCCCTGGTCGAGCTGGTGCCAAAACAGTGCCATATGAGGGATTGGGGCACGGGGCGGCGGTTTACCTATCGCGGACACCCACACACACACAAACACTTTCGTTATATTTTTGATATATATATATATATATATAAGATAAATATACACAGTCAAACCACGATTAAACGGACTTAAAGGGGGGGAGGAGTGGTCCTGTTTTTAAAGCCGATTTTCCGTTATAGCGAGGTAGGGGTTATTTCCCAAGGGGGGAAAAAATATATGCCAAAAAAACGGAAAAATTGACTAAAAAAATGGAGAAATAATCACAAACACAACAGGACTGTGTAGCTATGTTGGGAGGGGTAACACAGTGACTGACACTACATGCTGAATTTAGGTCCGCTCCTACACGTGAAATAAAATGAGAAATAATCACAAACACAACCAGACCGTGTAGCTAGTGAAGGCTCAAGCTCTAGTTGGAAAGGTAAAACAAATTATTATGAGCCAGATTCAGCCGTTTGGCTTCCAAGGTATTGCTTAATTATCATGAATAATGCTCATTATTATATTATATTATATGGTTGTGAAGCGCAGTTTCTTTACACGCGCACTATTTAGGTCAGTGTAGCACTGCGTGTCGCCTTAGATAAGGGTGATTTAGGGGGTTGCACGGTGACAGGGACTACCAAACGTGCAGGTCTCGCGGCCTCTTGTTAGTTCCCTTATTTTCTTATGTTCTATGTTCAGGGAGATGTAGCAGCGGACACGCCATAGCACTAATAGTCACTATTCTAAACAATACACACCTACCACTAAATCACTAAGCAACCACAGGATCCTTCCTTATAATATTATATCTGAATATGTGACACATCAAAACTCCTCTTAAAACACCAAGCATTACAAAGTTAAAATGAGAAAATAATTAAAATTATGTTGAGTTGCAATTCGACCGGCGATAAGCGGCCTATAATATGCATAACAAAAAAAAAAAAAAAAAAAAAAAAAAAAAAAAAGCAAATGGAGTCCGTTTATATCGAAAAAGTCCGTCTACTCGAGGTCCGTTATATCGAGGTTTGAAATTGTATATATATATATAGATATACATTATATATATATGTATATATATTATATATATATATACATATATATATTATATACTATCTATATATATATATATATATATATATTATTATAATATATCTAATATATATAATTATATATATTACAGTGGTCCCTCGCGTTTGGCGATCTCAGTTGGCGAAAAAAAAAAAAAAAAAAAAAAAACACAATAGTGGCGATAAGTTGGATTACGGGTACAAGAATCCAAGTTGGGCGGTGGTTTTGGTGGTGGTTCGAGGAGGCAAAGTGACGATAGGACAAGGGCAACAAAGCGGAGAGACACGAGAGTGGAGAAAGAAAAACAAAGCCATATTAACCACCACCGCCTACACAACAACACCATCACTCGTTTCACCAGGCCCCTAACTCTAAATGATTCATGGTAAATAACATCTGTTATCTATATCTATTGTCTTTTGTATGGCTGTTAATGTTTCACGTGTAAGGTTTTGCTTTTAAGCAGTTAAAGACGGAAAATGGAGGTCAAAAGGGTGAACACGGGGCGTCAAGGACTAAGGGCTAATTTTCCCATTTAAAGTGACTATTCACGTTTTAGGCGATGGTTTGGCAAGAGAAGGACCCTACCCATAAAAACTACGTCACGTGTGCAGTTTGTTTACATCGGTGCATTGTGGGGATAGGTCGGGGTCGCTGCGGGTGGACCTACGAAGGGAAAACTATTGACGAGGAAGAATTTAGAGTTATTTTGCTGAAAGTGATATATTCCAGGTTGCTATATTACGGGGCTCTGGTTCTCGCTGACAACACTATAGAGAAGATCTGAGGTAATGGCTGATGTGCAGAGCTCTAAACCAAAGAAAACAGTCATTACAGAGCCTCGTCAAAAAGTAAGAAACTGGTAGGTACGGACTGTGTCCCTCCACTTGCTTACTCTTAATTGAGGACTCTGATGTGACTGTTTTCCTGGTTTAGAATCCTCGACATCAACCATTACCTCACATCACCTCTACCAGCCTGGGGGGGGGGGGAAAAACCTTTCGGTGCATTATCTCAACGAGCTTCGCGCTTGCTCGTATTACGTTTTTTTTTTATTTGTGTGCTATTTACCTAGTTGTAGTTTATCAAGTTGTAACATACAAGAAAAGGAGTATTGCTCGTAACTGTCCCGTCTCCAAATCTACTAGTATCCAACCTTGCCTTTTGAAGTCCTGAATACTTCTTGCATTAATCACTTCTGCATCAAGGTTATCCAGGCTTCTATGCTTCTATACGGGAAGCTGTATTTTTTTATGTCCATGTTGATGTTGTCATCGTAATTTCTTTCATGACCTCTTGTACTTCTGTCGTCCCACACAAACAGATCTTTCTCTATCAATTTTTTCCAGACCCATTGATGCTCTATACCACTGCTATAAAATCTCCCTTTCTCTTCTTTTCTCAAGTGTTGGAGTTTTAGTCGTGAAATCTTCTCATATGGGAAAGCTTCAGGCTGGAGCCATTTTTGTTGGCTGCTCAAAACTGATGTAATTTACCTAGTTGGTTTTTTACCTAGTGGTAAACATACAAGGAAAGGAGCTATGCTCGTACTGTCCCCCGTCTCCAAATCTACTATTATCAGCGTGCCTTTGCAGTCCTGAATACTCTTGCATTAATCACTTTTGCATCAAGGTTGTTCCAGGTTCTATGCGTCTATACGGAAGCTGTATTTTTATGTCCCTCTTGCATGTTGTCCTTTGTCAATTTCTTCTCATGACGCTTGCAATTTTTCTATCGGTCCCACCACAAACAGATCTTCTCTATCAATTTTTTCCAGACCCATGATGCTGTATACCCAGGGGTCCCCAACCGCGGCCCGACGGGCCACAGGCGGCCCGCGAGGCCATCCGTGCGGCCCGCCAGATCATTTCCTTTGGTCATCGGTGCGGCCGTCCATTCATTCCAAACGTGTGTTTGAAAATCTTTTTCTCAAGAGCGTGTTTTAGGATAGGTTAAGTTTAGGGTTAGGTTAAGGTTAATAGGTTAGTTCAGGTGAGGAGGTTCTAGGTTAGGATATTTTTATACGCGTTTGTTTTCTTATCTTAGTCACTTTTTATTGGTGCGGCCCTCGGGCCCTTTAGGACGTGTCGAGCGGCCCGCGGTACTCTGCGGTTGGGGACCCTTGCTTATACACTGCTTAAAATCTCCTCTTTCTCTCTTTTCTCAATGAGTTGGAGTTTTTAGTCTTGCTAGTCTTTCCTCATATGGTAAATCTTCAGGCTTGGAGCCAATTTTTGTGGCATGGCTCTTTGTATTCTCTCAATCTTCCTTATATCCTTCTTTTTTAATGTTGTGTCCAATATCACTGCCGAATATTCCAACCTTGGTCGAATCAAAGGATCGTTATCATTTCTTTAATCATCTCTTCATCCAAGATATTTGAATGCTCATTCTATATTCCTCAGCAACTCGATATGTATCCCTGTGGATCTTGTTTAATGCTTCTCAGGTGATAAATTATCTTGTTAATCATACTCCCAGATTCTTTTCGACTTTTGTTTGATATCCCATTCACTTCCCATTGAATACTTTCTTCTCTGTCTCTTTTTGCTACTGCCCATTTCCATCACTCTACACCCTTTTTAGCATAAAACTCCATTTCCCCATAGTTGGGACTCCATCTGAAATCTTATCTAGATCCTTTTGTAAAATCCTCACAGTCCTCTTTACTTTCTATTTTCTTAGTAATTAAGCATCATCAGCGAAATAAAAGAATCATTTTTATCAACTGTTCACTCCCCTCCGTCATATCATTTACATAGACCAGAACATCACGGGGGCCAAACTGATCCTTGAGGAACTCCACTTAGCCACACTGCCACCCATCTGACTTCTGATCTTTTATTACTGTTCTCATCTCCTCTGTTGCTCAAAAAAGTCTTCCATCCACTTCAGCAAAACCACCCTTCAATCATCCTACATGTTCTAGCTCTCAGCAGCAGTTCTCTTGTGAGGTACCTGTCAAAGGCCTTCTTTAGGTCCAAGTATATGCCAATCGACCCACCCCTCTCTTTCCTGTGGTCACATCGATCCCACTCTCGAGTTAAAAAGCTCAAAAATTGGTTGTACATAACATTTCCTCCTGAAATCCAAACTGGCCACCTGTGAGTGTGTTTGTCTCTTCCAAATATTTCAACCATCTGCCTCACAATTTTGTAACACATTTTTGCCACTAACTGTTAATGATACTGGCCGTAATTTAGTGGTTTGTCTTTGTCTACTCCTTTGTGAAATTGGCACAATATTTGCTCTTTTCCAATTCAAGCGGGACTCTGCTCGCCTTGAGTGAACTCTCCAATACACTATGTAACTTCGCTAGTTGGTTTTACTGGACACTCTTTCATTATCCAATTCGACACTCCATCTGGAACCCGGGATTTTTCTCACATCTTACACTTTCATTAGCCTTTTAATTCTATTCACGTCTAATTTTATGTCTTCCATTATATTTTTCTTTTGCTATTATATTTTTCGTTTTAAATCCACTTTCTCTTGTAAATACAGTCGGTAAGCACTTATTATTACCTCAGCCTGTCTGTAATGCATCTTCGTCCACTATGCCTTTTCTACCTTCAGCTTACATTCTTTCCTTGTTTTCATTTTCCATTTAATATTATCTATAGAAAAGTTTCAGTTCTTTCCTTACATTTTTCTAGTATAATTTCTCTCATAGTTACTTTCTTCTTCCTTCAGATTCTTACATATTGTCATTTCTAGTTTGTTTTGTACTTCTCCCCAAAGGTGATACCTCCTTTTTTCCTCCCACATTCCATGTTTTTCTCTTTCTAGTCTTGCTAATTCACATTTTCTGGGAAAAACATTCATTCTTTTTCTTTTCTCTGATAAAACTATCTTGGAACAAAACTTATTTATTCCTTCTGTGTAAATTCGGATGAACTCATCCATTTTTTCTGGGTACTCTTGTGCATGGAAATTACTCCAGTCTAGCCTCTCCCGAAAAATTTTCTTAATTCCTGTCAAAGTCCTCCTTTCAATAATTGTTATTTCCTTTCTTGTTTGTGTTCTTCCTCTTCTCCCTCTTTTTGTATTATTTTACTTCAAATTCAATAAGTACATGGTCACCTTCCAAGGGGCACTGATATTTACTTTTACGTAATTAATTCCAGTTCTTTTGGTCAATAGTAGGTCTAGTCTTGATGGTTCTCGTGTACTATAGAATCTTGTGTTCTATTTAATCCACGAGTCAGTTGATGTTATGCATTACCAAATCCAACATGTACCAACCCCATGAGTCTTTCCTCCTTCCAGTATACCATTCTTCCCAGCAAAATTCTTGGCAGTTAAAATCTTTGTGTGTGGGTTGTGTGTGTGTGGTGGGTGTGTGTGTGTGTGTGTTGTTTAATTCGTGCCTATAGCGCCGTTTAGGCAGTGACCTCCAGGGGGGGATGGTAGGTCCTGTACTCGAGGGCTGTGATGTTGGCCCTGTCCGTGGTGGCGCAGGCAAGGATTTTTATAAGAATTAAGGGCAGCATTAGTAGAAGACACATTAGTTCCGGTACCAGAAACACCAACAGTTCTTGCTTCTGAACTTTTGTAGGTCCAGAAGGTTTGAGAATTGCCAGGTTCTTGTATCAGAGACAGAGCTGCCACCGCTAGGACACATGGTATAGTAATGCCGGAGAGGGGTAGCTAAGGAGATCGACCACAATCCTCGTTAGTACTCGTTGGAGGATCCTCAGAAACTGCAGGGTTTACGGCGAGGTGCTGAGTTCTTTGGAACAGATCACAGATTGTTGTTGCTACACTTAAGCTTCATGTCAAGTCCAGAAGAATCTCAAAGGAACCATACGTGTTCATTTTGAGAAAAAGGACTTGACATGTGCTCATGAGAGGGCAGGGGCAGCTAAAACGGTTTGATGTGCTCGGTGCTCCGGGGTTTCCTGTAAACTGTGGGATCCCTTTCAAGGGGAATCTCGGGGCTCCAAAGTAGTGTTTTGGGGGAGCGCCTGAGGTCAAGGCGGGGTTTGGGTCTCGGGGAGCGCTGGAGAAAATGGGGGAGAGTCGCGCCCCCAGGGTGGTGGAACCGGGACCAGCACAGGGCCTGTCACGCCGGACTAGACCCCTCCTAGGAGAGACAAGGAAGGGTATGTCAGGAGTCTCGCTGAATTCGAGGGCCCCTTTAAAACGCTAAGACCCCCGCCCTGCCTACCACCCCAAAGAAGCCCTTTCCCAAGTTCCTTCTGGGCGAGTGCTATTCGAACAGAGTGGGCGCCCCTTTGTGGACATGGGGGGCAATGGCCTTTGGGCTGAGTACTTTGGGCATTTGTTACGGTGGACCCCCCAAAACTGAGCAGTTTCACACCAGGGGGTACAGGCAGTGGATGCCGATCCTCCCATTGACAAAAGCCCCCCAGGAAGAGGCGTGCAAAGTTAAAGGTGGAAAGGCAGCGGGTTTTTTGAAATATAGTCGGAGCTCCCAAAACTGGGGGTGAGGCCAGTTTCCCCGGGGTGCATGCTGTCCGACTGCCGTGTGGAATCGGTACCATTCCCCCCTGACTGGAAAGGGGGCGGGTCCCATCTGGAAAAGGGAAAAAGGGGGCGTCAGGACGCAAAAATTACCCCCCGGATTACATGCTAGCGTACCAGGGAAAGGGGCTTTTCCCCATCTATTTTGACACAATTCCAGTCCTCTATGAAGCATCAGAGACCCCGCGTTGGGTTCACGCCCGGTAAAGTCAACAAATTTCAACAAGTACCTAGGCTTCGTGCCCGGTGGAACCCGACGGGAGTTTCGACAGGGGATGTTTTCAGCCTATGTTGATCTCAAAAAGGGGTTTGACTCAGTGCATCGTGAGTACTCTGGGATCTTCTGCAACTTTGAGGGATTCCCGCAAAGGACTATTGGTTTGTAACTGGTCTTATTTGGGGGCTGAGAGTCTGTGAAGTGTGGGGCAGGTGTATCAGCTCTTTCCCGTGAATAAGAGGAGGGGAAGGGTGCGTCCTTGCCCCCCTCCTTTTCAACGCTTGTTGGACGGGTATTTAAAAAGGGGGTTTGATCAATGATTGTGGAGCATCCCTCGGGAACACCAAAAATCAGATCTTGTTTTTGCCCATGATGCGAGAATCTTTGCTGAGTCGCTGGGGGTCCTGGGAGGCCCTTGAGGGGCTGCACGAGGGGCAAAGCCTTTGGGGGCTTTAGGCTCCCGGTCAAGACCAAAGGGCCCCGGTATTTGGGGATTACTAAGGGAAACAG